>CM053789.1:330791754-331214254 GCA_028749045.1 Cupressus sempervirens
CGTGAATGATTTATTATGTTGATGTGATTTACTATGTTGACCATCATTGTTGAGTTGGAATAAGCCTTTCATGCTAAACACAAGTATTTTCAAGTAGTCAATAGGAAGGACACATTAAAAGCTTTAGAAATAGAATGAATCAAGTGTCTTGTGTGTATTGAGATTGTGTCTTTTAACACATCTTTAATTTCTCTATTTCTTCCAAACTAGAACATTTAAATACATGACACATGTACCAAAAGTTGTTAGTAAGATCATCTACAACAATCTAGGAGTGCTTCTAATGAGTTCATCATCCTCTAGGGAGTGTCTCCCCTTTGGATAGAAGCTCAAATTGGTAAAATCCTTTGGCTACTATATAAATGAGAAAAAGGGAAAACTTTCTTCTCCATCAAGCTAGTTCAAGTAGTGTGTTTTTGGGGGTAGCCTGAGGTAGGAAAACTTTCCCATGATTCCAACATGTCCATAATAGAGCTTTAAATGAGTCACATACATAATAACCGAGTGGCTAACTCCACAAATCTTATTATGAACCAACTTAGTAGATACCCTTTTATCCTTGGTATATTATTTGCAATGTAAGGGAAAGAGCATTCCTCAAGATTACTCACCATTGTGTTCCCATTGTAGAGGCATAAGGCTGCTTGGAATTCATCTCTGAGAATCATTATCCCTAAAGAAGGTAGACTTCTATTTGTCATGCCTTGAAGATTCTTTGATGTGTATCATTTATCAATTGACTCTTGTATCAACCCACCTCTTTGACTAGAGGGATATATTGCACTAGAATTATGAGACATCAAGTTGTGGGTCATGGAATAATACATTGAAGCCAAAGTTGACGTTATGTATAAAAAGTGTCCTTGAATTGTCTTACTTGTGAATCAACCTTGTGAAAAACATTTGTAAAATATACACATTGGTTACTATAAAATATTTTTAACTAAAGAGACCACTTGTCTATCTCTCTCAAAGTTTCTTTGTCCTTTGAGATATTTTTCACTCAGACCATATCCAT
The DNA here is from genome assembly GCA_028749045.1 of Cupressus sempervirens. Taxonomy (NCBI): domain Eukaryota; kingdom Viridiplantae; phylum Streptophyta; class Pinopsida; order Cupressales; family Cupressaceae; genus Cupressus; species Cupressus sempervirens. The sequence continues at coordinate 330,792,773 of CM053789.1, forward strand.
TTATTGAAATATTCTTATGCTTGTTGCTTCAAAATAGTTGTTAGAAAGTCTAATCGCAACAACCTTTTGCCTAGTTGGTTTTACTTCACCTCTTTCAAAGTGAAATTCATTACACCATTCTTTGATAAAAATGTTAATCTCAGATTGGTATTGACAAGGCAGACACAAACACTTAGTCATTATCTATCAGTATTATAGTACAAGTTAAGTGATCAGAGCGAGCCAAGAAATTAGTGTGAGTTAAGCAATCAGTGTGAGCTGAGCAATTAGTGTGAGCTAAGTGATCAAAGCATGTCAAGCATCAATAGTCAAAAAATGCATGCCAAGTAATATACCTAGTATGTGCCAAGTCACCTATGGGCTAAGAAGACTATACATATCGAGTAATTTAGGAGCTAAGTAGATAGAATATGCCAAGTCATTCAAGAACTGAGTTGCAACATTATGAATATAGTGATGGATGAGCATTAGAACCTTCAAATGCTAAATGAATAGTTTGTACATAGTTGTTTGTAATGGTGCAAAATACTATTTAAATAATTTTTGGGATGACTTAACGATTATTTTACAATTCTAAAAGATATATGTGGAGGTATTTAACAAATATCTATGTAGTACATACAACCAATCAAGTTAAGGGATGTTCTAAGTGACAATATGCATCAACCATAGTCATTGTTTCCTACCTAACCCTAGCCCACCTATGTTTACTTAAGGAGGAAAACCCTAAAGATTTTTTATGAGTGAGAAGGAGAAAAGGAGACAAACGCTATGTGTAGAGAGAACATGCATGGTGGCTATAGAGGTTGCGATAATGTTATGAATTACAAAATGAGTTAGAGAATAGAGGAAAGAAGATAAGAGGATAGAAGAGACATATCTAATCAAAAGGACCATAGATTCATCAGGGAAGAGAAGATCTAACATCCGATAGTTGAGTGCTAACTGAAGGATCAAGGTGATTAATCATTCTAACAGGTGATTTAGAGAAAATATCCTAAAAAAGTAGTCCTAATAGGCTTGTGTAAATCTTTTAACTAATTTCTTTCTTCATTGTAAGTTAAAGTTCTCTAACAAGGCACACTTTTAGCAAGGTGTTGAAATCATTTAATAGGGTAGATCATAGTTTATAGTCAAACTTATTGCAACCTTAATTGGATACACTTTATAGCTATAGTAGTGAAGATTTGTGTGTTTCATCTCCACCCTAGTTTTACCTTCTCATTGGAGGATTTTTGGGTGACCAATCTATTGTGTTATGTGTTATTGGTTTCATGTTATGGACGAACATGTGTAGTTAGCTATTTCAATTTATATGCTAAATTATGAGATAGATGTGTGGTGAATGTTTTATGGTTAAAATTTTGTAGTGTTGATTCACCCCCACCCTTTAGAGTTTACTTTTCCCATTGTTATTTCCAACAATAGAGCCTTGTTCTCTACAAAGGAAATTGTATAGCTTTGAGCAAAGATCTTGAAGATGGAAGGGTACAAGTTGGGAAAGACTTAAGAACCAAGAGATTAAAATATAGCTTGCCCTACACCAACTCATGGAAGTAAGAGAAGAACTACAGTATTCATTGAGAAGAAGGAAAGAGAAGGCTATTGAGAAAAATGGCACTCATTACCAAGAAGAAGACACTACTAGATTATTTGAGAATGTAAACTCAGTGAATTGATGCAATAGTTGTAGATCTAATGGAAAAGAACAATGCCCTAACTCAAGAGGTCAAAAATCTAAAGATAGAACAAGAAGTCCAATCAATATTACTATGTGAGGTGACCTAACAAAAAGATAAATTTGAAGAAATCAAAGTCATGATTGAAGATGACAAAATAGCACCGACCATCAAACTAGAAGAGAAGACATCAGAAGTGCAAAAGACTACTAACATGCAGCTAGATGGAATGAATCAATTAATGATTACAAACCATGAATTGAATGGAAAGGACATTGAGATCACAACCCTGAAGTTACATGAACAACTAGGAATGAACTGAGAGAATAAAAGGAATTTGCTGAAAGTTTTAGAAAACTTAGTGAAGCCATCAAATGCTTTTAGAAACTGATCATATCTCCAAGATCTAACAATGATATTGTTGGATTTTGATACACCAACACTGAGGAAGGAGATTCATTTAAAAGTGGTGAATAAAGAAACAAAAAAGGTAAGAACTATAGACCCACTTCTCATAATTGTGGAAATTTATGTCATACATCAAATATTTGTAGGAGCAACAATGCAAATCAGAACTCTAAGCAAAAAATCAAGGGTTTTTTTTCATAAGTGCAAAAAGAAAGGACGTCAAGCATATAAATGTAGGACCAAGACCTTATGCACATAGATATTTGAAGGATACTGCCACAATTATCAAAAGTATGACATGAAAAAAAAAATGCCTAGTGGACATCAAACAAATAGACAAAGGTACAACAAAATGGAAAATCCTAAGATTGGGACTACAACACAAGGTACAATTTTCACTATTGTCAAGAATAAGGACATGTTCCTAAGAATTTCATTAGAACACACTTCAACGGAAACTACAATAGATGGTTGAGTGAGACTACATGCTTTAGTTGTCTCAAGATTGGCCATATCAGCAAAACCTATCCAACTAGGTCACCAATGCCAAGTAATGGAAACAATAAAGGAAAAGAAAATGTCAATGTCGAGAAGGTTAAAGTACAAATAAACAAGACATGGAAGAAGAAAGAAGATTGCAACACATCAAGTTCAGATTAGGTCACTTCATCCAATGGATCAGGTGATCACATCACCCCCAACTAGGCAATCAAAAGGTATGGAACTGATATTTCAAATGTAATATCACACATCAGTTCCAAGAATCTAAGATCTAAAAAGATTGTATATGCATGAATTAAGAAGCAATGTATTGGTTAGAACCTAGAAGAAATCTATAGTTTTATTAGTGTTTAATGTTGTTGTTGAGCATGGAAAGTTTTACGATTTATTGTCGAGCTTTCTATGTTAGCTGAGCACACTGGGAATCATGTATAAGCCTAGTGAGTTGGAATTCCTATGATAGTTGAGCTTATAGCTATGTTAGCACTAGGAATTTATTATAAAAAATGAAGGGATATATAGTTGATTTTTGACTCATTTGCATTCATCGGTGATTGAAGAGAACACAAAGGAAGATTGGAAAAAGGATTTTCTAGCATTTGTGAACCAAATTCAACTGCAACTTGACACATTCATCAGATTAAAAAGGTATTTCACTATTGTTGATTTATGTTATTTGAACTTTTATAAACCCTAGCTACTTGAAATGGTTTCTAGTTCATCTATGAATGTTAGAAAAGAAGGAAATGAGGTTTTCAATGTGCAATTAATAAGTAATGATGTGAGACAACCACCTTTCTAAGAAATACATGAAATACCATACAAATAAGACCCATCTAGTGTGTTTTCGATGATACCACCAAAATTTTTAATGATTCAAGATGTCAAGTGTTGTTACACAGGAAAGATAGGAGAAGTAGGTGACGTAGAGATAAGAGATGCCTACAAAAAACATTGTGATAATAGATTCTTGAGGGAAGAGTATAAAATTGTTGAATGGAAAGGGTTAACTTGTGCCTTAGATTTTCCCCAAGTGTTCAAGGCCGAATGGATAAGAATTGTTCTGAGTTGTATTCATGATAACTTTATCTGGTTAGAGAATGGATTGATTAATCTCATAAAGAGGATCATAAACTAAGTATTAGGGTACCCTACCCTTGATAGACATAAGAGCATGTGAAGTAATACAAAGGAGACCATTTAGAAGAACATAGGTGCAGTGTGGAACAAAAGAGGGATGTCTATTGACATAATGTCAAATCCCTTAATTATCTTTGTAATGAGAGTGATTGTTCACAAGTTCTTTCATTTTAGCTAACTTAACAATGTTTTGTGCATGGTTGTTAATTTGGGATTCAAGATAGTAAAGAGAAACCATTCCTATGACCTTACCAAGTTGCAACTATAGCAACTATCAAAAAACTTGGAGGTCACAAGGAAAAGAAAGAGTGCATCTTGCAAAATTGGCTCTTTACTGGTTTGCATATTCTTCTATGTGCAAAACACATTTTCTACATTTGGAAAAGTTTCTTGGAAGACCAACAAGTCTATTGCAATGCAGATTTCAGAATTCATAGAGTAGCTAGGTGATAATTTTGATTTAGTGATGACAAGCTATTTTAAGAATTTTAAGAAATACATGATATAAAGCTTAAGGATCCATGTCTTCTTAGTGGAGAAACACTATGATGATATTTTTTTCTTAGTGGATGTCAACCACACATATGTGCAGGCAAATATACCTAGGGTTAGATGGCTTAAGCCCTTGCCATATGATATCAATATAGATGAGGCCTCTGCAACAATTACAACCTTATTAGCATAGGACATTGATAAGAATGTCACCTCATTCGAGAGCTATGAGAAAGCTAAATCAAGAATAACTATTGATTTGAAAATAGCTATAGTTATTAGGAAGAAGAACAAACTTGTTTAAAATTTGAAGGAGAGATTTAGTGAAGGGGGAGAAGAAGAAGAAGAATGTGATTATGAAGCACAAGTTCAAGCCCCATTGGCATTAACACAAGGAAAAAGAGAAGATCTACAAGAAGATGTAGAAGGTGTCGAGGAAGAAGAAGTTGAGAAAGCACCAAAAGACACCAAGGCCAAGAAGAGGAAAACCAAGGAACAAATAGTGGAGAAACCAAATAAGTCTATGAAGAAGCCACAGTAGAAGCTTGTATTACCTACTACTAGGTCTAGCACTAGGGAAAGCATTGTTCAAGCAATTAAAGTTGCAAATCCTAGAGGAAAGAGGACTCCTAATATAGTAGAGTTGAGTGAGCCTACTAAGAAAACATATAAGAGATTAAAGAAAAAGTATGAGCCTATACTGAGTTCAGATGAGGAGAGGATAGAGTTAGATGACTTCAAGCCAATTCAAAGTGGTAAGCCACAATACATCTGATATTGATATTTTGTGTGAAAATATTGTTAAAAATGAAGATTTTTTAGGGTTCACACATGTAAATTTTGATAAGCTAGGGAGTGAGGATAATAAAATGGTTGAAGAGGCCATTTACGACACGATGGCAACTTTCAAATCTACTCCACTAGGCTTCTCCAACTCATACCTAAGAGTCTATATAACCGAGCTGAGCAAAACTGGTAATTTAGTTTGATAATAAAAAGAAAAATAAGAGAGGCAGAATTAACCTAAGTTATGACTACTTTGGACAAGCATATGATGGCTAAAGCCATGAATAAGTATAAGGCAATATTTGTACCCAAATATAGAGATTTTAAGATTTTGAGAAATAACGTAGAACAAGTGGTAACACAAAGGACATTTCTTTGGAAGACTATTTTTGAATACCTATCAAGATAGTTGAAAACAAAAAAAATGAACTAACAAAGGAACTAGAGGAAGGTGATACAAATAAAGATTTTCAAGAAACTTAAGTTCCAGTCAAGGATGGTAGTGTGGGTGGGACTAAGGACACAACATCAAAAAAGGCCACATCTGAGGATGAGTAGAAAGATGTACCAGATGTACAAGTATCAAGATTCAGCCCTCCACAAACAAACCCAATGAGTCCATAGGTCATATTAAAAATCAAGGATATTCTTGACACATCAAGTTAGAACATCAATCCTTTGACTGAGGAAGATTTCAAGAAGATGTTGGTTGACTCCACCACAGTAGCAAAACTATGCATAAATCTTGTATTCATGAGAGCAAATATGATTGAGAAGGAAGAACTAACATCTATAGGGGAGAAGCTACAAAGAACATCCAATATGCTCCCTTAATCCATAGAGGCACAACCTATTGCTACAACTGAGACACCATCTGCAATGCCCACTATAGTGTTTCAGATGAAAGAGGCTTAGCAACAACATATAGACACATCATATCCTAACCTAACTAGTATAGGTTTTCCTACCATTGTTACTATTGAAAAGGATGGAACTAAAGTTCATATAAGATAGGAGGTAAGTCCTATACCTACTCCATAAGTTCAAGGTGAAGTTCAAAAAGAAGTGAAGGAGGACTAAAGAACTGAAGAGTCAGAGGTGACTACTAAACCAAAGGAATAGATTGCTATATAAATATTGGTTACCCTACCAGTCTCTACATCTCTTAATAGTCATACTCTTCAAAGGCCAAGTATAGATGCTACTTCATTATAGATTTCAAGGCCTAGTCCTATCACATCCCATGCAGAAGGTACATCATTTGGGGATGTAAGTCTAGATGAGCTTATTGAATTACCCAAGTTTGATATATCAATACACATAATTGAAGAGATGAGAATTCTATAGGAAGCTCTTCAGAAAAAGAAGAAGCAAGAAATAATGAGAAGGAAGTATAAGCAAAAAAAAGTTTTGCATGAAATTAAAGACATATTTTATGATACTTTACGTCTCCTTGAGATGAATGAGGACAAGCCCATCATTGAAAAACTTGTCAATATTGTTCACAAAATAAAAGATGAAGACCTAGATTCCAATGTGAAACTCTTAGAATAGTCTAAGAGGAAATTTCATTCAAAGGTACTTCAAAATATTTCTAATGCTATTGCACTCAGATAGGTTGATTTGGCAACCAAAGTAGAGAGTGTGAAGAAGCTATTAAAGAATATTTTCTCTCTCTACACCAAGTTATTGTTGGAAGCATGAATGTTGATGATACTTCTATTAGGGATTATTGTATAGAAATTATTAGATAATTATCATGATGATATGTTACATTCATGACTATGCTTTTCATTGATGTCAACATAGCAATTTTCTGTGGTATCTAATAGAAGAACAGTGGTAAAGATCAAGTTGGTACGGATAGATCATTGAGTATTTTCATTAGCAAGGTTAATGAGAGCTACTAATAATTCTCTAGTATATGTAGCTAACCTTAGAAGCATAAGGTATTAATTCTAGAAGAATTTATGCAAGTTTTGGTGAAGCTTGTTTTGAGATAGAGTTTACAGAAGCATATTCTGGTAAACTTGTTATATCTCTTAGCAGAGTTGTTATTCTACGAAGCAAGGTTAAATGAATGTACAAAAGGTGATGATGTATCTAAGCTCACTTATCACAATATTACATGTACAAAAAAAAAATTCAAGTTACAAGGTGATAGTTTAATGTTATCACTAAGGATAGCATGTTCTTAATGAGGTCCTATAATAATTAATTGAGGAGGTGTAATAGTTGACTCAAGGTATTGTTTCATGGATGTGGTATAAAGGAAGGAAATTTTCGTTTGTTAGATATGAATTTATGAACAATTTCATGAAGCACAAAGACCAAAATAGAAGAGAAACAAGTTGATAAGTGAGGACAAGAAAAGCAGAGTGAAGTTGGAGAAAACTTCACTGTTGAGGTTTTATTTTGAGATCAAAGGTTTCATATTTGGATAGAGGTTTGTGACTTGGTCTAGAAAGGTTTGACAATGTTTGGTTTAGTAAATAGGACAAAGGAAAGAGGTTAAAGCACAGTACAAACAATTATTCTACAAGGAACAGTTGAGATATTAGTTAGACAGTGAAGTTCAGTGGTCTTGTCCCATAAGCTATTTGGATAGTGGGTCCTTCTATCTTCTACAACTCCTAATAGGGTTGGCACAACTCCTAACAAGGTTGAAATTTCCTAACAGGGATTCAAAGTCTCCTAATAGGGACTCTTATGTATTGAATGTGTTTATAGACTCCTAACAGGGTCCATCTATTATTTTTCTAGGATTTTTTTTGCAAATGTAGTAACATGTCGATGTGATTGATGTGTTCCAAATGCAAACTTTGAATCTCATATACATATGAGAGGAGACATATCTCTTGTCCCTGTATTTTAATCATCATTAGTTAATAAATAACTATGTGTATAACTCACCTTTAAACATATATAATATTAATATATTAACCATATATGTAATATAGTATTATATTATTATACTATTATATAATAATATATATATTATATATTATATTACATATATAATATAGAAGATATACAATACATGATATATATTACATATATAAGATATTTATCTTAAATATAATTTACCATCAATGAGATATCTCATGAAAAAATCAAACCGACAGAAGCTATAACAAAGTCATGACCCATAGAGACATGACTCTACTTGGCCAAAGGCCACATAGGGGCATGTCCCAACTTGATCACTATCAGTGAATAAGAAAATACAATAATTTTGCTTCTCAATTGACAATCATGTGGAGGTAAAACAATTACATTCAAGAACTTCATACCATAATAGTCTCTTTTGATTATAAGACCTTGATTAGTTAAGTCAAGTCATTTATAAATATGCATACATACATACATACATATATATATTATTATTAGTAATATGAGAGATAAAAAATATTCATATAAATCATGAATACAAATACTCAATGTAATGAGTATATCACTTCAACTAATGCTATACTTCAACACTCCCTCTTAGCAAGGGAGAAGTAACAAAAACATTTTATGAGACATCAATATCAAAGATATCTAACCACAATATAATATCTAACTATAACACTTTGAAATAGTAACTTGTCAAATAACTACAATCACAATGTTATGAACACTATCATGACATATATTATGATATCTAATTGTTTGAAACAATATCTAGAGTAATCATAATGCATTCGTTATCAATGATCTCTAATTGTCCAAAACTATATCTAGAATTTTCATGACAACATGCCTATCATTTGCAAGATCATCATCTTACAAAGATTACCTTTTGTCTATTCATTATCATGTTGTCTAACAAAATCTAGCCCAAAGAACCATGATAATAGGTTAACCATTTATAAGATCATCATCTTATAATGGTTACCTTCTGTTTATATATGTAAATGAAAGATCGTCACCTTTAATTACATATCATATGTGAAATGGTACAAATGGTTTTTACCTCATATTTCTCTCTCATAGAGGAAAGTGCGCTATAAATAATTTCTCTTAGAACTTCTCCTCACAGAGAAGATATCATCCACAAAGGATTGTATCTCAAAATTTCTCCCCCTAAATATCGATCTTGGGAAGTCAAGTCCTCTTGTTACTTCCTTAGAAACTCTCTTTACCCAAGGATACCTATTGAACTCATCACTCCCTCATGATATATGTAGTAGACCCATCAATGTCATGTAGTCAACCACATGTATACTAGACTCCCTCTAAGTATTAATCTTCTAAGCTCCTGCATTACCTTTGAAGAAGAGTCATACTCCCTCTCAATGTAGAAGAATCTCATAATCTTGATCATCAAAGCCTTTTGAACTACTATCATTAGATTGATTTTGCACAATAATATTTGGTAGCATATGTAAAGCACCAACCTTCTTTTCCTATAACAATATCCTCAACCATAAAGGAAAAGATCAAAGAAAATAACCCTTATAGTATGTATAGGATTACAAATAAGAGAGACTATAAAGAGTAGACAAATCTAAAAGTTAAGAATAATACTGATCTACACATGAAGATTATTTGACAATGGAACATCTCCCTTCTAAATAAGGTTCAAGTGGGAATGAAACATTTACTATTATTCCCCCCACAATTTATAATTTCCAATCATTCTTATATTGTTGAACAATTTTGTATCAAATATGATAGCTCCTTCTAAGTTCCAACTTGCTATTTTCATCCTTGTGCACATTATAAGAAATTTGATTGATTATATTAAAGTCACTAGTTTTTTATTATGTAAACAAGGTGTAGGCCCATTCACATAGTTGCATGAATTATAGTCCTCTTCACTAGTACAATTTATTGATCACTGAAGATTCTATTACAACTTTGGTTTACTTCCTCTGAATCAATATGATCAATATCATAGACAGTTGACAAAACCATATCCTTTATCTACTCACTCTGACAGATGTGTCAAAATCCCTCTGAACATAAATCTTCTAAAACAAACTTCCCTTTAAAAAGTGTTAGACTCTCTTTGAATCTGATATTAATCATCCTTTTCCTATAAGAACATTCTTGGAGGAAAAGATCAATGCAAATAATTCTTATAGTACATACAAATACAAATAAGAATGCTAGTTAGGTTGTCAGTATTTTAACTCATGCCTATTACTAACAATAACTTAAATGATTTTAACATTTATTTTATATTTTCAATAATAGAAGTAAGATAACATGATATCTTTCACCCTTCATACTCCCATAATGAATCTCACAATCATTATATTAAATTATTAAATGTCAATTTTAACCAAGATATATAATTCGAATATAATACATACTTAAAGACATTTTATTTCCAAATATATAGTCAACTCTAATGACTCATATAATGAATAGAGAAGAATATAAAATAAACATTACCTTTAAAGCATACCTTATCGCTTGCCTTTATTGATGTTCATGGGTCTACTTTTATCATGCCCTTAATAGTCCCCTTATTTCTTCACCTTATTATCTGTTATATCTCCTCTTCAAATTTTGACATATTATATGCACATTGGGAAAGTTTTATTTCCTTGGAGGAGGGTGTTGATTTTAATGTATTTAGTTTTATCTTATTTGTAACATATATAATAGGTCAAGGGGTTTGTAATATTTGCAAACTGACCGTATCATTGCCATGCTAATACCCACATATTATGAAAATTCAAATATTTGGTAATTTACTCAAACTAATGGTTATCAGTGGCATCCACAGAAACTTCTTTGTTTATTATTCATGGTATGCCCAATCCATTAACTCTAATTTTCTTGTGCATCATGTATGATCTATCAAGGTAGGATCACATTGTAAGGCATAATAGATATATGGTGATTACATTTCCCTCGTAAATATATGTGTGCATGATATATAATTGAACTCTTATGGTTTACATACCATGTCATTTATTTCCTTTGCCTTGATTTTCCATCTTATAGGACACATCTTTCCCTATGTGATGGGTTAGCTCTCAAAATCAAAAGTTCACAAATATTATTTAGTGACCCTCATCTTCTGCCATCCTATTTCAATGATCTCAGGAATATTTGGTCACATTATTGAATATTCGACAAAGTTTTTATAAATTTTAATGATTCATGTTATAATTTGAAACTCACAATATTAATTTTTCTATGGGCACCAATTCTATTGTTTGTGGTAGATCTTCAATGCTTGGAAATATATGTTAATTCAGGGAAACATTATACTCTTTTAGGTGTCTTGATACATTCCTTATGTCTTCTTTCAATTTGAATATGAGACAAAAATATTTGTCTTTAGTTTGTCTGCATACTTAAGTAATTTATGACATCACAACTTTATGATGAGCAGCTTTATATGTATTAGTTTCTCAACCATCATTATGCATACTGAAGTCGCACCCTTTTGTCCTTTCAAAATTCGTCTTCACTATTCCTTATACACTCTCATAATTATATGTGATACTTATTGTTCACTAATTGAAACCCATCATATATATTTTTGACCTTTTCAATTATTGTATTTAGATGTGGCATTTTGTTTCTTTTCTTCGTACCATATTGATTCTATTGATGTCAATATGGCTTTCAATGGTTTTGTCAAACTATGATTGCACAGATCATTGGTCTTCATTCGGGTTTGAAGTCTCTCCATCATTGTTTTCTATTTCCAACCAAACTCTCTATTATAACATATGGCTCTTGAGTGGTTTGTACTGTATTTGGGGGCCTTCTAGTCATTTGTCATTGTCCAAATATGTGTTGGCTTGCCTAAACACTATCACTACCTATAGAGAACTTTTCTTGTCTAGGCTCGATATTTCCTCTCATTTTAGTAATCATTTATATTGTCTAGTTGAAGATGAAATATATGTTTGAAGTTTCCTTATAAAGATCACCATTCATATCATTCATATGCAATCAATATTACTTCCTTGCACCACTACCATAGTAGATGATGATTCTATCTTTTCCTTATCAAGCTTTTACAAAAATGTTTTAATATAAGCATTACATGTTTTCTTCTTCTTGTAAAACAAGTTGTTTCCTTACATTTGTAGTTTGGCTTTGAAACCATGTTGTTTTTCTAGGATCATTTCTACAAATGTACTAACATTGCTAATGTGATTGATGTGTTCCAAATGCAAATTTTGGATCTCATATACATATGAGAGGAGACATGTCTCTTGTCTCTATATTTTAATCATCATTAGTTAATAACTATATGTATAACTCACCTTTACACATATATAATATTAATATATTAACCATATATGTAATATCATATTATATTATTATATAATAACATATAATGCATTATATATATATATATATATATATATATATATATATATATATATATATATATATATATATATATATATATATATATATATATATATATATATATATATATATATATATATATATATATATATATATATATATATATATATATATATATATATATATATATATATATATATATATATATATATATATATAAGATATTTATCTTAAATATAATTTACCATCAATGAGATATCTCATGATAAAATAAAATTGACAGAAGCTATAACAAAGTCACGTCCCAACTTGATCATTGTTGATGAATAAGCAAATACAATTAGTTTGCTTCTCAATCGACAATCATGTCGAGGTAAAATAATTACATTTAGGAACTTCATACCATAATAGTCTCTTCTAATTATAAGAGCCTAATTAGTTAAGTAAAGTCGTTTATAAATAATTACACACACACACACACACACACACACACACACACACACACAAACATTCTTATAAGTAATAGGAGACATAAAACCATGTTTATATAAATCATGAATACAAATACTTAATGTAATGAGAATATCACTTCGACTGATGCTATACTTCAACACTATCCTCTAACAAGGTGTGTGTGTGTGTGTGTGTGTGTGTGTGTGTGTGTGTGTGTGTGTCAATATAGTCTTTGTGGTATCATTCCCACTAGGATTTTCTCTCTGATCAAGGGTTTTCCTAGTTAACAAATCTAGTGTAATTGTGTATGTGCATCTTGTTATGGTTGTTTACTTTGATTGAATGGTTAAGATTAATTAAGGTTGATAAATGTTTTAATTGGATAACTGATTCACCCCCCTCACCCCCCCCCCCCCCCCGCCACTCATAGCTATCATGGTGGACTATTACTGCTAATAGTTATGTGATGAAAATATATTCACACAAGAAGTTCAAAGGGATGTTGACTAGCTGCAAGGAGTTCTAAAGCTTATAGGTAATACCTTAAAATTATCTCTTGGTCAAAGTTTGTCTCATTTTTAGAGATTGCTATCCACACAAGATAGGCTTGTCGAGCTGCAAGCACATCATGGTACTATTAGAGCTACCTTGATAAGTATCCAATCTATGTTGACCCCTCACATGGAAGTGTTGCATAAGGAACTAGCCTATGTTGAGACATTGATGAAGAAGAATAACCAACTTTGACTCATGATGGCTTAGTTGACCTTGTTGTCCAGCTAGACATTTAGTATCAATCTCTAGAGATAGCATGCAACAATTGGGATGCAGCCCTAAAGATCATAATGGAGATCCATAAATCTTTTTTTGATAAACACATTATCAATTTACCACCCATGACATAAGTATCAAACAAGGGGGATTATGAGTTTTGACTAAAGGGGAATAATGTAGAAACATGATATAGAAAATCTACTCAACATAAGTATCAGATTTAGATATAGAAAGGAAATATTTACTCAGGGGGAGTAATGGAGTAATGGAGAAATAAGGTATGACAACTAGTAATCCATTTTGCAAAAATTTGAAGTTTTGAAATTTTGTATGAGAATCGAGTCACAAATATATATTGTTTGAGTTATGTTCATAATAAGGATTGTATATGCATGACAACATGTTTTTTCCACTCATGTTTTTTTAGATCGTCTTTGATAAGGTGTGACAAAATACTTAGTCATTCTCTATCAGTATTACAATGCAAGTTGAGTGATCACTGTGTGATGCAGGGAGCTCCCCTTAATTCCATAAACTTATAACAGAAACATAGAAATAACAAAAAATGTGAGAACAAAATGTGGACTTCTTATTTGCCCCGCAAATGTGGAATTACATAATTCATAAGTATAATATGCTAACCCACATGGGCACCTTCATTACAACAATCTACAAGACAAGTTTCCAACTATCACCAGAGCTATCCTAGACAATGTTCGGGCCTTTCTTAAATAGGCAGTTGTATGCCACTGGGGAAGGTTCTAGATGCTCAAAATTAATAACTAGGGCCGACAAACCCTAACAATACAAATAGAGCCAGCCAAATACCTTTTTGACAAATTATTTTAGAAATTTTGATAGCCCAACTTCTGAAGGCCATAACTCACAAACTATTACTCCGATTGGCTATTATAACCACTTTTCAAAAATGCCAGCTCATGATCTTCAGAACCAAGATGATGCTAGCACCTTTCCATTGAGCTTTTGGACCTCATCTGAGCACTCTAAGGCCTCCAATGGTGAACCTGAAGATTTTTCAACAAATTTTTCCATCAAAAATCTGTAATAACTTCTCTGATACTTATGTTTGAGAAATGAGATTTTTATGGTAGGCTTGCAACATTAAAATGAAGCTTCCTATAGAAAATGAGAACATTCTGAGCTCATATGAAAAACTTACTAATAATAGCAAGTCCCCATAAATAGTAACCACCCTATCTACTAGTCCTTGTTAAAATAGAAAAGATTGAAATACAAATTTTTTTGGGTGATGCATGATTTCTCTTACACCTAGGATAATCTTGCATCATAGTGAGTTGAGAAATTAGTGTGAGCCAAGTGATCAAAGCATGTAGAGCATCAATGGTCAGACAATCACATGTCAAGTAATATACCTAGTTTGTGTCGAGTCACTCATGGGCTGAGAAGAATATACATACCGAGTGATTCAAGAGCTGAGTAAACAAAGTATGTTGAGTCATTCAAGAATTGAGTTACAACATTGTGAATATAGTGATGGCTGAGCATTAGAACCTTCAAATGTCGAGTGAATAGATGGCATAAACTTCTATGTAAACCATTTTTGGGCTGATTTAACAATTGTTTTACAATTCTATAAGATATGTATGGAGGTATATTACGAATCCCTATACAATACATGTAACCAATCAAGTTGAGGTATGTTATAAGAATAATCATAGATCAACCACAATCATTGATTCCTACCTAACCCTAGTTCACCTATGCTTGCTTAAGGAGGCAAACCCTAAAGAGTTTGTATGAGTGAGAAGGAGTGAAGGAAATGAATGCTAAGTGTAGAGAGAACATCCATGATGGCTATGGAGGTTTTGATAATGTTAAATTCAAAATCAGTTAGAGAGAATAGAGGAAAGTATATAATAGGACATAGAAGACATATCTGATTAGAAGGATCAAGGATTCATCAAGAAAGAGAAGATTTGACATCTAGGAGCCGAGTGCTAACTGAAGGATCGAGGTGTTGAATCATTCTAATAGGTGATGCAAAGAAAATCTCCTAATAGAGTAGTCCTAATAGTCTTATGTAAATCTCTTAACAGGGTGATTTCTTTATTATAAGTTAAAGTCCTCTAACAAGGCACACTTTCAGGAGGGTGTTGAAATCCTTTAACATGGTGAGACCTAATAGTCTTTATAAGCTTTTAATAGGGTAGACCTTTCACAAGGTAGTACATAGTTTATGGTCAAACTTATTGTAACCTTAATTGGTACACTTTATAGCTGTAGTAGTGAAGATTTGTGGGTGTCATCCCCACTCCAGTTTCACCTTCTCATTAGAGGGTTTCAATGTAACCAATCTATTGTATTATGTGTTATTAGTTTTATGCTATGGATGAACATGTGTAGTTAGCTATTTTAGTTTACATGCTAAATTATGAGATGGATGTGTGGTGAATGTTTTATGGTTAAAGTTTTGAAGTGTTGTTTCACCACCACCACCCCCACCCCTCCCTCAGGGTTTACTTTTCCTATTGTTATTTCTAACACAAAATCGCTACATATCTACTTAAGACCATCCATTATTAGAAGAAACTTGTCTTTGGCATCTCAAAAAGGTTGTTAGCAAGTCTATTCGCAACAACCCTAAGTCTAGTTTTTTCTATTTTACTCAAGCCATTACCTCATCCTTTGGTAACACCATTTCTTATCTACTTAGACATATTTTCTATCAAAATGTCCATGTTTTCCAACCTAAATTAAAAGGTATGGTTAGTGTAGTCACTACCTTAACCCATGGTTGTGATAAACATAGTAAGAATACCTTATGTCAAACCAACCAAAACCCAAGTTCAAAAAGGTCAAGCTTCCACAAATAGATGTTTATAGAGAGATAGAAGTAGAATGCAATGAACAGACACCTAATCCAAGACTTCTAAACTAGATCAAATTGATAAAGAATGTCTTAAGTTTCTCTAAAAACCATGTAAGACCATAAAGTTCATAATTTAACCTTAAGACTTGGATGCTATCAAAGCCTTGTCGACTATACTAGCTATACCCACTTTTATTAGGTTCCTGTTCTTCTAAATACACTTCTCATTTATCATATCATAGATTTAGGTCTTCATATAGGTGCTCATCCTACTTAGGCATTCCATAGATTCATCATCTTTAACTCATGTGCTTAAGAAATCCAACCCCATCCAAATTAGCATCACAAATCAAAACATCTTCCATCATCTCCAACATACTTGAGCATTTGGTGTCAATTTATTAAGAATTGTCTACTGTATATCCTACATCCATCACACTATCTCAGTTATCCTTAAAACTAAGCATTGTTTAGGTTAACTTATCTTTTTCATTTGTGTCCCTCATCACCTTGAGAAAAAGGTCAAGCTCCACACATGATCGTCATTTTTCTTCCAAAAGGTCACAAGTCTATCTTAAAGTTGACATTGCCATCACATCTTGAGCTAAGGGGTGGAAAAAATCTTCTCTTTCACACTGACATCACATTACTCACCCTTAGGCTTCCTAGGTATCATATCAATAGAACTAGGATCCTTCTCATGCATCTATCATATGTCCTTTTGCATCCTATAAAATCTCACCATCATAATTAAATCCTTCAAAAGTTTTAGCAAAATCATCTCCCCACATATACTTGCACTTATTGTCATACCATCTTGTAGTTCATCCTTAGGAACATTTTCATTTCATGCCACATGTCTTGCTAAGAAAAAAAGGAAGAAGAAAGACATGGATCATAATCTTAGCAGTACTTCACCTAGTGCACAACCATACCTAATAGTATCTACAATCACACATGATCCACTACCATGAAATCCAAAAGAGTCAGTTCCCTCACTAGACATAGATGTCTTTATGAATCAACAAGGATATGCAACCATTGTTGATGCCATCATAGATAGAAATAGGAAAATCGTCATGTTTAACTTCTTGATAGACAACATTGGTGTCTTTGGCTTTGGGAGACCACCACCTCTAGACATATCTGATCTTGATCATGCCTTATTTGGATGGCTACCCCCCCCCCCCCCCCCCACCCTATTCATCCATCTAATCCAAATGATCACTTTTTCATACTAGAATGAGGACATCAAATGATGAAACTAGAACTCACAAATCCAAATATACCATCAATCCAAGTCAGTGCTCTCATCCCACAAAGTAATCAACCCATCATGGCATAATCATTAGTCCACACAACATCCCAACATATCACTAATACACTTTTTGTGTCTATAAACACCACCACCATCACTACTCATTTTTTGCAGCCTACTTTGACCCCACTTAGTAGTGTTGCATCCCCCTTCCCTCAAATTTTCCACTTCCACATCATATGCATCTATTAGCACTGTATTCCATCCCCCTCAGTAGCACAACCAATTAGCACATCATTACATCATGGGGATGCCCTCCTTAGGGTCTAGCAATCCACCTTTATCCTTCCCATTATCAGTAGCAATCCATTTGCTACCAGTCACAAAATGCCACCTAATTTCCACTAGGTCCTCCAAATTTTACATAATCACAAGGTCCACCTACCAACCTTTCCACTAGCAATCCATTAATTCCAAACTTCCAACCACTACCACCATCCTCTGTCAACCACGCACCTACCATCACAAATTGTTTTGCCATGCCACCTCTCAAAAGAAACCAAACCATACCATGCTAATCAGTGTTAGCAGTAGGTACATTTCCTCACGCTAACTATTTGGCTCCATATAACTCCCAATTATCACCTCAGCCAAGCACACAATCCCAAAATGAAGCATTGTTATATCTACTACTACCATGTCTCCAAAAAATCCCATGGAAATCATCACATGTCCAAGCCTCCATCCAACATCATTCAACTGGACAACAGTCTCACATCTACCTCCACTACACCAACCACCCTATCAAAGCTATAGACAAAAAGCACAATAGTATTTCCAACAACCCACAAATCTCATCCCTGTAGTAGCACAATTTGCATTTCATCCACAAGAAGTCTATAAGCCAAAGCCATTCACATTCACGTATGTCATCTGATACATACCCTCTACCAAGGGCACCGAGAGTGAGGGAACCAACAATAACACCTATCAACTGTGAGTGGGAAGAAGAAAAAAGTGCCCTAAAAGCACTCAAGGATGGAAATGAATCCAATACCTTCAAGTTTGAAAATGACTACCCATATCCATTTGACAGTACTATAGCAATGACACCCTTTCCTAAACACTTTGAAATCCCTAAATTTGATAAATTTAGGGGGAAAGGAGATCCATTCACACATGTCAAATATTTTTATATGTACTCCCAAGAACTGGCTTACAATGACATATTCCTCATGCATCTTTTCCCTAAAAGTCTGGGAGACCTCGCTCTTGAATGGTTATATCACATATCCCAAGGCACAATTAGTACCTTTGTTGATCTTTCATAGGAATTTGTGGTCTAATATGTTCACCTAGTTGAACCCAAGTTATTTGTAGGGGATCTATTCCACACCAAAAAAAAGGGAGGGGAAAGCCTTGCTGATTATTTACAGCCATGGAAAAGTCTCACAACTCAGATCTCATGTACCATACCTAAATGCCACTTTTTCAAGATGTTCATTAACAACACACATCCTAGTCTTACACTCCACATGGTTGTGAATTATTTACAAACATACAAAGACATCAAGGAAAAGGGGATGGGCCTTGAGAAAGGACTCATCAAAGATGGTGTCATCAAAATTTATAAAGAAAACACCCAAGAATGAGGACAATACAATGACAAACCATGATATTGGAACAAGAACAAAAATATAGTCATTGATGGTGCCAAAGATACACCAAATGCTCCTTATCAACAAATATTGCAACAACAATAGTCATCATATCAATAGAGTGTGTAACAACAATCCTACCAACAACCTCTATCATAACACACTTAGCACAATATGTAGGCACTAAACTCCCAAAATTGGACCAACACAATTACTATCGCAAAGGCAGTCCCAAGTATACAACCCTTTGGGGGACTTGCTTGATGTCATTTTTGGAAAATTGGGTAAGAATAATTTTATATGACATCCACAAATGCAACCATTAGAACACAATCAATTAAGGGCATCTTAGTATAGAGAATGAATTTTACAAATTTTACTGTGTTAAAGGACATCTCACTATTAAGTGTATGCAACTCAAGGACTATGTATAAGACCTCATCGATCAAAAAGAAATCACAGTGGGTGTACAAGCCTCTCTAAATGCATCATTATTGATCTACCAAAATGAATTTCCCACACACAACAAAAACATTTTCAAGACCCCTGTGAACAATGACACCACCAATAAACAAAATATTGTTCAGACCAAACAAGGTGATAATCACTATAAATCATAGAACTATACATCGACATACTTATATTATGGTAATTTTATTGATTTCATATCTTAGATAGAACCTTCTATAAATGTGATAAATACCAAAGGCCCAGACAATCAATGTTTTGTTACCACAAGAATAACTTGACTCAACATAGTTGGATCATCTGCACCTACCCCATCAAGCCCACAGTATAATATCTTGGAATACCTTGGAAATATGCCTTCCCAAATATCTATTCTAGATCTTTTGCATACCAGTCCACTTTACAAATAAATCCTTGACAATTCTTTGCATGATTCTTGCATCCCCTCTAATATCAATGTCAGATTATTTTGAAACTTGGTAGTCCATCTCTTTGCCTAATGTGCATTGTCCTTCAAACCCACTAACATCCTAGTTGTTGAGCTAGATCATATCCTTCCACTTCACATTGTCGTCATGGTTTCTAACTTTGAAATCAAAAGGTTCATGATAGATAATGGATCAACCTTAAATATATATACATTGAAGTTCATCAAAAAGGCAGGGTACACTAAGCCATATATTCTAAATGAGGTCATCACTATCAAATCCTATGACAATCTCAAGTACACCACTGAGGGAACTATCTTACTACCTATCAAAGTTGGCCCCACCAGTCAAGAAATAAGTTTTCGTGTAGTTGATCTTAACCTACCCTTCAATATTCTCCTTGATCGACCATGGATTCATCTTATGAAGGTCGTCCCCTCCACTTATCATCAGTGTATCCAATTTCTGCATCATGGCATAAGATAACCATCCACACTGATCTTGAACCCTTTACATATTGCAATGGGGTAGAAGAATCCTATAAAAACCATTCTCCCAAGATTGAGATTGGCAACACCATGGCTAGCTCCTCTAGTACTTTCCATGATCTAGATACCATATTAGCCTCCACTCTTTCCATGGTTAAGATCAACTACCAAGGTTGTGGAGAATACAATCTTTCAGATGACTTTGCTATTGGTGTTCTACCACTCAATCCACATACTTGGGTTTGCCCAACATATCAGGGGCCAAAGCCAAGCATAACTCCTCAGCTCAAACAACTCAGACCCAACACATTTATTGCCAATGGGATCCTCAATGCAGAAGAAACAAACCCAAACATCAATACCTAGTTATACAAAGATCCGCCTCCAAAAAGTAAAGAGCTCCTTAAGTATTTTAGATAGAAATACCCACATTCATAGTGTCTTCTTACAGAAAAGTGGCATTATCAAGGATGTGGCCTAGGATATGAAGAGTAAGGTGTCAAACAACCTATAGAATCATACAAGGAGGAGGAGGAGAAAGGTGTAGCCTATGGACTCCCCGCAACTCTAGGCACAACTAAAAATGGTCATGCCTTTTAAACATCTAGAAATCCTATGATGATATTTTCCTTAACAAACTTATCTTAGGAGCCTCTCTATTCTATCAACTATCCATGTTGACTAGTTCTCTATGAAGCATGTGCTCCTCAGATTCATGGGAGCTAAGACACCACACAAAAAGCCACCATTGCAATCAACTTATGTCTACAAGTTGGACTCTAAAAGTTACTTTGGGGAGGATGAAATCTCTAGTCACTAAAAGGATCAAGAGAAAGAAAAGAAAAGTCAAAAATAAAAAATAAAGGTATCACTTGGTGAAAACTCTTCTAGAGCACCATCAAATCATTCAAAAAATGAAATAAAAATAAAGGATGTATCCGATGGTGAAAACCTCTCTAAGGCACCTGAGGATGGAGATTTCATCCTTCCCCCACAAGATCATAAGGGTATAGTATCATCAATTCTGATAGAGATACAAGACCAGTCAACATCAATCTAATAGAAACACAAAGATTCACATACATTGTAGTCTCTTTACCACCAAACCACGTAGACCTTCTCATTAAAGTACTTTAGGAAAACATTGGTCAATTTGCATGGTCTTATCAAGACATGTCAGGACTAGATCCTAAGCTAGTGGTACATCATTTAGCCATAAACCCAAAGGTCAAACCAATCAAACAAAACCTCTAAAAGATGCATCTCAAAGTTGTTTTACTAGTCAAAGCATAGTTGGAAAAAATGTTAGATGCGAAGATAATTTGACCAATTGACTTTTCAAATTGGATCTCTAACATGGTAGTTGTCACCAAGCCCTCTAGTGATATGTGAATCTAACCTGATTTTAGAAATCTCAATATAGCTTGTCCAAAAAATGATTTCCCTTTACCAAATATTGACATGATTGTCGACCTCATAGTAGGCAATGAGATATTATCTATCATGGATGGTTTTTCCAAGTACAATCATATACAAATAACAAAAGAAGACCAACATAAGACATCATTTACCACCCCTTAGGGAACCATTTCCTACAACATGATGTCGCTTTGGTTCAACAATGTAGGAGTAATCTATCAACAAGGTATGACGGTCATTTTTCATAACCTCATCCATAAAACCCTTGAAGATTATGTGGATGAAATCTTGGTCAAATCTCTTAATGTCCTTGATCACTTATCCCATCTTGAAGAAGTGTTTAATCAATTGGCCAAGTATCATCTCAAGATTAACCCCAAGAAATGTGTCTTCAACATCACATCTAGCAAGCTCCTAGGTTTTATTGTATCAAAGTGTGATATTGAGATTGACCCTCAAAAGGTCAAAGTCATCATGGAAATGTCTCCTCCCAAAACATTGTGACAACTTCATTCTTTCCAAGGGAAGTTGCAATTAGTCAGAAGGTTCATCTCATAGCTAGAAAATAAGTGTCAACCATTTACCTATCTACTCAAAAAGGATCAATTTTTTAGATTGGATCCTATTTGTCAGGGCAGTTTTGAGCATATCAAGCAATAATTTTCCAACTTACCCATCTTGGTTCTCCTAGTTGTTGGGAGACCATTAATATTGTACATAATAGCTACTCTAATAGCATTAGGCACACTTCTAGCACAACTTGATGACAAGGGAAAAGAAAGAGCCATCTACTACATTAGTTGCACCCTACTTGGTTATGAGCTTAATTACACGCCTATGAAAAAAGCTTGTTTAGTTGTAGTTTTCACCACTCAAAAGCTCTACCATTACATGTTGATTCATACTCTGCAACTCATATCCAACATTAATCCTTTGATATACATGTTATCATGCACAATACTCACAGGTTAGCTAGCCAAATGGGTCATGCTACTTAGTGAATTTGACACCTTGTATGTCGATAGAAAGAAAATTGAAGGATAAGCTATAGAAGATCATTTGGATGATGCACCCTTAGTCATTGATCACACTCTCATTATGGAGTTTATAGATGAACATTTAGGTATGATAGAAAAACAATTAGCATGGAAACTATACTTTGATGGATCTTACACATCCCATGGTTTTGGAGTAGGCATATTGTTGGTCACCCCTTAAGGTGGCTACATTTCTAAGTCTTTCAAACTTTAGTTCCAATGCACCAATAACATATTAAAGTATGAAGCTCTTATTGCAAGGCTGAAGATAGTAGTTGAATGGAACATCATAGAGCTATAGGTCTCTGAAGACTCACAATTGATTATCAAGTCCTTGATGAGTACCAGACAAAGGATGATAAACTCCAACCCTACAAAGAATTGGTTGATCGGTTAAAGAAAAATTTCATTTAGATCCAATTCACCTAGGTGCCAAGGTTGCAAAACAAGGCTACAAATGTCATGGCCCCTATTAGTTCACTCTTGGAGATCCCTTAGTAAGCTACACAATATGAATTCTTAGTCGAGCAACTACACAAGCCTACATACAAGACTGATGAATCAACATGGGTATGTGTCTTGGTTGGTCCTCGATTCCCATGGTACCATAAAATTCACTCTTATCTAAAAATTGGTATCATATCTCCTCATCTCACACAAAAATGCCAAAATCTCATTCATAGAACATCCCACTACACTATTGTGGCTAACACCCAATATCGTCAAGGTTATCATGATACTCTCTCGGTGTTTAGTCTTAGTGTAAAGTTTACTTAGGATAAATGCATTCTTTAATTATTTATTAGTTAGACACCTAGGAGTATGCGTACTCATATGAGTTATCTTGTTGACAACACAAGAGGTAGTAACTATATTTTAGCACATGATGTCTATAACACTAGAGTCTGCACAATCAATTGAGTTGTCATGTAGACAACACAATTGTTTGCACTCTAATTAAGCACATGGTGTCTACAACATAATTTTATGTGCCACACCTATGTAGGCTTATCCTTTCATCATCACACTAACTCCTGTGCTAAATGGAGGACAATCCAATCTTGGTGGACATATGCTTAGTTGCGAAGCTTATCATTTTTGCTAACTTCTAGTCATTCTAGAGGCCTTTATATACAGGCACTTCTAGTGTACTTGTACATTAATTCATTATCATATTTTCATTATGGTCATACATCATTTGGTCCATATTGTGCTTTATTCTTGAGCTTCTTGATCTTGGGTGATTTTTCCCTAAGGCAAATTCTTACATGGTATCAAAGTCTAGTTGCGTCATTTCATAGCCATTGGAGACCATTCTTGCTTCACCTCTTAGAGAGCCACCAATTCAAATCTGACAAATTTGCAGTCGTTGGGATTATCAAGAGCCAAAGCAGACCTCACCATTACGTCCAGAGTGTCGATTCAATGAATTTTAACTATAAATTAGCCTACCTTAGGCCAAAATCAAAATTGAGGCAAATTTTTTTTTACAAGCCGGCACCCAAAGGCACAATTTGCAAATTTGGTATGATCATTTCAAATCTCTAAATTGTATTTTTGGATCTATATTTTCTCTATAATATTTTTGGATTTTTGGATTTGCATATTATATATTTTCGGATCTATAATTCCTCTATTTTGTTCAAAAAAAAATACGGCCTATCAAACCTATAGAGAAAATATTTTTTGCAAGAACTGGGTGGTCAAATACTGGCCTCCACACAAAATATTCCATTTTAGATTCAGTATATTCCATACCGACTGGAAACACCATAAATGTAATGTCCCCTTTTTAGCATTCATAGCATGATTTTGTCATTAGCCTATTTCCCAACGGTCCCGTAGGCTAACCAAGACATTAAAGGGGCTTAGAGGCCATTTGGCCTAGATAGTTTTAGTTGCAAGTCTTTCTGAGGGGTTTTGAGGCAACTTTGGGCATACTTACTATTTATAGTAAGTCATCTTGAGCATGGGTGCACATCCAGTGGCAGCAGTATGTCGATGGTAATTGTTTAAAATCGGCAAGAAGACTTTTTTATCATTGATAAGATTTTTTTTGCATTGATAAAGCTATTTTATAAAGTTAAATTTAACTATTTAACTTTATTAATGCATAGACTATGGTTTGTGGGAAATATTTAAATTAAAAGAGTCTCCTTTATTTTATAACACATTGGAGACATAAGTTACATAAAGGGAGTTATGTTTTATCACACATTAATAAAATGAAAGATGGAGCTCTTGTGAGAACACTATAAAAGAAATGGAAGAGCTTCTTTTAAGCAGGCTTGGAAATATCAAAGAAATTGGGAAATTTTTTTAGAGATTATGTCTCAATAGTTTGAAGGAAAAAATCCCTTCAAGTTGGAAATCTTGACGCCGTTGAAAGATATGGTCTTGAGATTCAACAGGGTAGCAGTCTGAAAAAAGCAAATATGAAAAAGCAGTCTGAAAAAGCAAAATTGAAAAAGCAGGCCGAAAAAGTGAAATCAAAAAAGCAGGCTGAAAAATGGGTTCGAAAAAGCAGTCTGAAAAAGCAGAACCGAAAAAGAAGTTCAAAAAAAGCAAAGCAGAAGGGGCAGCATTGAAGGAAATTATTACAACCATCTACAACTAGGTTCTTCTGTTAGTATTGCTTTTTAGGGTGTTATAAGCTTTCAGCTATAAGTGTGCATTATACCAGCATTATCATTTTGTAATCCATGCAAATGCCAAAGTCTTGGCCATATTTCATGAGCATTGTATTAGAAATTTCATTGCAAATTAAGAAGATAATAGTTGCTGGTGTCATTTAAGCAATTCAATATCATTATTTATCAGCTAGTTAGTTTGCACACCAACTATTTGAAAAAATGTCAGTTGGTTGTAGGTGTTCATTTCTCATGCTTAGATCATATATATGCACTAAATATTGTCAAAATTAGTAGCACACTCATGTTAGGCCATTGTGTAGTCTATTTGATGTCTTCTAGCACAAGATTCTCATTGATGCAAATTGAAAAAGAGTCATTTAAAGCCAGCTAAAATACTATATCAGTCATACATCCCTTGCATGTGAATTGTTTGATGAAATTCTTTGAGCCTTCATCAGCATTTTTTTGAGAGCAGATTTGAGGAAGGTCATTACAGTGGTATCAGAGCTTGCTTGCAAAGTGTTTGAAAAAATGTCAAACAACTGAAGTATAAAAAATTTTGGTGTTTGAAGAAGTTATAACCTATTGGGGTTATTACAGTGGTATCAGAGCTATAAGTCCTGCCATCCTGTGGAGGTCTTATAGGGAATTTGGAATAGCCATATAGAGAGAAAAATGTTTGACAAAATGAATGCCGATCCAGATCAGGGAAAGGAAAGATTCTTACAATTATTAGACACCTTAGCACAGAGATAGCGATCAGCAGAGCAAAGAGCACAGGAACAGAGCAAGATATTTGAGCTTATGATGCAGATGATGGCTTGTCAAATGGGGTTGAATGCTAATATGGGTGGAGGAAATAATCAAAATGGTAATAACTAGAGTGGTAATAATCAAGATGGGACACATAATGGAGGTGAACAAGTTGGGAACAATTTTGGTCATGCACCCCAGAAAACTAGGACAGTGAGTTCGAGTCCCATTATTCCCATATTTCCTCCTAGAGCTCCAGAGCAGCCCATACCAGAGCTCTAGATCATTGATATACAGGACCAGCTCAGGAGAGATTGGGAAGCCGGAGGTCTAGATTTTATTGTTGCAATTACCTTTAGGGAGTATATAGATGTGTGGATGAAGCATATGCCACGTGGACATGACAGGAACTAGAGCTATGAGCTACGAAAGAAAGTAGGGAAACTTCAATTACCATATTATGATGGCTCAGGGAAGTCTACAGCAAGAGCTTGGGTTCAAAGGCTCGACACATACTTTCAAATGAACCCTATGCCTGAGGAAGAAGCTATTAAGTATGTAGCAATTCACCTAGATGGGTTAGCACGCGAGTGGTGGCATCATGGTATGGTCACTATGGGTCATGCAAACATTACCTCATATGTGGAGTTTAAGGAGAGACTAATTGAACGTTTTGATAGGCCTAAGGATCATACCTTCCCTGTGACAGGCAAAAACTTGTATGAGGAGTTTAACAGACATGCTGATTCGATACAGGGAGACATTAGCACATCTTCAGGTAATGATTTATCTGCATCATCTTCATAGGCAGAAGGGGTTACAGATGTTGTGCAAGTTGAGCCAGTTGCATCAGAAGGTGATATCATAGGCACACTAAATTGTGTGATTGACATAGATAGTGATTCCAGCATAGTTGGGCTGGATGAAGTTACAGTAGTTGAGGATACTGTCATGTTTGAGGATAGTACAGTTGATTAGAAAGTGAGCATTCAGGACTTTGTAGAAAATGAGTATCAAGCACAGTTGGATGCTTATTCACATGAGATAGAGGCTAGTAGCTCTTCACTTACTTTGGCAAGCCAGCTGAAGACAGGGGACAAGAATATTGTCACAGCTTTATCTCATCATGATAGGATACATGGATTGATTGAGAATCACATTTGGACGATTCAACTGCAGGAGAGACAGAAAGGAGTCACAACAGGTTCTTGTGATGACTTACAACAGATCAAGGAAGATGCAGTGAAGAAGGACAAGGAGGTTGACCAGTTTTTTCATGAGCTAGAGGATACTCAAAATTCCTTGGTGTGTACTCAATTGGCTCTCCAAGATTCTAAGAGACACGTGGATAAGCTTTGTCTTGAGGTGATTTCAGTTCAGGAGTTAGCGTGTATAGCAAGGACTCAATTTTCTTTTACAGTCGGGTCACATGATGATGATATGAGTATGTCTAGCATTCACACTCCTGATTCAAAGATTGTAGACAGGTGTGTGAAGTCAGTTGGTATTATTCACATTACTCAGGTGAGAAGTTTACTTGAATTCCCAGCTGGTTTCCATTCATGGATTAGATGTTGGGATCCTTATCTTAGTACTTGGGATCATTTTGACTAGAGATATCTATCATTCCTTGGTAGTAGTATCTATTGCACCATCATGGACTTGATTAGTAGTTTTCCAGGTGTAGTTCTCATCCATGTCAGCAACTTGTTTGATGCTAGAATTAGTTTTTACACACCTGTGTTGGGCATTGTTCATATATCCAGTCGACCATTCTTGTTGGAATGGGTTGATGATCTCTCAGATATGAAAAAGTTTACAGAAGAGTCCCAAGATCTGAGTATTATAGATGATAGCTATTTTGAGGTTACTCCTTTGGACAGTGTACCCGGGATAGAGTATAGGAGTTTGACCAATCGGCACAATCATGTGTCTAGTCAGCTAAGAGTTGGCGAGCGAGACATTTCTATCGCTTGCAAACATTTTGATGCTACTCGTCAGTTGTTAGCAGTTTATGGATGGGGTTCTCCTACTAGTGATGAGAAGGGAGGCAATTATCTTTCCTTGACAGAGATCCACTCTTTATGGGAGGCTATCCGGATTTTGAGAAAAAATTATATGTAGTTGTTAGCCGACAGGGATTATCTTATGGAGTGGGGGAGTATAGCATACGATGCATTATTGGCCAAGGAAGATGAGTTGAGTGTGCTTACTCAGTAGCTCGAGGTGACTTCTAAGATTCTTGAGAGTACACAGTTGGCTTTTGAGGAGTCACAGTTTCATTTGGCTAAGGTGACCATGGAGTTAGAGCAACTTCAGTCTTTACCAGATTCTGTACAAACACAGACCGTGGTGTTTGGTGATCCATGGATGTCCATGGTCGAGGTTGATAGAGGTAGTGGAGATGAGGATATATCTGTCCACGACACTACTATTGGCATATTTGGTCCATTTCCACTGGAGGCAGGTTCAACTGAGTTGGGCGCTGCAACTGAGCATTGTGATATGTTTGACTTGGAGGGCACAGAGACTAGTGATGTTTTTGATTCTGCACTCTTGGCTATATCATCCTCTGACTTAGCTGATGATCAGTCACAGTTGGTCATATCATGTCTGCAGGATGAGTCTTTGACTGAGATTGGTTCTTTTTACCAACATTATACTAAAGGTTCATTGGTTTTCTTTTGATCCATGTGTTGAGGAGTTGATGGCAGACAGGTTTGGACTGGGCTCTTATTTTTGCTATCTATCATGTAATGACTATTCACCATCAGCAGTGCATGGGTGTTATGGTTATGAGACAGTGGCCGGTAATCTGTAGAGTTGTGTTAACTGCAGTAGATGTACAGTGTATGGATTCTCTGTATTTGGTGCAGTTTCATGTGGGAGTGGTCACCATTGTAGTAGAGTTGGAGTGTGCATTCCACATAACACGGTGGGTTGTGTGGATGGTTTTTATTATGTTGACAGTTTGGGTGATCTACTCTACTTGGGGTCTAATATTTTGAGAGTTTGTGCCTCGTGGGTTCCTGACTGTGGCAGTAGTGGATTTGGAGTTCAGTTGCACGTGATTCACGATTCATTTATGGATTCCTCTTGGTTAATTTTCACATGTTGTTGCAGGAGCCTATGTTGACTGACAACAGTATAGTTCATGACTACATTTGGGATCCAGGTGGATTGATTGGGTTGTTATTCGGCAATTACTTGGGGACAAGCAATTTTGGGAAGGGTGGACTATAATGTCCCCTTTTTATCATTCATAGCAAGATGTTGTCGTTAGCCTATTTCCCCATGGTCCCGTAGGCTAACTAGGACATTAAAGGGGCTCAGAGGCCATTTGGCCTAGATAGTTTCAGTTGTAGGTCTTTCTGAGGGGTTTTGAGGCAACTTTGGGCATACTTACTATTTATAGTAAGTCATTTTGAGCATGGGTGGACATTCGTGGCAGCATTATGTCGATGGTAATTGTTTAAAATTGGCAAGAAGACTTGTTTATCATTGATAAGATTTGTTTTGCATTGATAAAGCTATTTTATAAAGTTAAATTTAAATATTTAACTTTATTAATGCATAGACTATAGTTTGTGGGAAATATTTAAATTAAAAGAGTCCCCTTTATTTTATAACACATTGGAGACATAAGTTACATAAAGGGAGTTATGTTTTATCCCACATTGAGAAAACGAAGGATGGAGCTCTTGTGAGAATACTATAAAAGAAATGGAAGAGCTTCTTTTAAGAAGGCTTGGAAATATCAAAGAAATTGGGAAAATTTTTTGGAGATTATGTCTTAATAATTTGAAAGACGAAATCCCTTCAAGCTGAAAATCTTAATGCCATCGAAAGATATGGTCTTGAGATTCAACAGGGTAGCAGTCTAAAAAAAGAAAATACGAAAAAGTAGTCCGAAAAAATAGAACCGAAAAAGCAGGCCAAAAAAGCGGAACTGAAAAAGCAGGCTAAAAAAATGGGTGCAAAAAAGTAGTTCGAAAAAGCAGAATTGAAAAAGCAGGCCGAAAAAGCAATTCAAAAAAAGCAAAGTAGAAGGGGCAGCATTGAAGGAAATTATTACAGCCATCTACAACCAGGTTCTTCTATTAGTATTGCTTTTTAGGGTGTTATAAGCTTTCAGCTGTAAGTGTGCATTATACCAGCATTATCATTTTGTAATCCATGCAAATGCCAAAGTCTTGGCCATATTTCATGAGTATTGTATTAGAAATTTCATTGCAAATTAAGAAGATAATAGTTGCTGGTGTCATTTAAGCAATTCAATATCATTATTTATCAGCTAGTTAGTTTGCACACCAACTGTTTGAAAAAATGTCAGTTGGTTGTAGGTGTTCATTTCTCATGCTTAGATCATATATATGCACTGAATATTGTCAAAATTAGTAGCACACTCATGTTAGGCCATTGTGTAGTCTATTTGGTGTCTTCTAGCACAAGATTCTCATTGATGCAAATTGAAAAAGAGTCATTTAAAGCCAGCTGAAATACTATATCAGTCATACGTCCCTTGCATGTGAATTGCTTGATGAAATTCTTTGAGCCTTCATCAGCATTTTTTGAGAGCAAATTTGAGGAAGGTCATTACAGTGGTATTAGAGCTTGCTTGTAAAGTGTTTGACAAAATGTCAAACAACTGAAGTATAAAAAATTTTGGTGTTTGAAGAAGTTATAACCTATTGGGGTTATTACAACAAATTTTGGCGATATCAACTAATAGATCCAACCATTCTAACTAACATATTCCATTTCACATCAGCGGGCTTATACATACCAGTAGCCAGCGATGAGTTTCAACAAGATTTGGTGACTTTTAATCCAATTTACTATCTCCAGCCTTCAAGTTTAAAATGCCACAGTATTCACCATTTTGGTGAATGTGAGATTAAACATCCCACAATCCACTATAGCTATTTTTCCATACTATCAAGCTTCAAAATTTTGGCCACTACCAAACTATTATCTAGCAAACACATCCCTCATATACAATCAGTTCCACATGGTACGACTGTAGCTCACTAGGGACAAGTTAGTGTGCAGACCCCTTATCTGCCAACACAACACTCCATGTGTATCCCATGTAATCAAGATAATAGCTTGAACACATCAGCTAAATTAGCATCCCAATCAGCCACCACAATGGACACATCCATACTATATGGCTCCACCAAGTCACCATCTATATTGCCATGTAAGCTAGGGGATTGTTTTTTGCTGATGTAAGCATTTCACAACATTAAAATTGACAGTCATTTGACCATCATCAGCAAGCCAAATTGCACTATCGCAACACCCGTTTGGACATCAAAATTAACACAATATTTTGTTGATCAAATCCCTCACCATATTCAGTTTTCATTTGACAATCCAACTTTAGGAGGCCATATCTTAGTCATCTAGACTCCAATCAAGTGTAATTTTTTTGATTTTGGCTAAAAATTTATGAATTTTTTAGTGGTGCTATTATTTTTTGGTTTTGGTGCACTGATTTGTTTGAAAATTAAGTTTTTGGTGACTATACCTTTCCAATCCTGCATTTTACAACTTCAATTTCTCTGTATGGGCTCACTTGGACACATTTTCAAGTTCCATTTTGTTTGAAAGTGCTTTTTTTTAGTCTACTTTCAAAATTTGCAACCAAAATATAGGCTTGTGTGGACAGAAACACCACTTTCAAAAATAGGTCCTTCTTTGCATTGTATTGCTTTAAAATTGTTGTATTTTTGAGCTACATTGTAAAGTTCCAGATTTGAACTCGAAGAGGAGATTGTAAATAGAAAAATTAGAAGACTATTAAGGCCTAAATTGGCAAGTGGCTACTATAAACACACTAAGTATAAAGTGCCAAAATCATTCATTGGGGGGGTCTCTTGGTGTTGTGTTCCTCTTTTCTTGTTGTTATCTTTAATTTCTTGTATCATGGGAAACCTTAAGATTCCAAAATTAACACCACATAACTATGCCACATGGTTTGTTAAAAAATGGTGTGAATTGATGCATGAAGAAGTTTCTCAAAATGTAGATGGTTAATTTCCTAAACCAACAGTTGATCAAGTATCTCAAAGTGATATCAATGCTTGGAATCAGGCAGATAGGAAAGCCCAAAGTATTCTTAGGTTATGAGTTGAAGACAAGATCCTCTATCAGATCATGAAGTATGATACATCTAAGGAAACTTTGGATGCTCTTAAAAACCTATATGGTAAAGTGACAGAGCAGGATTTCTATAAGATTGAAGATGATCTTGTAACCCTAGATCCTAAGAGCTTTGATTCTATTCAAGATTTTATCATTAAGGTGAATGAGTTGAGAACAAAACTTGATGATTGCAGTAGTCCCATTAAAGATGATGGGTTGATTTATGTAATTCACAATAAGTTTTCATCTAAATACTCCACATTTGTCTCTTCTTTCAACACCACAAAGACTACCTTGGGAGCTTCCTATAAGAAAATCACTTTTGATGATTATGCTCAGTTGTTAGAGGATGAACAAACTAAGCTGATAACAATGGGGATTCTCAATTCTTCAAATTATAAGGCATTGGTAGCTAATAATGAGGGTTCTAAAAATCTAATTGGTTAAAGTTCAAACAAAGCAAAGAGCAAAAAGAAGAAGCGGAAAAACAACAAACAAGGGGATATAGAAAAATCTATATCAAAGTATCAACAAGGCAAGTCTTCTCCTAATACCAACAAAAATGGGGACACTAATCAAGAAAAGAAGTGTGCCTATTGTAAGAAGATGGGTCATGATGAACATTAGTGTTATCACAAGCAGATTGATGAATTGAAAAAATCCATGAAGAAACACAATGCTCCATTGCCTAATGCTTATAAGGAGAAAAGATCTTCATCTTTAGATTCTAAGGGCAAAGTGAAAGCTTTACTCACAAAAATTGTTAGTCAGGGTGAATGGATTCTTGACTCAAGTGTCACACGTCATATGGGTGCATCAGAAAGAGACTTTTCTTCCATGACACATTTAGAGGTATCGCACATCTTTGTAGGAGATGATACTAAAGTGGAAGTTGAAGGAAAAGGTGAAGTTGAGATGGACAATGGAGCATTCAAGGATGTTATATAGGTTCCTAATCTTACCTCCAACCTTCTTTCGGCCTACCAAATCACTCACTATGGAGGTGGAAATAAGGTTGAATTTCTTCCAGATTTAATGGTAGTGAAAAGCATCAAGGATGACTCTATGGTTGCACTAGGTGAAGCCAATCATGATTCAAAGATTTACACTTTTTCTTCCTTTGTGCCTAAATCTAATGCACAAGCCTTGTTAATGCATTCAATTATAGAAAGAAAATTTTGGCATGAGATATTTGGACATCTCAACTACAAGTACCTTTGGTAGCTTCGCAACAAGAAAATGGTTCATGGTCTACCTCAAGTCCAATTTTCAAAAGGCATTTGTTTAGGTTGCTCACTTGGGAAACATCTAGAAAAAATGTTTAACAACAGGAAGTCTTGGAGAGCACAATGTGTTCTTGAATTGGTTCATAGTGATGTGGTGGGTCCATTTCCAATGCCATCTTTTGGCAAGTCTCGCCATGCACTCACCTTCATTGATGACTACTCTCACTTTACTTGGGTATTCTTCATGGCTCATAAGAGTGAAGTGTTTGAAATATTTATCAGTTTCAAGGGTCAAGTAGAAAAGTAGTCAGCAAAAGCCATCAAAGTTCTTTGAATAAATAATAGGGGGGACTATGTGAACTCAAGACAAATAGACTTTTGTACTCAAGAGGGAATTGACCTTCAACATTCAGTGTCATACACACCACAATAGAATAGTGTTGCCAAAAGGAAAAACAAAACCCTCAAGGAGATCACCACTTGCATGCTACTACATAAGTCTCTTGATTAAGCCTTTTGGGCTGAAGCAATGAATTGTGCTAACTATATTCAGAATAGAAGTCCTTATAAAGCTTTAGATGGTATCACTCCTTTTGCAGCTTGGACTGGCAGGAAACCTTTGGTTAAGCACTTTAGAGTCTTTGGTTGTACAGCGTGGGCACATATACCTCCACAAAACACAAGGCATTGGAACCTCAAAGAAAACCTTACATCTTTGTTGAATATGTGGACTCTCATAAAGCCTACAAGTTAATGGATCCAAAGACACATGACATATTCTATGAGAGGAGTGTACACTTTGAAGAAAGTTGTCCAATCTTGACTTCTTCAACTCCTCCTTCTTTCTCCTTCATTGACGAGAGTGACAATGATGATAGTGACTTGGAAGATGTTTTTCCACAACCCAAATAGAGGCATCAGCTAGCAGAGGTTTAGGATATACCTTCTACATCTTCTTCCACTAGACCTAAATGGGCTTAGCTAATATTGGATGCGGCAAGACCATTGGCAAGGAATCCTTCAGATACTAGGAGGACAAGATCACAACACAACTCACTCCCACATGCTTATATTTCAATGGCTTCCTATCTACAATCATTCAAAGAACCTACATGTATTCAAGAATGGGATAGAGCAATGGAGGAAGAATATAATTCTCTTATGAGAAATGATACATGGGACTTAGTCTCTCTTCCTAAGGGAAGAAAATTGGTTCAATGTAAGTGGATCTATCAGACCAAGTTTGCTATAGATGGAAGTGTCGATAAACATAAGGCTAGACTTGTTGCAAAAGGTTTCTCTTAGGTACCTAGCATTGATTACACTGAGACCTTTGCACCAGTTGCAAAAATGAACTCCATTCATTTGACACTAGTTATAGCAGCAACTCAGAGATGGGTTATTCATCAGATACATGTGGAAAGTACATTCTTGAATGGTGATCTTCATGAGGAGATTTATATTGATCAGCCATAGGGATTCATTTTAGATTCTACCTTAGTTCGCAAACTGAAAAAGTCTATGGACTTAAACAAGCTCCCAGAGCTTGGTATGCCAAGATGGATTCTTTCCTTCTCTTAGTAGGGTTCACTAGATCTCATTTTGATCCGAATGTCTACATTCTTTGGAGGGATGACTCTCATTTTCTTCTTGTGCTTTATGTTGATGACTTGATCATTACAAGGAGTATAGTATCCATCATTGATAGTGTCAAGGCTACTTTGCAGGATAGGTTTTTGATGACAAACTTGGGTCTACTTCACTATTTCCTTGGTATCAAGATACATTAGTCTTCATCAAGGATCACATTATCACAACCCAAGTATGTTCTTGATCTACTTGCTTGGTTTCGCATGATTCACTACAAGGTTGCACCTACTCCCTTTCTTTCAGATGTTAAGTTAGAAGCCAAGTGTTTGACTCCACTTGTTGATGCTACTTTGTATAGATGGTTGGAAGCCTTATCTACTTCACACATACACGTCTTGACATCTCATTCACCGTTGACATGGTTTCTTGCTTCATGCAAGAACCACATGAAATTCACTGGAAGGCAGCCAAATGCATATTGCGCTATATCTAGGGTACACATACATATGGGATATGTTATGTAGCTAGTACTGGACTATAGTTAGTGGGTTATATAGACTCAAACTATGTAGGGGATCTTGATTCTTGCAAGTATACTTCATATTTCAAGTTCCATCTTGGTTCCAACCACATTTGTTGGCAAAGTATAAAGAAAAACACTATTTCCCTTTCATCGACTAAGGCTAAGTATTGAGAAGCTGTGAATGTGGCAACAAAAGCTATGTGGTCACAATACGTTCTAAAGGAGTTTGGTTTTGATCTACCTAGACCCAGAATCATACATTGTGATAATCAGAGTGCCATTGAGATCTCAAAACATCCAGTCCAACATCAACAAACAAAACACATTGAGGTTCATATGCACTACATTAGAGAGCTAATTCATGAGCTTCATTGCATTTCAGTATTGTCCTACAGAGTAGCAGATTGCCGACATCTTCATCAAGCCCTTCACAAAGGTCAAGTATCTTCATCTATGAGATCTCTTGGGGCTGAGGGATTTTTCACCAAGGGGGGTCACATGACTCCTCTTCTTTATAGTACATATCTCTTTTTGGGGGAGGGTTTTTCCCATGAGGTTTTCCTTCTTCCTCCATTTTCAAAGAGATTGCATTTCATTGCATTGTATATACAAAATTACATTTGTACTTGGGTACCTAACATGGCTTAGTAGCCAGGACCCATTATGCATTTCATCATAACTTTTGTGAGCTCAAGTGCATTCTCCTAAGTTGCACTTAAGGGGGGGTGTTAGTGTAAATAATTATAAGTTTACTTAGGATAAATGCATTATTTTATTATTTATTAGTTAGACACCTAGGAGTATGTGTACTCATATGAGTTGTCTTATTGACAACACAAGAGTTAGCAACTCTATTTGAGCACATGGTGTCTACAACACTAGACTTTGCATAATCAACTGAGTTGTCATGTAGACAACACAGTTATTTGCACTCTAATTAATTTCATGGTGTCTACAACATAATTTTATGTGACACACCTATGTAGGCATATCCTCTCATTATCGCACAAACTCTTGTGCTCAATGGAGGATAATCCACTCTTGGTGGACATGTGCTTAGTTGTGAGGCTTATCATTTTGATAACTCCTAGTCATTCTAGAGGCCTTTATATATAGGCACTTCTTGTGTATTTGTACATTAATTCATTATCATATTGTTATTATGTTCATACATCATTTAGTCCATATTGTGCTTTTTTCTTGAGCTTCTTGATCTTGGATGATTTTTTCCTAAGGAAAATTCTTACATTTAGGCCAAAATGAGGCTATAGTAGCTCTCAAAGAGGTACACAACAAGCTTTGTGGTGCTCATACAAGAGGTATAGTCCTATCTCGACAAATACTCAAAGCTTGATAGTATTGGCCTACTATAGAACATTATGCTTGTGAGTTTGTAAAAAGGTGTCTACCTTGTCAGCAGCATGCAAATTTGATACAAACTCTAACTCAAGATCTTCAACCCTATTGGCTCTTGATTTAACAGTTTTGAAAATGACCAAGAAATCAGACAAATGCATCTAAGGCTAGCAAATTCCTATGACAGATACACTTGATTGCAGTCTTGCGCCAACTTTAAGGCATAACTCCTTCTTCACTTCAGGCTCTGCTAAACCTAGGCAGGTAGACCTCAGATTC
The DNA here is from genome assembly GCA_028749045.1 of Cupressus sempervirens. Lineage (NCBI taxonomy): Eukaryota > Viridiplantae > Streptophyta > Pinopsida > Cupressales > Cupressaceae > Cupressus > Cupressus sempervirens. Next base: position 330,830,395 of record CM053789.1, read on the forward strand.
AAGTGATATTGTACCAGTGCAAAAACATATCCTTGAATCTATTAAGTAGACGAAAACCTCTTATATCTCCTAATAACTCACAAAATGACACAGTTCTACAATAGTTGAATACAAATCTATGAAATTCACAAGTTGAGTGAGGGTTGATTCTTTTCAGCCCACTACAAGACATGAAAAACTAAATTTATTTTGAATAAAAGATTTGTGCAAATGACATTCATATCAGCTTACATTTGATTTAGTGATCAGTGCCTTATCCATTGAAACATAGAGTCATTACCAGCAGGATGACCTAACTAGATTGCATTACAATCAAGTTTGTCAACTGAAATCCCCAAATCCCATACTTATGTAATATCCACTTCATGCACCTAGAAACCCTACCAAAATGATTAAGCATTTACTTGACTGCTTGAGTCAAAAGCAACAAAGATCTGACATACAACTCATCCAAGCTGCCTTAAATCAAATGAACATTATCCATTTAATCCCAAAGTTAATAACACATGAAGAATCAGGAGACAGAATTAGAGAACACAGATAAATCATGTAAATCCCCTTTTGTATTTATCCTTGGAAAGACCAAATACACAAACTCGTAACACAAAATGTAACTCAAGATACTTCACATAATCTAGCATCAATTTCTAGTATCGTAGAATGACAATACATGACATGAAATGAAATGAAAATCTGCACATAAATAGGTGTGTGGCCTTCACAGCTAGAGCTTAGCTCAATAGACAGAAAGCAAAACCATCAACAACCCTGGTTTCTATAGTAGAATTGGAACCCTGCTGGTATTACCCAAAATAAACTGCCAACAACAACAAAAGAGAAAGAAAAGAAAGATATAGGAGAAGAGCTGATTCTTGGATCTGATCAAAACATGACATGTGTCCACTTGAAATTCAATTTTGTTCAGTTGCAAAACCTATTTTCTCTGTCTACCCCCTTTCTTCAATTGCATATCAAATCCCATCATTTGGCCTCTACCAAACAGAAATATCTGAGAAATTTCATGATGAAAGAATATAACTGATTTTGGTGTTAAAATGAAACCATAGTAAAAGTGAAAAACTAGTTACAAAGTGACTTCAAGAATGCAAGAAAATGGCTTAAGGATGATTTTCTCAACATTCAGATCCCAACAAGCCTTTAAAACTACCCTCTAAGCAATCCTGACTATCAATGATCAAAATTGCTCATTCCATTGAGAAGACCCTTGGAATCAAAAAAATGGATTATAACACAAACTAGTGAAGACCTGTGCACAATCTGACTTTAGATTTGGAAAATTTAGCTCGTTCTGGTTTTAGTGGTATATTGGAATGCCTATTTTGGAAAAAAAATGCCTAGGTTATGGCCCTCTGAAGTTTTAGGCTCTATCCATGGCTTTGCACATTAAAAAATCAAAAGATTGAAAAATTTAAAAATATACTATAGTCTGAACCATAGATTATTCCTTTTTGAAGAAAAATATTTTCAATCTTTGAACTAAACGTGACATGCATACCATTACTTTAATAGCTTATCCCTTCTTCAATGATGCCACATGTCACTCCATGATAGCCCTTTGATGATTGAGCAGGACCCACCTTCAAACTCCGCCAGTTTTCTGAAATTTTCAACAAGTTGCCAAGTCGCTTGTCAAAAATTCTTCATTTTTTTGGTGGTGACATGGCGGCCACTGAATTTTGGTCACATTTTTTGGTGAACTCCTCTAATCCCTCCTTCCACATCAGTGCCACATGGGACCTACCACTGTCTTATCGGATTTGGAAGTTTTCTAGCTAGTCGCTATGTCGCTAGCCAGAAAACCCCAAATTTTTTGGCTAGCGACATAGCGACTAGCCAGATTTTTACTTTTCCAGTCACTTATTGTTGCTGATGTAATCAATCTCCTATATGCAATTTTGTTTAAAATATTAACTCTTTCTGGCACACCATGGACCCCACCTGTGAGTGCATGGCTCACAAAAATACGTGTCTTTGAGACACTAACCTCATCGTGTGCTTTTGTATTTAAACAACACAATATCCCTACGTACAACTGATGTGGGATATTTTCCTTTGAATTTTTTCCATACATTCTGCACTGTGCAGCCTCCTTTGTTCACATGGGGCTCCTCTATTTTGATGCATTTGCTCTTTATCATATGGCATGAGCTCCTTTTTATCAATATTGGCCAGCTTTCTTTTTTTAAGTGCTAGTTCTACCTTTTACATGCCACCCATTCTTCTTTTTTTAGCTAGTGCTCTACCTCCATCTTGCTAGTAGCTCTTTTATGTTATTGTGTTTGATCATTCTAGTATGGCGTGGATGGCTTTTCCTTTGACCTGGGCTACTTTTCATTCAATTGGCTTATTTACTTCTACCCACGCAGTATCTTTAAGTCTTAGTCATCCCCAAATCAATACCAATAACATCATGGCCACCTGGCTTCTTCTTGCTATCTATGTGGGCTGCCTCATTCTTATTCTTTAATCTCCTTGCTGCTCATGTGCCATTTCCTTCCCTTTCACATTCTTCCTTATTCCTACATTCTCTTTTTCTCTGCTTTAGGCTTCCAAAAATTCTCATAGTGTAGATATAATACTCTAAAAACAAACAATATAAATGGTGATTTTAATGGGTTGAGTGTTGCTTTTCTAATATTTCTCCCCTGCAGTTCATGTGGGCTCCTCTTGGTTTATTTATGTTTTTCCCTTCAAGTTGCTAATTTGTAAAATTGGATACAACTTCAATTTTATCTTCCTTGGATGCTGCTATCTATTGATCTTCTACTCCTATAATAGTTGTTTGGAGTCTCCATTGATAATTCTTTCTTTGCAAGCAGCTCTACTTTCTTTGTTGGTTCAAAGGTAGCTCCCTAGTTGCTCACGGCTTCAAGATGGGGCTATTTCTTTTTTAATTTGTGTAAATGTTTTTGCCTTTGACTTCTAGAAAGAGTCATTCACTCATTTAAAAAAATTAAAAATGAAACTACATTTCCTCTTAAAAATGGCAGCCTTACTTGTCCTTTAACTCCATAGGATGTTTTCATCAAGTAGAAACTCCTTCCATGCATTTGAGAACTTTAATCATGCATTATCATAATTTGAATTATGATAATGTTTATTTAATATTAATCATCCATGCCTGAAGAAATTAGTCGAACCCCAAAGCGGGTCTAGCTAAAAAAATTTGCTTTACAAATAACTGGCATCCTCATATTTGTCCCTTGACCCCATTTGACATCTTAGATTGATAGGATTCAAATTAAATCATCGATTCATTATCTAAAACTCACTTTTAATCAATTTTGCAAATTGTGAATTTGTGTCTGGAGGCCTGCCAGCTAGCCTTAAAAACTAATTCAATCAAATAACCATGCCACGAAAATTTGCATTAGTGTTCAATCCTACACACTCAATCATACTGCAAATTCTCAGCCTGTGACAAATTTTAAATCAAAATATTTTAATTGCTGAACATCCATACTTCAATTATCCTGTAGGCAAACAATGTTAAAAAACATAAACTAGGCTTCAGCTCAGCATTATAAAATTGGGTTGTTGATCACTTGGAGTTCTAAAAACCAGGGTATAGGTTCCTTTCCATGAGGAGAATATAATTCTATGGTTTGGGCTCATGATGAATCACATGAGGTTTTTGGCAAATTTTTGAAAATAGGCACTTGGAAATTTTAACTGGGAAATGTGTCAAAAAGTAATTTTTGGCAAATGTACAGACATATGAAAGTATGCAGATGGATTCGTCTTGCCTTGAAAACTGGCATACTTCAAGGATTTTTAGGAGACAACACAATGGTACAATCCATTTAGGCTTACCCATCACAAGATAAAAGTTATAACGTGCCAAACAGAGGTACAGATCAATCTGGATACCTTAGTCATAACAAAACAATGCAAACTGGATTTTTAATCATGTTAGCAAATTGATCAAACGGACTCGTCATGATCTCAAAATTGGAACATATGAATTATATAACCCCTAGAACACAGTAAAAAAATAATTTCTTCATTTGGGTCAACTAGGTCAAAGATATCATTTATCGAACTGGGCTTCCCAGAATTGTGAACTACACATGTACAAAATAGTAAATGACCAACTTTGAGGGGTTCGAAACCTAGTCGAATGGATTCAAAATGACTTGAAACTTGGAACATAGGTTCTCTAGTATGTATACTAAACATCTCCAAAGTGGCAGGTCATGAAACATTTCTGGGTAAAAGATATTCAAATGCAAACTGGGCCTCTGATCGCTATTTGACATTTGGGCAGAATTGCAAATTTTGACACTAGCTCAAAATGGGACTTCGCAGAATGATTCAGGATGGAAAAATAACATTGTGGATCACATGCATATGTAAAATGAAAGGTGTTAAGCCACTCAAACACCATCTAGGCCTCAAATTGACAACTGACCACATATGCATAAAAGGCACTTCAAGGCATGATTTTCTCAAAAATTTCTATGCGACTCAAAATTGACCATACAATTTTTAGTCCCAAAAGTGGCTCTATCTAGGGATGCATGTCCCTTGTAGACATGGCAAGGATTCAAATCTCTGGAAGAAGTAGACCATTCCCGAAAACTTCAAAGCTTCTCTTGAACAGCTTTTTGAAAGCAGGAAAACAACTAAAACTACTATATACACATGATAACCTCGGGCCACCAAACTTTAGCAAAATTGTTTACCTCTGTCATATACCTGATTTTCATTCCTTTCCTCATGAGGTAAACTAAAATTACTTCTCATATCAGTTTCACCAATCAGATACACATCTTGAAACTCAACACTTAGTAAAACTAAATCTTCATTCTTACTATCATAATGCATATAAAAACTTGCTTCATTCTCAAACGTTTTCTCATTATGAAAATACTAATTAGCATGCTCAAATATATCAGACTGAAATTGAAAATCATCTTCATTTAATGATTCATCTATACTATCATTCTTGAATATGAAAGCTTCATATTCAACTTGGGGAAAGGGATCACACATACCTTGAAAATGTGTATCCTTATGCATAACCAGATGATATTAAAATGAACAATCAAATTTGTACTCACACATGTCATCCATATCAAAATTTGAAGCTAATCCACAATCTTCAAATGGCTCTTCACAATCAGCAAACAAATTAGTCTTGTCACCAATCTCATCAGATGCAACATAATCATCAATTTCACTATCAAACTCAGAAGAAAAACATTATGATCTCTTACAGTAGTAAGACAAAATATCATCATCAAACTCATTCTCAACTAAATCTGAATTTTCCATGTGCTCTTCAAACAAAGGATTGATAACTCCATGCAATGACCCTCTTTGAACTTTTTGACAAAAAATGGGCTGATCATCATCAGGATTCTCATCATATAAGGCATTAGTATATAATTTAAAATCATTACCCATCTCGTCTTCATGGAGACTTTCAGCATGTGAAGAAAAATTAGAACTACCTATGGACTCACTTTCTACTCCATCAACGAAGCATGTAGAATATAAATCAAGGTTACTTTCATTGTCTTCATCTAGGTGATTCAAATGTCTTGCAAACCTGTCATTATTTATCTTACCAACAGGGGCTAATGCATTAACCTTAGGATCACTCATATATTGCTCATCACTACATTCATTCTCAAGAAATTCATCTACACAATTAGGTAATCCATTCCTATAAACAACCTCTTTATCCTCATATTATGTAGACAAATTTTCACAGTTTTCAACATCTAGCTGACTTGTATAACTCTGAACTGGAAAATCACTTTCAGATTTAGAAATAGAACTCATGCCTTTACTGACATATGAATACTCACTCCTGTCATTGCTTTCTTCTTCCCAACTTGCATCTGATTCATGTGAAGATGAATATGCACTAGCATTTTCCTCTTCTTGACTTGAACAACCTCTATTGTCATTGTCTTCACATGAGACCTCTTCATAATACATCGGATCGAAAACTTTATCAACATCACTTGAAAGATCACTTTCAACTTCTTCATACTTATACTGAGATGGTTGTCTTTCAAATTCAAATTTAATAACACTTTCAACATGATGTAATCTATGAATAAGATAAATCATTTCTTGCATATCTGACTGATCAAGTGAATCTATATTACCATTTACTGCTGAGATATTATCAACATGTGAACTTAATTCTTCTAACTATGATTGAAATGAATATGACTCACCCTTGTCATTTTGTGTTATCTCTTCATGGCATATCAAGTCAGCAACATCAGGTTCATGATCAGAGAGATAACTTTGAGCCTTCTCACTTGCACAAGACTAAGACCTCGATGCAGCAACTTTGAAATTTGAAACATTAGTAACAGCATCATACACATAACTATCATGAGAAGGACTTGCTATTGTAACTAATGTTTGATCCGTAAAATCAACATAATGTTGAACCTTATCAAAGTCTGAAATATTACTCATTGTTGTAGTATCATGAACATGTACATTTCTATTTGCAACTAGACTAACCTTCCTTATACACACATTCTAATTTAAATTCTCAATCTAATTAAAACCTATAGCAGAGGTGTTGACATTATGATTATTTGAAACTGAAACGTCAACATTACGTTCTACTTTTCTTTCATGACCCTTATACTGGCAATCATTCATAGCAAAATGACCTCTAATCAATCCATATTTCATATTATTCTCAATATCCCTAGCAGTCATAAAAGCCTGATGTAATGTTTGTGGTTCTTTATCCCTTAGTAGATAATTCATTTTCTTGTCAAATGCATCAAAATATATAGCTAAACATATTTGATCATCAAGTCTATAACTTTCAGGGATTTCATTCAAAACTCTTGCAAATCTAATGTTAAATTGAGGGACAATTCATCACTCTGAATATGAATCTTCAAGAACTTATCATAAGAATCAGATATGCTTACCTGTTCTCCAAATTGCTCCATGAAGGCAGAATGCAACTCACTCCAAGATGAAATAGATCGTGCTGGTAAAAAAGAAAACCAATCTCTAGCATCACCTTCCAATGTTTGAACAAATAACTTCATGTGAACGTCCTCATGAGCAATCTCATAGTCACGCATCAAATCAATGAACAACTCAACATGATGGCAAGCTGAAACAAGATGGTTTCCACTGAACTTAGGCAAACATTTTCTAACATCATTAGGAATGACATTTGGAAAACCATGAATACCATCAAAATTTAATGGCATATATCGCTTGGTAGAAATGGATCTAGGAATTTCACTAACTAACTTCATATTAGGTGAAATGAATATTGACATCCTTTAAAAAATTTGAACCCCATTCACCATATTCTAATTTGTAATTTGCAGCAAATCTACACCCTTCTACCAATGAATCACTTCAAACTATACACTTCACAAACTTAGAAACAGCAACTGAAATTCGATCCAATGAAGTGTATAAAACCTATTACACTATTCTCCTCTTCTTAGTGTTGAAACTTCACTTGACAAAGAACACATATGTAAAACTTACTTTCTTTCATGACAAGAAAAACATCATGAAAATGAAATACCTCAAGTGTTGCTGCATGAAACTGATGATCTGTTAATTAGCCTGGTGTTGATCTCAATTCCTCACACCGCTAATCATATCCTTTGTAGAGTCACCATCTCCTTGAGGAGAAAAATGAAATCACAACAATGATTCACATTTATCATTAAAAATTCTTATGAAAAAAAATCAACAACACTGTGAAACTTATTGGTCAGAAATCCATATACTCTCTTTTTCTGTATAAAATTTGACACAACTTTCAGATCTATTTGATTGAATTGAAAACTCTTGAAAGCAATTTTATGTAACCGATCTACACTGGTTCAAAGATCCTTTTAGAGAGCTGCCACTCACGATTGTGAGAAAGATTTAACATAAATCATACATGACAGATCTAAACTAGAATTTCACTTTGTAGAATTTTGTAAAACTTTTAAACACTTAGAAAAGAGAAACCATTGTTAAAAAATTCTGACTCTGAAATTACAACAGCACTTTGAAAACAAGATCTAGTTGAACTGGTTGAAAATGAAACTTAAGAACAACACAATCTGCAGTCAACCTCAAAACTGCTAGTGCAAATGGATAAAACTTCACTAGGGTGCATGATTTGGAGTAAGAAAATTGGAAAGAACATTAGAGAACTTACTGCTGAAACTTTTTAATGCACTTCTCCTGTTGTATTCAATCTCTTCTTTTCAAATTCTCAAGGTTTGTCTTAAATCTTATTCAATACAGTCCTTAGTAGAGTCACCATTTTGCTGGCTCCTGATTTAACAGTTTTGAAAATGACCAAGAAACCAGACAAATGCATCTAAGGCTAGAAAATTCCTATGACAGATACACTTGATTGTAGTCTTGGGCCAACTTTAAGGCATAACTCCTTCACATCAGGCTCTGCTAAACCTAGGCGAGTAGACCTCAAATTCAAGTGATATTGTACCAGTGCAAAAACATATCCCTGAATCTATTAAGTAGAAAAAAACCCCTTATATCTCCTAATAACTCATAAAATGACACAGATCTACAATAGCTGAATGCAAATCTATGAAATTCACAAGTTGAGTGAAGGTTAATTCTTTTCAGCCCACTACAAGACATGAAAAACTGAATTTATTTTGAATAAAAGATTTTTGCAATGACATTCATATCAGCTTGCATCTAATTTAGTGATCAGTGCCTTATCCATTGAAACATAGAGTTATTACCAGCAGGATGACCTAACTAGATTGCATTACAATCAAGTTTGTCAACTAAAATCCCCAAATCCCATACTTATGCAATATCCCCTTCATGCACCCAGAAACCCTACCAGAATGATGAAGCATTTACTTGACTGCTTGAGTCAAAAGCAACAAAGATCTAACATACAACTCATCCAAGCTACCTTAAATCAAATGAACATTATCCATTTAATCCCAAAGTTAATAACACATGAAGAATCAGGAGACAAAATTAGAGAACATAGATCAATCATGTAAATCCCCTTTTTTATTTATCCTTGGAAAGACCAAATACACAAACTCGTAACACAAAATGTAACTCAAGATACTTCACATAATCTAGCATCAATTTCTAGTATCTCAGAATGACAATACATGACATGAAATGAAAATCTGCACATAAACAGGTGTGTAGCCTTCACCGCTAGAGCTCGGCTCAATAGATAGAAAGCAAAACCATCAAGAACCTTGGTTTCAACAATAGAACTGGAACCCTACTAGTATTACCCAGAACAAACTGCCAACAACAACAAAAGAGAAAGAAAAGAAAGATATAGGAGAAGAGTTGATTCTTGGATTTGATCAAAACATGACATGTGTCCACTTGAAATTCAATTTTGTTCAGTTGCAAAACCTCTTTTCTCTTTATACCCCCTTTCTTCAACTGCATATCAAATCCCATCATTTGGCCTCTACCAGACAGAAATATTTGAGAAATTTCATGATGAAAGAATATAAATGATTTTGGTGTTAAAATGAAACCATAGTAAAAGTGAAAAACCAATTACAAAGTGACTTCAAGAATGCAAGAAAATGGCTTAAGGATGATTTTCAATCAAGTAACCAGGCCACGAAAATCGGCATTAGTGTTCAATCCTACACACTCAATCATACTGCAAATTCTCAGCCCGTGACGAATTTCCAATCAAAATATTTTAATTTCTGAACATCCATACTTCAATTATCCTACAGGAAAACAATGTTAAAAAACATAAACTAGGCTCGGGTTCAGCATTATAAAACTGGGTTGTTGATCACTTGGAGTTCTAAAAATCAGGGTATAGGTTCTTTGCCATGAGGAGAATATAATTATATGGTTTGGGCTCATGACGAATCACAGGGCATTTTTGGCAAATTTCTAAAAATAGGCATTTGGAAATTTTAACTGCGAAATGTATCAAAAAGTAATTTTTGGAAAATGTACAGACATATGAGAGTATGCAGATGGATTCATCATGACTTGAAAACTGGCATACTTAAAGGATTTTCAAGAGACAACACAATGGTACAATCCATTTAGGCTTACCAATCACAGGATCAAATTTATAATGTGTCGAACAGGGGTACGGATCAATCTGGATACCTTAGTCATAACAAAACAATGCAAACTAGGTTTTTAATCATGTTAGCAAATTGATCAAATGGATTCGTCATGATCTCAAAATTGGAACATATGAAGTATCTAACCCCTAGAACATAGTACAAAAATAATTTCTTCATTTGGGTCAACTGGGTCAAAGATATCATTGGTTGAACAAGGCTTCCCAGAATTGTGAACTACACAAATGTACAAAATAGTAAATGACCAACTTTGAGGGGTTCGAAACCTAGTCAAATGGATTCGAAACGACTCGAAACTTGGAACATAGGTTCTTTGGCATGCATACTAAACATCCACAAAGTGGAAGGTCATGACACATTCCTGGGTAAAAGATATTCAAATGCAAACTGGGCCTCTGATCGCTATTTGACATCTTGGCAGAATTGCAAATTTTGACACTAGCTCAAAATGGGACTTCGCAGAATGATTCGAGATGGAAAAATAACATTGTGGATCACATGAATATGTAAAATGAAAGGTGTTAAGCCACTCAAACACCATCTAGGTCTCAAATTGACAACCGACCACATATGCATAAACGGCACTTTAAGGCATGATTTTCTCAAAATTTTCTATGTGACTCAAAATTGACCATGCAATTTTTAGTCCGAGCAAACCCATTACACCATCATGGTCATTTGCATGCTAGGGGTTCGACCTTGGTGGTGTTATTACACAACTCTCCTCAAAAGGCCAAAAATAGAGCATCATCGTAACAGATTATTTCACCAAGTGTGTAGAAGCACTCCCACTTGTTACTCCCATAAGAGTTCAAGTATCTAAATTCATCCTCTATCAGATTATATGTTGTTTTGGTATCCCTACTACAATTTTTATAGACCACAGAGGTAACTTTGAAAATCTCAATATGGAGGAGTTGTTAACCTCCCTCCACATTCATCACTATCTTTCCATCCCCTACTTCCCTCAATGTAATGGTCAGGCTGAGGCAATTAACAAAACCCTACTCAAAATCCTTAAGTAAGTTGTCAATGATTCCAGTCGCAATTGGCATTTACAAATCAACACCACCCTATAGTCTTACAACACCTCATTTAGTACATCCATAGGCACAACCCTATATTCCTTGGTCTATGGTATCCAAGCAATCCTACCTATAGAATTTGAACTCCCATCCTTGCACATCTCTTTGTCAGGGAAAATATCAGATGAAGATTAGAGAGCAATCAAGCTCACACAACTACATATATTTGATGACGAAAGGCAATAGGCCTATGACCACCTAACAGTCTATCAAAATCACCTCAAGTGTAACTTCAACAAAAAGGTTCATTCATGACAATTTCAAGTAGGTGATGTGGTCCTCAAAGAAAATATGAAATTCCAAGCAAACCAAGAACAGAAGGGCAAGTTTGAGCCCGCATGGCTTGGCCCATATGTTATAACAACATCTTTCAACTTAGGAGCATACTAGTTATCAACACTTTAAGGTGAAACACTAAATGACCACCAACATCATTCACCTCAAGAAGTTATATGCATAAAGCTCCTCATTGTATCCTACTAATCCTATTGAAAAGACAAAAAAAATCAAAATATCCAAAAAGAAGAAAAAGAAAATTAAGCATCCAATGGTAAAAACTTCACAATTCAAGGACCTGAGTTAGATAACTTGTTGAAAACCTAGCAAACAAGCACCATATGTACTTGGCCTTCCCATTATCTATCAATCATCAAGATCCCCCCCCCTCCCCCCACCCTGCACCATCTTTCCCCACATCTCATTGCCCATCGCCCTATTTTTCCAAGCTATTCCAATGATCCTATTACTACACTATCACTATCACTATCCCCATCTCTGGGCTTGGAAATCAAATAAGAATAGTGTATTATATCATGGTCCTTCCCACATATATCATATCCATGTATCCTATCATATGTTTCATATCACATGTATCATATCAATTGTATCTTATCTCTTGTATTATACTTGTGTACATACCCTTTGTATATGTAAAAATATTGTGTACCATATCTTGTTCCACACTATGTCCTCATCTTGATCTTTTTCACATTGTATTGTGTCAAATCATTCCCACTATTTCCTCACCCTGAGCTTTTCCTTGTTTTAAATAAAATTGCTAACCTATCCTGCTAAATGTCCAAGCCTTATGAGATTTTATATAGCAGTCTTTGTACATATCTTGATTTGTTTGTTGTACATCCCAGTTTTCATACTTCCTAGTTTAGTCCCTTTGTAAACACCCCATTTTCTCTTAGGTCAGTTTTTAATTGGTCTTAGAGTACATTTTTCCTTTAAAGTCACTTTTTGAACCCTCCGACAAGGTTCTTTGTCATCATAAAGTTGTCCTAAGAAAGTTATAGTTATCAAAATTTTCATAGTCCCAGATACTACCAATAGGTCATTGTAGGATGCATCCTTCCTCATGTCTGATCTTGGTCCATCAGTATCCAGTCCTATCAATCTCTTTAGAAAAAGGTTACTTCTTATGGATTTATTCTTTCTTTTGATATTAGATTTCACTTTTCAGTTCTTAAAATATATTTTTCAAACAATTTGGTTGTTCCCTCCTCAAGGTCGCAATGGTCTTTTATATTATGGTGTCTTACGAATGGGGCAATCAGAAAGCACAGTCTTGATCAAGTTTTTTCTCCTTGTAAGTTAGTCAAATATGACCCTTGCATGTTCCAAACATATGATTATTTCTAATCATATGGTGCAATTGGGAAATTATTGTTTGATCCTAGATTACACAGTAGTGTTTAACCTCTGATTCCTCTGGGATTCATGTGTGATGTTGGGTCAATCCTTGCATGATTGGTTTGAGTCAATCCTAAATAATATTGGTGAACAGGCCTTGATGTTCTTGGTAACATTGACATATTCTCAATATTCCTATATCAAACTAAGTGCTCAAACTACATGGTGGTACTTCTTTATGAAGTACCCCACCCTCAAACTTCAAGCATAATCTCATCACCCCTCCCTCATTAACTCTTTTTCTCCTAACAAAAAATCTCCCTCATTCCACTTTCCCACATTTGTCCTACCAATCCTACTCGTTCCTCTTTTACCGTACACTCTCTATCCCACACCAACAAGGGTCCAATCTAATAGCTCTCACCTTCCTCTAGCTCATCAAATCACCCTAGATCTCCTATCTCACAATACTTATGTTCAAATTTGTTTACATTATTTCACCCCCAACCTGAGGCTACGGTCGATCAATGATATGCTATAGGTCCATCCTACCCACCCCCCTACTCTCACATGTGCTTCCCTACCATTGTACTTGCATTCACATTACATTCATGCATCTCTTACCTCACTATCATAGCCTTTTTCGATTTAGTTCTCATTTATATCATCATCATAGTTTTAAGGTTCAGTTTATCCATCCTTTCACATTATCATAGTTATTAGGTTCATTTTTAGTTATCTTTTACATCATCATAGTTTTTAGGTTTATTTTAGTTATCTTTTGCATCATCATCATTTTTAGGCTCATTTTAGCCATCACTTTGCATCATCATAGTTTTTAGGTTCATTTTTAGCCATTTTTTCACATCATCATCATTTTCAAGGTTCATTTTAACGATCCTTTCACATCATCATAGTCTTTAGGTTCATTTTTAGTTATATTTCACATCATCATTGTTTTAGGTCCATTTTAGTTATCTTTTGCATCATCATCATTTTTAGGCTCATTTTAGCCATCCTTTCGCATCATAATAGTTTTTAGGTTCATTTTTACCCAATCTTTCGAATCATCATCATTTTTTAGGTTCATTTTAGCAATCCTTCCATGTCCTCATAGTCTTTAGGTTTGTTATAAGTTATCTTTTGCATTGTCCTAGTTTTTAGGTTCATTTTAGTTATCTTTTACATCATCATAGTTGTTAGGTTCATGTTTAATTATCTTTCTCATCATCATAGTTTTTAGGTTCATTTTAGCTATCTTTCACATCATCATAGTTTTTAGCTTCATTTTAGCTATCTTTTGTGTCATAATAGTTTTAGGTTCATTTTAGTTATATTTCGCATCATTATAGTTTTTAGGTTCATTTTAGTTATCCTTTTTTGCATCATCATAATTTTTAAGTTCATTTTAGTTATCCTTTATTGCATCGTCATAGTTTGTTGGTTCATTTTACTTATCATTTTGCATCATCATAGTTTTCCAATTTATTTTTATCATTTTACATCATCATGGTCTTTTTTTTGTTATCATTCTTTCTTCATATCTTATATACACATCTCGCATCACAAAAGCATTAATAACATCATGCATCTCATATATTTCATAAACATCACATTATGCATCAAAAGGTAGCATCATGCATCTCATATATCCCATAAACATCACATCCTACATCAAAAGGTAACATCATGCATCTCATATATCCCATAAACATCACATCCTGCATCAAAAGGTAACATCATGCATCTCATATATCCCATAAACATCACATCCTACATCAAAAGGTAACATCATGCATCTCATATCTCCTAGAAAAAACACATCATGCATCAAAAGGTAACATCATGCATCTCATATATCCCATAAACATCACATCCTGCATCAAAAGGTAACATCATGCATCTCATATATCCCATAAACATCACATCCTGCATCAAAAGGTAACATCATGCATCTCATATCTCCTAGAAACAACACATCATGCATCAAAAGGTAACATCATGCATCTCATATATCCCATAAACATCACATCTTGCATCAAAAGGTAACATCATGCATCTCATCTCCCAAAAATATCACATTATGCATCAAATATGTCAGTAAAATCATCTATATCATCCACAAAATCTCATCCTACATAACACATATCAATCCACATCATGCATATATCCACATGCATCTCATAAAACACACAAAGCAATACAATCTCATAGGCGTAGTACTCATTACACACATATCCCACCCCAAAGAATGCTCATCATACATACATACATACATACATTCATACATACATACATATATAGATATAGATATCATCTCATCCAAAAATTAAAGAATACATCACCCCACCCTGAAAGAATACAAAAATGTCCATCATAGTCCAAATTAGTGTCCATGTAATACATATACCAAGACAAATACATCTGGATTTGTCCCCACAAAAATACATCTCTATCCAAAATATCCTAAAAACCACAACACTATAGCATATCACTATTCATATGCATCCTCGTACATCGCCACTTCCCTGCAAAACTCATAGGGATCCCTCTTTGCACCTATCGCTGCTAGTGGTGGTAGTGGCCTCATCCTCCCTCCCCCTCCTCTAGTTCTTGAACTCTTTGCCTCATCTCTCCTCCCAGTTGTCCCCTCTAGCTCTTCCCTGTTCACTAAGACTCACCAATCCTCTGAGACCCTCTTATACTTCACCAACTCTTCCCACCACCCTACATGCATGTATGTGTGCCAATTGTACCTAACCACATCAGTCACCTGTAGTGCTCAATCAAATCCACTAGCACAACTACATGGTATGTGCCCTGTAGAAACCTTCCCTGTCCCGCAGATCCTTCCTTGTCCCGTAGATACTCCACCTCCCCCCTTAGTCTCCTCATCTCCTCCAAACCTCCCCCCACCACCATCTATGCCCTAGGAGTCACCACCTCCACCATGAACCTATCTCTCTCCTCCCTAACAGTATCCACCTTCCCTCGGAGCCCCTCCCTCTCTATGTCCATCACAAACAATCACCACACCAACCGCCTTGACTCCATTTGCAATCCCCCAGCTTAATCTTTGTTCTATCCAAATGACCCTGAGTTACATCCCGCTCCATCTAGAACTCACCTCGCTTAACACTAGGCTAGTCCCTCTCCTACTAAGTATCTCGCAACAACTGGCTCATGACATCATGTGCCTGCTACATGGAGGCATATCTCCCTATCAATCCCCATCTCCTTTGCCCGTTGATGATCTTCCTAGTCCTCCTCCCCCAACTGGCCCATAGGCCCACTCTCATTCCTCCTATTGTAGCCTTCCCTCCTACCTAACCTCATCTTTACCCCTCTCCTCTCCCTCCCTCTGTCTTCTCTATGGCACATCTCCCTATACCACAGCCTTAGCCCATTGTCTCAAGCCCCTCACCTCATACCTCCAATCATCTGTCAGCTTGCTGAACTAGTCCCAATCCTGAAAAGCCATATCTGAACATGCCTAGAATAATTCATGTCTCTATAAGGGTGGCCCAAATAGCATGATTGACTCTCTCATAGCCCTTTGGTACCACACAGGATCCCCTGGCACGTCCTACGGCCATTTGAATTGCCTCAGCACCTTATCCATTCGATACTACTCAACTATATAATTCCACCAACCAAAAACAAAATAGGGTGATATGGTGTATGGTAGTTGTTTCCTCTCCTCTACCCATGGTCTGAGACCTATGTATGGCCTCCACGTCACCACTTGGATCTCATCGATATGCACTTGCCAGTATTCCACCTCCTCTGTATGGTGGTACGTTAGCAGATATCTCTAATTGTATACCACAAGCTCCTTAGGTTGCCTATGTGTGTGCCCAATTGATCTAAATGTTGCAATATTCTCCCAGGCCCAAAACTAAAATAGGGTTTGAAAGCCCATGCTCCTCCTTTGATGACTCCTTATTCCCTGATATACTATTCGATGTAGATCTTGGTATAGCTCTACAAGCATCAATAAGCCCCATGCAGCTGGAACTCCCTCATGTACAATTCGGATGATCATAGGAATCAATGCTAATGTAACTCATGCACCATTAGTATCAAGAGAAATGTACCCCGACACTAACTCGCACATGTAGAAGTATATCCACCAATATGTGACCACCTGATCTAAGTGCTCATCTAGTGCAAATTGACCCCTCCAAACGTAGAACTAGACTGTAGGGCCCACCAGTCATCGCACAGCCCTCTCTCTTGTGACTCCTCTCATAGCCATAACTAGTGTACCCTATACTAGCAGTTGAAAGATCTTGTAAACATCCTCCAAAGTCATGGTTATCTTCAATGTCAACACATTGAAAGTCCCTATCTCATTGTGCCAGAACTTGCAAAATGTTGTCACCATCGCCATCTATGTATGGGTATGCAAAAATTTGGCCAGATATCCTAGCCCAATCTACTGGTGTAAACTGCTCTCAAGTGTGAAGTACCACAACGTGTTGCTCTTGCAACACCAATGAATCTAGTAACCACAGCATCCAATAAATACAACTCATGTTAGTTCTACTTTCCATTAACCTTTCTACCTATGTCTGATCACCCTTCCTTTACCCCTCGAATCTAAAACTTTATTTTCATTCTTGCAAGCAAGTTTGTGTTCCTACAACTTGTTTTTATCCTAGCTTTACTACAACTGAATATTTCAACATGAATACATCTCCCATTTCTCCCTCCCCCATCATTCCTAACCTACATTCCCACATTGACTCTACCCTAACTCACTCTTACCCACGGGGTTGCATTCCAATTAATGGGAACACTTTCCCACATCCAAAATCATTATCCCACGGAACCTGCAAACAAAATTCACTTTCCTCCAAAATCTATAAGAAAATTTTGTTTTCTCGCAAAAACAACTTTCTACCCTTCATTTTACCATTTACCCTTGGTCCTTTTGTCGGATCAACGTGACCCCTCTGAACCCGTGCCTGTGAGAACACTAACTCAATTTTTTGGGAATACTATAACATACAAATACAAAATAAAAAGAGAAAAATTAGCATCTACCGAACAGTCTAGTGTTCGTCCTGCCAGTACTTGTCGTACCAT
The DNA here is from genome assembly GCA_028749045.1 of Cupressus sempervirens. Classification (NCBI taxonomy): domain Eukaryota; kingdom Viridiplantae; phylum Streptophyta; class Pinopsida; order Cupressales; family Cupressaceae; genus Cupressus; species Cupressus sempervirens. The sequence continues at coordinate 330,848,312 of CM053789.1, forward strand.
GTTTGTCCAATGCTCTAATCATCCATGTGCAACCATCACCTCATCTAAATCAAAGCTCCAAAATGGAAAATATGTCGTTGTAAATATAAGAGAAGTTACTCCTTTCTGGCCCTCATAGACCCTCTTATAGGACCACTGTGGTGCCCTATATCCCTTGATAACCCTTGTAGTGACCCCTTTTCCCTCCCAACATGTTATTTTTGCAATTTTATTACAATTTTACCACTTCTATAGTCCCTTTGTGTCCTCCTGCCCACCCCAGCTTCTTGTAACTTTTCAAGAAGTCATCAAGCCTCGTCTCCTATCCTCCTCGCCTTCTTAGGGGGCATCACATAGTCCAGTCTCTCCTCCTATTCGAGACTAGGGAAACCTTGTTGCTTTTAACAAATCTTCTTTGCATCATTTATGTTCGAACTTCTTTGAAATAGTGGTGTCCCAATACTATGTCGAAGAGGGGCAAAATGTAGATACCTAAATCTGATTACATCACTAAGTAATCTTATGTAGTCATCTTCTATGATATTATTAATTAAATATTTAATTAATCGTCATCCCCTAGTTTATTTATTTAATTAATTAACTATGGTCCAATTGATAAAATCAAATGACAACTCAAAGTCAAATTATCAATTAAATCCCTATTCCTCTATTAAATTAAATAATTGCATAAATCTATTTAATTTAATCCTGCATCCCTTTTTATTAAATAAATTATTTAATAAATCAATCCCAAACCCCTAACCATCCCTAAACCCTATCATTATCCAAATCCAACCCATTCACCCATACTAACCTCACTTAGCAAGCTAATTAACCTACCTCATTAATGCCAACCCACTTACATACTAATCTTCTCCTAAGCTAAGCTTATTCTTGATCATAAACATATGCACAACTTTAAACAAGGGTTAAGACTTTCTAACCCAAACCCAAGTCAAAGTCCTATCACATCTCTCTTACAATCCTATCCAAGAGCCTTCAATGGTCTTACAAAGCATTAATGACCCTTTAAGGCCTATTACATCAATCTTGCACACCCTTCCCCCTCATAACTCCCTTTGAGCCATCATTTTGACTCTCTTCCCCCATCCAATCCCCTTGTGATACTTGTCACAAGACTATGGCTTTGAAGAAGCACAATCCATGTGCTCCCCCTTCCTTGCATCTTAGCCCTCCCTCATCCTTTCTCCATCTTTGCATCTTAGCCATCCATCTCACTATCTATTAGCCTATAAATTGGACCCTTACACTCTCACAAAAAACACACTTCTCATGCTAATGTTACAATGTTATTTTGAGAGCCTAAAAACTACCAAAATACCATCTATCATGACAAAATCCATCCATGCTCCCATTGTTAAAACCCTTCACTCACCCTCATGATCAACTATAACCCATCACTTGAAGCTTGAAGCATGCTCCATCACACATCCCCATTATTGGACACATCAAAGTATCAAGGTCACACTTGGGGAGCTCACCATACTTGGTTTGCATTCCTCTATAGTGTTTCCTTTGTCCTCTCATAAGTATTTTTGTTTTCTTTAATTTTGTGAATGTTGTATTAACTTTGATGTTCTTTGCACACTAATTTCACAAAACTACAAGTTCATCTCGTGTACAATGGAGTTTCTTTAGTGTAGTATTATATGATGATGTGGCATCTTGCATAAATGGGATATGTATCTTAGATCATGTTTGGAACTATCCTTAAGAGTGTGGATTCTCTTTTGGTCATTTGTTAGTTCTTTTGGTTCCTCCTCCAAGGCAACACCTATTTTGTAATTAATTGCCTAACATGTCAACTTGTGGTCTTGCTAGATATATAAGGACTTTGATTAGATTTAGGAAAAAATTTGTTAGAAATTTTAAGATAGAAATCATTAAGATTTGATGTTGTAATTCTTTATGTTGGTTTCAACCAGGAAGGCCTTACAGCCTAGCATGTATATTTTATCATTTGAGTTATCTAATTAATTAGTATCTTCATGAATAAAGTTGTTCTTTGTTGCTAGAGATGTGCTTTCTTTCATGTGTACTCTTATGAAGGGGTTAGGGGATCAAATTTTGTTCTTTTGGTTAGAATGGTTTATAATAACTGAGTAGGGTTGGGGTGAATCAGTTATCCTTAGATCTAGATGTACCAATTAAACTTTTACTAACTACAAACAACTTAAAAAGACTCTTTAAATAGCTCCATGAATAGGCAATCTCATCAACAACTTAATATTCTATTCACTTAACAACTCTATGTTCTCAACATATGCCAAATAATAGTAAAATAAATAACTAGAAAATAGCATGCATAAAGTAACATTCACACAAGTAAATGACATCAGGATTAAACATGGAAACCCAATTTGGGAACAACCAAGAAGTAACATGCTACCAAGTTTTCACTCTTTTGAAGTAAGTTGAGTAAAGAACCAACCCTATTTAAGGTTTCAAAGTACACTATTAGGTACAACCATGTTAAAGGATTTAATCACCCTATTCAGAGTGACCTTGGTAGAGGACTTTAGATTACTCCATTAAATGTCAACATGATTAAAGGATTTGACATCAATGATAACATTACAATTGTTCCAATTGTAGTTCCCAACAATTTCCCTCTTTATAATTTATGGAAACACCTCAAGTTACCATGCAATCCAAAAATATTCATTATGTTTTCTTTGAACTTGTACTATTGGCTCCCTCTATGTTTTCTCTTTCTTAGTTTCATTTTGATTCTCATCCATGTCATCACAAATATGATACAATGGTAATTACAACTATAATATTTCCCTCTATCATTTCTGATGGCTTCCTCTTTGACAATAATAAAGATTCTTCATAACAGTTCTCTCTCTTTCATTTTAGCACATACTCTTTCTCTTTTATGTCTCCCCCTTTCTCTGGATGGTACCTGTCATACTCTCCCTATTTGTCTAGTTTGACAACTTAGCAATATGTTCTTCCTCTTTGCCAAAAATTCCAAAGACATCATCCCATCTTCCTTATTTTTTCATATCATCATCCTCATTTCACTAATCTGAGTGATATAGAAATGCCACCTTATTATTCATCTTTCTTCATAACTCCATGTCAACTTATTATTCATCGTTTTTCATACCTTTAGGCAACTCCTAAAGTGTGACCACCTACATCAATATTTAAGATATTATGATCATAACATTTGATGCAATATTGTATCTCATCTTATCTTGGTTCAAATCAGGGAATAACCCCTAGTTTACTTCTTAGCTACTCATAAGCATCCTTAGGTAGTGCATTTTTTAATATGTTAGTCATATGCTCCTTTGTGTTCACATATTTCAATTTCACTTCTTTTCCTTCAACTAGCTCTCTCAAGTAATGGTATTTTATAGCAATGTGTTTTGTCTTTTTATACATCATATGATTCTTTGATATGTTAATGGCACTTGTGTGTCACAATATATCACTACAAGTTTAGTGATCTCTTCCTTCATTCCTTCTAACAATTTATTGATCCACACAATGTTAGAACAATTAATTGTTATAACAACCTATTTAGCATCTACTAAAGATTGATAAATATAATTCTACTTCTTTCTTGTCTATGAAATGAGTCTCCTTCCTAAAAAGAAAGATACTCCACTTGTACTTTTTCTATCATCAATGTTTCCTACCCAATTAGCATATGTGTAAACCTTCAGTTCAAACTTGTCACTTTTATGCTATAATCCATTATCTTATGTTCCTTTCAAATATCTTCAAATTCTTTTCAATACCATCGTATTATTTTCTCAAGGATTAGCAAGAAATTTAGCTACAATACCAACAATTAATGCATTGCAGGTATTATATGGATAACATATTGCAATTTACCATTCATTGATCTATACAGTGTTTGATTCATCTTAGCGAACCATCATTCTTTGAAATTTTATGTCAAGTCACCATAGGTATTCCAAGTGGCCTTTAGTCTTCCATTCCAAAAGTTATCAAAATCTCCTTGACATACTTTTATTGTGTAATGTAAATACCCATCTGCATTTGATAAACTTGCAAGCAAACAGAGAATTTTATCTATCCCAACCTTGACAACTCAAATTCCTTCTTCATTTCATTAGAAAATGATTTGCATAGTGAATCCTTTCCTCCAAATATGATGTCATCAACAAAAATTTCAGCTAGAAATATCTTACTTTCATATTCACTTTTCAAGTAGAGATCGCTTTCATTACTTGCAAAACTAGTTTTTGCCAAACAAGTATATAACCTTTCATACCATGCTCTAGGGGCTTACTTCAAACCATATAAATTTGTGTAACTTACATACCATATTCCTCTTTCTAGCATCAACATATCCTTCAAGTTGTTTAATATAAACTTCTTCCTTCAAAATTCCATTTAGAAATATAGATTTGACATCCATAAATGGTATAGTTTGAATATGATGCAAGGGCATTTAAGGTTCCTGAAGATTTCAGCACTTTTGGTGGAATGATGGAGGTGCTTGATCATCTCTATGGTATTTCTTGTTTAGAGGCTTGACAAAATGGGCTCGATAGAAAATCTTGGTGATAAGTTGAAGTGTGTTTCTCACTCAAAGAAGGATGGATGCTCGGTCGTTATTTGGTATTGTTCCAACTAGGGAGCTCAGTATAGCTTGTTGTGCTTGGTCATACTTGGGGTGTAGTTTTGGTCATGCAAACTCGACATATAGGCTTGTTTGAACTCCACAAGCATTCTAGCTTGGTGATGCCTAGATTGCTCAGTGGCTTTGTTGACACTCGATAGTATAGTGTATCAGATGAAGTTCTTGTGGATTGGATCAGCGAACTTGGTGCATTTGATGAGTGTAGTGTGTGACCATGATGTGGATCAATTGTAGGGATGTGTGAGGACCTATTTGGGTCTTGGATCTTTCTTGTGTATTTAATGATTGTTGTAAGCTGACTAAGGTAGTTTATGTTTATTGTATTCTACTTGCATCAAGATGACTTGTGGCTTAAATATGTATTTAATATAAGGGTTTATTTAATTATAACTTACTAGGTCAACGAGTGGCTTAGTTCGGTATAAGTATCTAGGGTCTTATAGAATCTTGAATCATTGTCATCCAGTATGGAGAAGATGGAGTAGCTGAGAAGGAGCAAAGTTTATGAGAAGAGCTAGTAGTTATGACTTGGGAAACAAGAAGGTTTGCTTGGTGGCTTGTGAGCACAAGTTTAGGTTCTTCATGGGGTTTTCTACTAGTTTGTGAGTTTGGGATAGCCAGGAGTTGGATCTTGCAAGATCTTACAGAATGACCCTTGTAATTGTCTTTCATTTTACTGTAACCCAAAAAAGGCCTTACAACTAGGCATGTCGGTTAAAAATCTTATGGTTCTATTATGAAAGATGGTATTGTTATGGATACAAATATCTATGTTATTATTTATATATCACTATGTGGCTCATTTTTGGGAGCTAGGATATCTCCTCTTGGAATTCTCCTACCTTGTACAACATCAGGAGGTTACAGAGTGTAAGGTTTGATCTTCTAGAGCAATATTGATCTGGTTGGTGATTTGTTGTCTTGGGTTTATAAAGATCTTGGAAGATGCCTCCAAGAAGATTGGACCCTAGAGTGATTGTAAATCTCCATGATGTAGTGCAGAAAAAGATGATTGAGACACTTTCTTGGTTGGAAGATGGTTTAACCAATCGAATCAAGGAAGAAGTGGTTGGATTTTACTAAGATTATTGGAGTTAGAATCTACTGATCCAGAAGAGAATTGTCTAGCCATTTAGAAAACTTGTTCGACACAAAGGAGGGCATCATAAGGTCAAGGTGGAGGCTAGTTTTATTGATCAATTTGTGGAGTCCATCGCAAAACCTACAAAGAAACTCTTGGTTGTTCCTAAGGACATTCCTACCCTTGTTGATATTGCAATGCAGATATGTTTTCATGATCAATTGGATGAATTTGACATGAAAATTGTAGAGCACATAGTCCTATGTAATCAGTTTGTTGTGGGTGATGGTTTACGTGCTATAGAGCCTCTAATTGTGAACCATGAGATTGTTGGTGTTGTGAGTTTGGCTTGTATTGATAAGGGCTTGGATATTGTTAGTGATATGGATTTGGTTTTGGATCTACATCCTGTTGCTACGGATATAGAGTTTGATGTTCTTGTGGACTGTGGTGATGAGTCACAAACCCTATTTGTGGGTTACCTTGCTATTCATCTTATTCCTATGGGTGAATTTTTGATTAGTTGTTTGGAGACTTGCAAAGGAGGAGATGATTGATAGCCCTTTTCACCTTCTTGTCTTTATGGATTAGCAAGCCTTGGGTGAAGATGAAGTGGAAGTTCGGTTTCCATGAAGGAAAAAAAAAAAGTGTGGGACACGCTTTTCTTTTTACCCTGGGAGTCTGATGTAGGGACATCTGAGGTTCCTAAAGATTTTGGAAATGCTGGTGGAATATTAGAGGTGCTCATCCATCTCTGTGGTATTTCTTGGTTGGAGGCTTGACCGAATGAGCTTGGTGTTTAGCTAAAGTGTGTTGCTTTTTCTAAGAAGGATGGATGCTTAGTTGTTATTGGCTAAAGTGCTAACTGAGGAGCTCACTTGTTGAGGAATCTCAACATTTCTTGTTGTGCCTAATCATCCTTGGGGTGTAGTGCTCACCAAGTGGACTCAACATATACTGTGTTCCTTGGTGGTTCTTGTTGGAACTCGATAGGTATTCTAGCTCAATGATTCTTGGATTGCTAAGCAGATTTGCTAATGCTCGAAAGTATGGCACATCGGATGGAGTTCGTGTAGATTGGCTTGGTGAACTTTGTGCATTTAATGTGCGTAGCATGTGATCATGAAATGGATTGATTGTAGGGATGTGTGAGGACCTATTTGGGTCTTGGTGATATTTCCAATGAGTATTTGATGTGGCAGGCCAATCTCAACTCACAGAGAAACTAATAAATTCATAACAAAACATAATACAGATTCAAACTCTCAATTCTTCATTCCTTAGAACTCCTTCTACATGATTTATTAACTCCATTAAATAACAACTACCACAAAAAAATAGGAAATTCCCAAATTTGGTAGATTTTGACAACAAGAAAAATATGCCATTTTTGGTAACTTCTAAAAATCCTTTGAAAGTAATTTTGAACTTTCCTAAATCTATCCTTTAAACCAAAAAGGAAAATTTCCAACTAATCTCTGAAATTTAGAAAGAAATTTTGAAGTTATTACAAATCAGAAAAACACCTAAGATATTTTAAAATTGAAATTCGAAGGTCAATATGGAATTTCTGGCTCTTGAAAAATAATCGAAACGGCCCCAACAGAGCTAGCTCAATTGGAATCCACCTAAACTATAGATTTCGAAAAAAACCCAGTAAAATCTAAGAAAACACATATTCGAGTCAAAAGTTATGACCCTCTAAACTCCCTGCATCATTCTCCCCTTGAAAGAATCGTTGTTCCTACAAGTGATTGTTGGTGAAGTCGTGCAACTTGGAAGGATCTAACTGCATCACTACCCACTCAAATAGCCATGTGTTTTCAGTATCTAGTAAGCCATCCCCCTATACTAAATAGCGATTGTATTGACCGTGCCTTGTGGACATAGATTGTTTGTCAAGAATTTGGGCAATGGTATCTAGTTTCTTATTTGGCAGGTGATGCTGCCACTAAACTTCCTGTCCATAAGCTACCTCTGAAACAGTCCCATAAAATTTATGCAAATCAACAACATTAAAAACAGGAGAGATGTTTAGATTGTCAAGTAAGTTAACGTCATAAGCATTATCATTAATCCTCTTAAGGATTTTGCACGGCCCAATCTTTTTGTTTTTCAGTTTGTGATATGTGCCAGTAGGAAACTGCTCGCAGCGTAAGTAAACCATGACCAAGTCACCTTATGTAAATGTTTATTGTCTTCTAATAGCATTTGCAAGAATCTTGTAGCTGTCATTGCTGAGTTGTAACTTGTGGCAGACATCTTGTTGGAGTTGTTGAAGGTGTCCAGCAAAGGCCAATCCATCATCACTAATCATGTCACCCAATGGTAGAGGCATGAGATCTAGAACACCTGAAGGATTTCTACCATAAAAAATTTGGAAAGGAGATTTCCCTGTTGACCTATTAACAGAACTATTATAAGCAAATTCTGTTTGGGGTAATGACAAGTCCCACTGTTTGGGCTTCTCACCTACAATGCATCGTAACAAATTCCCCAAACTTCAATTGACTACCTCTGTTTGTCCATTGGTTTGAGGGTGGTAGACACTGCTAAACTGTAACATGGCTCCCAATTTCTTCAATAAAGTCCTCTGAAAATGACTCAAGAACTTGGTATCACGATCAGAAGTAATGGTTTTGGGTAAACCATGTAAGAGAACAACTTCTAAGAAGAAAATTTCGATGATTCTAGTGGCATCATTAGTCTTTTTACAGGCAATAAAGTGAACCATTTTGGAAAACTGATCAACAACAACAAAAATAGAGTCATTACCTTGCAGAGTGTGTGGAAGACCCAATACAAAATCCATACTCAAGCCAGTCCATAGTTAAATGGGAATTGGCAATGGCATGTACAAACCTGTATTCTGTGAATGTCCCTTAGCCATTTGACATATTATGCACCCTGCCACATACTTAGTAATGTCTCTCTTGATCTTTGGCCAATAAAACTTATCTGTCACCAAGTGTATTTCTCTGTCCTTTCTGAAGTGTCTAGTCATCCCTCCACTATGGAATTCTTGAATAATATTGTCACGCATAGAGCCCACTGGTAGACATAGTTGTCTTCCATTGAAGAGGTAACCATCCTGCAAAAAATAATCACCTTGGACATGAGATGTCCTACCAATGCTTGAACCATTCAACTGTTCCACTATTTCCTAGAAATCATCAGCAGCAGCATATAATGTTTTAATAGTATCAAATCCAATGATTTCAGCTGCCACTGTGGCTAATAGAGAAGTATGCCTGTTCAAGGCATCAACAACCTGATTTTGTTTCCCAGACTTATGCTTCAACACAAAAGTGTACCCTTGTAAGAAAGAGACCCACTTGGCATGCCGTGTATTCAACTCTTTCTGGGTGTTGATGTATTTTAGAGCAAGGTGATCAGTGAATAGCACAAACTCTTGGGGCACTAAGTAGTGTCTCCAATGGCGTAATGCTTGAAAAATAGCATAGAATTCCATATCATAGGTGGAGTAATTTTTCCTTGCATCATTGAGTTTTTCACTAAAAAAGGCTATAGGTTTACCTGCTTGACTAAGGACAACACCTATTCCAATATGGGAGGCATCACACTCTACTTCAAAAACTTTATCAAAATTTGGAAGTGCAAGTATAGGAGTTGTAGTTACCTTCTCTTTCAAAAACTTGAAACTTTCTTCTACATCTGTTGTTCAGGAAAAATCCCTTCCCTTTATGCAATCTGTTATAGGTGCTACAATGCTACTAGAATTCCTGATAAATTTTCGATAGAAAGTGGCTAACCCATGGAAACACCTTACCGTTGTTATGTTTGTAGGAGTAGCCCATTCTAGAATTGCTCTGATCTTCTCTGGGTCCACTTGAATACCATCTCTAGAAATGACAAATCCAATATAAGGTTACAGTACAATATTCATCAATCGCATGAATGTGCTTAGTGCATTAGAAAGTCTGAAGGGCATAACCATCCATTCATACAAACCATCTTTTGTTTTGAAGGCTATCTTCCATTCATCTTCTTCTCGAATACAAATCTGGTGACAACCACTTCGAAGATCAATCTTGCTGAAGTACTTGGCACCTACCAATTCATCCATTATGTCCTCGATACGAGGAATAGGAAATCAATACTTAATGGTAATCTTATTAATTGCTCTATTATCAGTGCATATCCTCCATGTACCATATTTTTTGGAGTCAACAATGCTGGTACTACACATGGGCTCATGCTTTCTCTCACCAAGCCCTTTCGCAGGAGTTCTGTAACCTATTTATTTAGCTCTGCATGTTGGGTTGGATTCAGTCGATAGGTTGCTTGATTAGGTAGGGTGGCTACAAGGATAAGATCGATGTGGTGTTGGATACCCCTCTTTGGTGGTAGACCATCTAGTAATTCATCTGGTAAAACATCAAAAAATTCCTCTAATACATTCATTGCATCAGGTGGTATTGGGTTCTCCTAGTCTTCTTTCCTTTTCACTACCAAAGCATAACAACACCCTATAACCTTCATTTCTTTGGCAACTTCTTTTGCCAACAACATGGTTTCACTCTTCCTTTCATCCTTAAGTGGTAGTAGGACCACTTTTGAGCCATCCTTCCAAAATGTATACATATTCTTTTCGCCATCATGTGTGACCTTCTTGTCATATTGCCATGGTCTCCCCAATAATATATGACAAGCACCCATCGGAATAACATCACACCATATCTCATCCTTATAGAACTTTCCTATGGTAAACCTTACTAAACATCTTTTATCAATAGTGACTTCATTTCCTTTCTTAAACCATGCAATACGATAGGGGTGAGGGTGCTTTTCACATTGTAAACCTAGTTCCTCTACCATTTCTCTAGAAACTATGTTCTCACAACTACCCCCATCAATAATAATTTGAGATACCTTTCCACCTGAGGTGCACCTAGTTCTAAAGATGTTAGTTTGCAGCCATGAATTCTCAGAGTTCTTTGCAGGAGTTTCATCCTTCTCTAGGATGATCATTGATCTTCTCATCATGAGATTTTCTCCTACATCTGGTGTGACTTCTTTCTCCTCTTCTTTTGTCTACATCAGGTTCACTCTAGTTTGTCCTCCTTGCATTCTTTCTAGCAAGTTGTAGTTTAAGCATTCAAAAGCCCTGTGTCCTTCCTCTTTGCATCTGAAGCAAACAAAAGGCCTTCTTTGATTTTTCCATCCTCTTCCGCTATGATAGCCTCATCCTCTTTGAAAACCCTTTCCTCTTTCTGAGTTTTGAGGTTCTTGTCGGGTATCTATTGCTTTATCGAATCCTAAGGATGAGTCTCCTTAGCCATAACTAGAACTTCCTCAAAAAGTGTTTGATGTGCCTTTTCATCCTCCTCTATTTCTTTGGTTATACTATCCATTTTGTTTCTCTTCAAACTTTAGAATCAACTGATAGGCCTCTTCCATACTATTGACACGGTGCATGCTCAACTCATCTTGGATGGTGAATTTTAAACCATTTATATACTTAGCCACCATCTGCTCATCATCTTCTTGATGTTCTATATGCATGGATAGCTTATAGAATGCATTTGTGTATTCTTGCACAGAAGATAAGTTCTACTTCAAATTTTGGAATCTACGAAAGAGAGTTTGAGAATAATCTATAGGCAAGAATTTTTCCCTCAATTTCTTTTCCATCTTACTCCATGTCTTGATCTTGTCCTTATTTTTCTTCACCCTCTCCTTTTGGAGGTGATCCCACTAGATCATGGCATGACCTTCTAATTTCGTGCATGCAAACTTCATTTTCTTTTCCTCTGTCATAGGCTTCTAGTCAAAGAATTTACTCATCTCATTTAACCAATCTATCAATTATTCGGCTTTAAGGCTACCAACATAGTTTGAGACTTCAATTTTGATACCATCATTCTTTCCTTCTAAAGCCCTTAGGACTCTGTCTTTGTAGCTTATTCATGCTAACTCCTTAGCTTCATTTTCTACATTTCCTTCCATTTGATCACTGTCTCCTTTGTTTGTTTCTTCCTCCAATACATTATTATTTCATGCTCTTTGATTATCAACTCTTTCATTAAGCTCCTCAATTTGTCTTTGCAAGTCCAATATGATTCTTTGAAATTGGGCAACGCCTCCTCTTCCTCTTCCTCTCCCAACCATCTTGTGCCTCTGATACCAAATGATGTAGCAGGCTAATCTCAACTCACAGAGAAACTAATAAATTCATAACAAAACACAATACAGATTCAAACTCTCAATTCTTCATTCCTCTTAACTCCTTCTACATGGTTCTCTAGCTCCATTAAATAACAACTACCACCAAAAAAAAAAGGAAATTTCCAAATTTGGCAAATTTTGACAACAGGAAAAATATGTCATTTTTGGTAACTTCCAAAAAACCTCCAAAAGCATTTTTGAAGTTTCCTAAATCTACCCTTTAAATGAAAAAGATGAATTGCCAACTAATCTCCAAAATTTAGAAAGAAATTTCGAAGTTATTACAAAGCAAAAAAATTAGAAAAACACGTAAGATATTTTAAAACTAAAATTCGAAGGTCAAGATGGAATTTCTGGCTCTCAAAAAAATAATCAAAATGGCCCCAACGGAGCTAGCTAAGTTGGAATCCACCTCAACTATAGATTTTGAAAAAAACCCAAAAGAATCTAAGAAAATCCAAATTCAAGTCAAAAGTTATGACTCTCTGAACTCCCTGCATCATTATTTAATGATTGTTGTAAGCCGACTAAGGAAGTTTACGTTGATTGTGTTCTAATTGCATCAGGCTAACGTTTGGCTTATATATGTATTTAATGTAAGGGTTTATTTAAATCCAACTTTCTAGGCCAACATGTGGCATAGCTAGTTATAAGTAGAGGTTCTTGTGGAGTGTTGAAGCATTCTTATCCAACATGGAGAAGATGGAGTAGCTAAGAAGCAACGAAGTTTATGAGTAGAGCTAGTAGTTGCAGCTTGGAAAATGAGGTTTCTTGGTGGCTTACAAGAATAAATCTAGATTCTTCTTGGATTTTTCTACTAATTTGTGAGTCTAGCCTATATAGGAGTTGGATTATGAAAGATCTTACAAAACTACTATTATAATTGCTTTGTATTTGGTTGTAACCAGAAGGTCGTACTGCTTGGCATGTTGGATGAAAATCTTATGGTTCTATTATGAGAATTGGCATTGTTAGGGATCTAAGTCTTCATATTATTGTTTATATTCCATTGTGTGGTTAATTTCTAGGGGCTAGGAGATCTCCTTTATGGATTCTCCTTCCTTGTACTACATCGGAATCCTTTGTAAGCAACATATGCAAGAAAAATTCTCACTCCTTCCAACCTACTAATTGGAGAAAAAGTTTCACCACAATCAACTCCTTCTTGTGCATATCTCTTACAAACTAGTCTTGCCTTATTCCTTGTCCCTGTATCTTTCTCATTTAGCTTGATTCTCAAAACCCACTTTGTTTCCAATCACATTCTTATTTTTTGGCTTTAGTATCAATGTTCATGTCTTGTTTTTCTCTATTTGATTAATTTCTCCATTCATCACCTTAATCTAATCTTCATCCTCCAAAGAATCTTTAATTGACTTAGGCTCAAACTCATATAGTAAGTATGCACCATTCTTTAGTCTTCTTCTTGTCATGACTCCTGAATCTTTGTCTCCAACAATTTGGTCTTTTGTATGATTCCTTCTTACATACTTTGCCAAGATAGGTTCAAGTCTTCTTTCTTCTTGTTGTGGTTCACATGGTTCATCTTGTTCAACTTCTTCAATTTTCTCTAGATGCAACTTGTCATTGTTTGTCTAGTGTTTGGTTTCTTCATTCTAGTAATTGACTTGTAATGTTTGTGACTTAGCTCCTATAGCTCAATGCTTTGTAGTTTGTTGATGCTCGATGGAATTGTTTTGCATAACCTTGGCAATGCCTAGCTATTAATGCTCAATAGCCACCTTCTCTAGTTCACGTAGGGTACTAGGTTTTCCTTCATAGATGTAGATAAAGTTTTTATAATCTTTAAATTCTTTCTTGCATTCCTCTTCATTCTTTTTTGTAAATTCATCAACTCTAATATTTGCACTTTCCACAATCTTATTAATGTTAGAATTCAAACACTTGTAAGCTTTTCTTTTAGTGGAATAGCCTAGAAATATAACTTCATCACTTTGTGCATCGAGTTTTCCTTTTCTTGCATCCTTCAAAATGAAGCACTTGCCTCCAAAAACTTTGAAATAATTCACATTAGGTGCGTAGCCATACCAAAGTTCAAAAGGTATTTCATTTCTACCTTTCTTCACTTGAACTCAATTCCAAGTATAGATAGAAGTACTTATAGCTTCTCTCCAATACTTTTGTGAAAATATATTTTTATCATCATTATTCTTGCATAATCCATGATTGATCTATTCCTTCTTTCAACTATACCATTTTGTTGTAGAATTCTTATAACACTCATTTGTATACTGATTCCTCTATCATTGTCGAATATGTTGAACACATTTGATATGAATTCACCACCTCTACTTGATCTCAAGAATTAAAAACTCTTTCTAGTTTCCTTTTACGCTCTAGCTAAATACCACTTCAATTTTTGAAATGCATTAAATTTTCCTTTTAGAACCATCACAGTCATCATTTTAGAAAATTCAGCAATAAATAGAATAAAATATCTGTCACCGTGATAGCTTTGCACTCCAATAGGACCACATAGATCAGTATGAACCAATTCCAAAATGTCATTAGAAGAATAGGTCTTTCTCTTGAAAGTAGACTTTTCCATTTTACACATTTGACATTGTTTACACATCACTTTACCAAGTTCGTTTAGTCTTGGTAACCCGATTACTTTTTTCCTCTTACTAATTCTTACCAAATTATCAAAGTTCACATGACATAACCTCTTATATCATAAAAAACATCTTCTAATAGTGCAAATAGACAACTATCTTTAGATAGGTCTATATATAAGAAGTTGCCTCTTGTTTGCTCTTCACTTCTAATTAGTTCACCAATAACATCAAAGATTGTTACCTTCTTGTTTTGGAATTCAACTTGGCAGCCTAGAATGTTCAACTGTGTGACACTCAACATGTTATATTTCAATCCATCAAACCAATATGTATTATCACATTTAATCTTACCATTTAGTTTAATTGATCCTCTACCTTTCACATAACATGGTGCATCATTGTCAAACTTAGCACTACTTCCATTATAATGTTCTAGCTTTCAAACTTACTTATATAACCAATAATGTGATGTGAATAACCACTATTAATTATTCATCTTCCATTCTTATTCACATATGCAATTAAAGAAGTTCTCTCATCTTTCAATGCCACATTAAAAGCTTCATCATTTTCATCATAATCATTATCAAAACCATCTTCTTCAAAAATGTAACATGATTTTTTACCTCTTCCTTTGTAGTCTTTGTAATCTTTGTTACCTTAGTTATCTTTGTTGTCTTTCCTTCGTCTGTACTTTGTCTTTCTTTTCCTCACTTTCATCTATTTCAAGATATTTTGCTACAATATGACCAAATTTGTTACATGTAAAATAGATAATGGGATGTTTACCTTTGTATTTGCCTATTCCTCTTAGGAGTCTCCTTTCCAATAATGCTTCTAGATCATCAAAGTCATCTTCTAATTCACAATCACTATCTACATACTTTCTCTTCTCTTTCTTGGATTCATCAAATGTTAGTTGAGACATGAAAGCAATTTCAACACTAGCAGGTGAGTAATTATCAAAATTTGACAATTCAAAAGCAGTAAATCTACCAATTAGACTATTTAATGGCAGATCACTAATCAGGTGTACACCTTAATTCTTCAATTGTTGACACTCTAATTGCATATAAAGGGATTGGGGTCCTTAACGCTTTTCTAATCATAGTCTCATCAAATATAATTCCTCTAGCACCTTTAATAGAATTCAAACCCTCCTTGATTCATTCGCAATATTGTGCAACTATTTCACCTTCTTTCATTCTCATGTCATCAACCTTTCCTCTCAAGCTTTTAACACTTTTCTAATCATAGTCTCATCAAATATAATTCCTCTAGCACCTTTAATAGAATTCAAACCCTCCTTGATTCATTCGCAATATTGTGCAACTATTTCACCTTCTTTCATTCTCATGTCATCAACCTTTCCTCTCAAGCTTTTATCTTTAGCTCTCAACAAATTTTTGTCTCCTCCATGGGTTTGTGTCAACTTGTCCCACATTTGCTTTTCACTAGTGCAATCCTTCACATCATAATATTAAGTATAACTCAATGCATATGCCAAATCTATCATCATTTTATTATTCTCATGCTTCTCCTTTATCTATTCAACGGTCATGGGTCTAGGTACAACAATGTAATCATTTTGCAAAAAGTATGTTGCAATGTCCCCAATTCCAAATAGATGCAATTTCATTAGTCTTTTTCATGGAAGAAAGCTCTCCTTATTGAACTTAGGTACCTCTCTCTTGTACACCTTAATCTTTGGCTTGAGTCCCTTTGATATTTTCCTTCAAGCACCAAATAGATTTGATACCAATTGTTTGAATAATCTAGAATCCCTGAGAAAAGAGGGGGTTGAGTCTGTTATCCTTATACTTGGATGTACCATTTAAACTTTTACTAACTTCAAACAACTTTTACCAACTCTTTAAACAACTTAGTCAATATACCACTTCATCAACAACTAAATATTTTGTTCACTTAACAACTTTCTATTCTCTATATGTGTTGAATAATACTAAAATGAACAATTGTAAAATAGAATTCATAAACTAATATTCACACAAGTAAATGACACAGGGATTTAACGTAGAAAGCCAATTTGTGAAAAACTGCCAAGTAACATGCGACCAAGTTTTCACTCTTCTAAAGTTTGCTCGATAAAGAGTCAACCCTCATTAAGGTTACAAAACACAATGTTAGGTGTGACCCTATTAAAGGATTTAATCACCCTATTAGGAGTGGCCTTATTAAAAGAATTTAGATCAATCCATTAGAATGTCACCTTGCCTAAAGCATTTACAAGTGACTGTTAGGTCAACCTTGGTCAATGGATTTTGACTTCCTTAATGGTTAGAAAGTAATTGCAGGTTTGAACTATAAAACACAACTCACTTTACAAATCTAGATCTCCATTATGTGCATGTTGGTTCATTGAGTGGCCTCCATAATGTTCTCGTTCTTAGATCTTCTTGGAAAATCTTCAAGAAATCACACCACCAATTTTCACACTCCTTCTACTACTCTATTCTTCACAAATTCGCTAATCAACCAGCCAACAACCCATCCTAAAACACTAATTATGCCTCCTTAAATAGGTAGCTTAATATTTTTCTACTTAAACATCACCGTGGATCTTTGGGTTAGGCCAGTTCCATTGAATCCTTTAACTTATTTTGTTCTTCCTCTCTTTTCTTAATACTTCTAGAAACTTCTCATTAAATCCTTGCCTTTGATCGCATTAAAAACTTAGTTCATGCATTAAATACACCAACTCATCAATACTTATCATTCATGTATTTTGACCATTTAAAAATTGCAACTATATCAGCCTCAAAACTTGATTTTTTCATAAACTAATATTTTGCTGACACTCGGCCATCACTATATTCTTCTCCTTGGTCATCACTAAATTACTCAATTGTTACTAATGCTCGGCTTCAACTTTCTCGCATGGTTATAACTAGCACTCAAATAATATTATTTTCTTGGCTAACTCTTATGTTCCTTAATCTTTTGCTTCATTGGCCTAGTGAAACTGTTGCTTGGTCAAGCTTAGTATTTTACTCAATTACTTATCTTCTCCTCGAACATCAACTTCAATTGTCTTCTTTTGTTACCTCCATTCATAACTTTTCAAACTAACTGTGATGAGAGTTTTGAAAGGAGAAATTGCTCTGCCCGTGAGCCCATGAGCCCTCCTCTGTCGTCGTTGCTTGCAAGCCACCCGCCTATGAGCCACTGTCCTCTGCCATTGTTGCCTTCTACCACTGCTAGCAAGCCACCTGCCTGTGAGCCGCTTGGGAACTGTTGTTATCTGCTCTACTCAGCTCGCCTTAGTCGTGATCTGCTCAGGAGTCGTTGATGTTGTTCCGCACCACTCCTTCCACGTTTTCTATAAAAATACTCTAACACAGGAAAATTGCCAACTTTTCATTTCGTGCCAACTGTCAATGTCTTCAAACAGGCTATTAGGTGCCAACTATTTGACGGATTATGCATCACATTTGATCTCAGGTTCATATTCAGATTCTTTGGTTGCTGCCATTTTTACACCCTTGACTTGACCTCACTGTTGTGTGGAGGTATTTCAACACATCTATTGTGGAATCACGACACATGACATCCTAAACTCTTGGAAAGGTTAGTTATCTATAAACTATTTGACAGAATGTCTAGTCTATAGTAATGTTGTGAGTTTCCAAGAGCACCTTCTTCTTGCGGGCATACTTCTTTATGAGCCATGGCACCCATATTTGACCCAATTGCACTCCAGCAGCTCGCTGGTCGCTTTGACTACAGTGAAGTCCACTAATGTGTTCCTACAAAGTGTTGTTGCTTAGTCATCCTCACTCTATATTAAACTTTTCGAATGGTTGGCTTTGTTGGAATCCAAGAACCACACTCTACATGATACTGTGCAATCTCTTGTCGCTGAAACTACAAGCCTCAAGGCTAATCTGAACTCTCCTACCATACAGCTCAAGGAGTTAGACACTATCAAAGAGAAATAATCAGAGATCGTGGATAGGCATTCTTCACTATTAACGAAGACTGAATTGAAGGTGAATTCTTGGGTTTCTTTATGCAACTCTACGGCCGAGGCTCCCCTTTAAGGTGTTGAGAAGTTAGCACAAGGGAAGATAGACGATGAGCAGGTTAGGTAGACCCATGAGCTAAACCTACGAGTCTGTGGTCTCTCCTCCATTGATGATCCCTCGATTGTTTGATACTCTTTCCTCAAGGATCAATTGGACATTTCAGACATCACACTTAACAGATGTTGGTTAGGCCCAAATAGCACTCTCTTAATCTGGTTACTCTCCCTCTCTGACAGGTTGCAGGTTCTTAGGGCAAAGAGAAAATTATTTTCTTTCCCCTACGATCTACCTAGATGAAGACCTCACCTTATCACAAGTGGTAGAACTCAAGCAAACTCGTGCCCTCATTGTGGCTACCCGAGAAGAGCGTAAATATGCAATAATCAGAAATCTTAAAGCAGTGACCCGCGACACCTTTCCTATAGGTTGGGTTTCGAGTGCGGCCTCTAAGGCCAAATGACGTGCTCAGTAGTAGTTGAGCATAGGCTTTGTGCCTCAACTGCTAGAACGGTAATGGTATCCTTTGGTTTTTACTTGGCTAGCTTAATGACACTATTGGTTTTGCCAACCTTATTTTTATTATAGACACATGAGAGCCTCATGCGTCCTCTTCTTGGTATTACTAGCTGCCAGTGGCTCTCCTCTTTAAGAGATGAGGTCAAGTGCTCTCGTGGGGTTAGAGGTTCTGGTGGGGTCGTCTATCTTATTCGAGACAACCTTTTCAATATTATTTCCTTGGTTGACTCCAACAGCTATGCTAGGTTCATGTGGATTCGCATTGATTGAGGGACCTTGTTCCATAGAGATACCTATATCATTATCTGCTACTTCCCACCAACACCTTCGTACTATGCAATTCACAGCATTGAGGGTGGAGACCCCTATGAGGACCTTCTTGAACACATTACCGGATTTTCTATCATGGGGGACCATCATTTTGGAAGACTTTAACGCATGGACCAAAGACCTGCAGCCTCCCCTCCATGATCGTAGGTCTGATCGCATGTGTATGACTACTTTTGATCAAAGTTTTGAGGGTCTACACCGGCTCTACGAGGATTGTCAAGGGCCCTTCACTTGGTATGGTCATAATTTGCTACAGCTATGTGAGTCCTTAGACTTAGTGATCCAAATGGGCTCTCTTTCTTTCTCGGCTTCAAGCTCTTCACTTGTTGGCCACATGGTGGTGTTGCAAGCGTTGTGGACTATGTTCTCTCTACTACCTCCATCCCTCTCATTCACTGCTTTACCATGTCTCAGCTTCCTTTGGCTGACCACGCCCTCCTTAGCATCACCCTTCAACAACCCCTAACATGTTCTCTCCCTTCTTCCCCCCCTCTTCTAACAACCTCCCCCCGCTCACCCCGCCCCCCCCCCCCCCACACTTGCTCTTATATTTGCTTCACCAATGGTGACGTGGAGGTCTTCATCCATCACCTCAAATGACTTCTCCCTCTGACGACTTCTCCCCCAAGATCCCTTCTCCAACTCTAGGGATGTCAACTCCATGTTCCACTCACTTGCATCTGCCTTGTGGGACTCTGCCCTTCTCTCCATTCCCTATTGCACCTCCTCGCTCACCTCTCACCCCACTCGCAGATCTTGCCCCATGAACCAATGGTTCAATGAGGACTGTAAATCCTTTCACCACATGCTTCACTCTGCTCCACCCACTTCTTCCTCCTCTTCCTCTCAATGGAGGCTCAACTACCATCGGTTTCTTCGCCACATGAAATGGAAGTTCACTTTGTTGTAGTATAGATCCCTTTCTACCACATTCTTCCAGTCTCCAAAACTCTTTTAGTGCACCATGTTTCCTTGCCACCTCCCCCCCTCCCTGCCCTCCCTCCACTCTAGACCTTCACTCCCTTGCCTCCCACACCTCCACTTTCTATGATATTCCTGGCCAGCCCCCTCTCCATCTCATCCTACTCCCACCATTGTCACATATTCTCCTTCTCCCACATTAGTGAGGCCATTAGAGTTATGATCAATAGCACAACACTAGATGAGGAAGGATTCCAAGCTGAATTCTTCAAGTTAGGTATCTCTGTCCTAGGTCCCTTTCTTATAGTGCTATTTAATCAAGTGGTTTGTGCAAGCTTCCCCAACTCTTAGTCATGACATATTATCTATCTGATTCATAAGTCTAGGCCAACTTCCAACCCTAGGAACTACAGGACCATCATGGTTGGGCATACATTCGCCAAACTCTATGGGATTGTGCTAAACAATATCCTATCCAAAGAGCTCAATCAGCAGCATTACCAAGCTAGGGGTCAGGCTGGGTTTCGTATAGATTTTCAAACCACTGATCACATTTTGACCTTACAAGCCATCATTGAGGAGGCTTACCATTGCTCGGCAAAATTTTATTGTTGTTTTGTTAACTTTCACAAAGCCTTTGACTCTGCTCCTTAAGTAGCTCTCTTTCAACGTCTTAGGGACATCGGGCTCTCAAAGATTCTCCTTACAACTATTATGAGGTTATACAAGTGTGTTGTGGGAAAATTCAAGACTC
Source organism: Cupressus sempervirens (assembly GCA_028749045.1). Classification (NCBI taxonomy): domain Eukaryota; kingdom Viridiplantae; phylum Streptophyta; class Pinopsida; order Cupressales; family Cupressaceae; genus Cupressus; species Cupressus sempervirens. The sequence goes on from CM053789.1 coordinate 330,869,355, forward strand.
CACAGGGCTTCTCTGACCCTATCCAGAGCATTATCGGGGTGAAATAGGGTTGCCCTCTCTCCCCTACTCTCTTTGGCATCTACATCAATGAGCTTAAGGCATTTCTCCATGATTGCTTGCTCCCTAAAAATGGTTGTTACTTACATCAAGTGTTGATCTCTATTCTCCTATTCATTGATGATGTGATTCTCCTAGCATCTTCCCCTGATGGTCTTCAATGGCTCCTTCATGGCTTGGCCTCTTTCTACATCTCACGTGACCTAGTTGTAAATTTTGGCAAGACTTAGGTCATGGTCTTCAATTGTTTGAAGAGATCACACCTCCATTTTTACTTTTAGGGTATTGAAGTCGACATTGCATCTTCATATACTTACTTGGGGGTTAAGTTTTCTAGACCTCGATTCAACCTGAGACTAGCCATGTAGCCCCGAGTCAACAAGGCACTCGACTCTCTAGCTATTCTTGAGCGATAGTGCTTTCGACACCACTTTTAGGACACCATGACTAAGATGTCCCTTCTTGACTCCCCGATCAAGCCGCCTATCCTCTATGGCTCTACTATTTGGGGCCCCTTCCTCTTAGAGTCTGACTGGGCCTCTATTGAGAGAGTCCAAACTATTTTCCTCCAACACATTATTAGATGTCACCTATCCACACCGCATAACATCATTCTGGCAAAGTTTGGAGCTCACCCTTTCAAATTGGCGACCATCTTCGATTTAGTTTGGCTTCTTCACCGGCTCCGGAGCTTCACTGATTCCCCTGACGATCATCACAGATATTCCTACTTGGCTTATTGTTCCTCTAAGGAGGTTGTGGATTCGAACTTTGGTCACAGGTCTCGTTGCTGGAACACCCAGGTTTTTGCCCTCTTGGGCTCAATTGGCATTAGTTTGGATCATCTTCCCCCTTTTAGTTCTCTTTGGATGCTCCAACACAACTTCCACCTCAACAGGAGTTGAATGAGCATGTTAGACTTGACATCTACAAACAATATGTTATCACGACCTGGAGGAATCCCCCAAGTGGGCTCCATCGGCATATGGCCTTCTATGTTGAGCATTTCCTTGATATCCAAGACGGGATCATCTTACGCCCTTGTTACCTCACTCATTGTTGGACTCACGCTCTTCTCATCTCCTTGAGATCTTTTAGAGTGGGATCTCACTGGCTACATATTCAAACTAATCACTAGATCGGTAGGGAGGACGAGATTTTTCAGCTTTGTCACCTTGGGGAGGTTGAGACTGAGTCTCACTTTATCTTTCATTGTCCCATTTACTATGAGATTCGGGGGTAATTCTACTGCCTATTCAGAGAGTATCGCTCTCTTCTCTTATTTTTCAGATATATTGACCAACATTGTCTTGCACTCTACCTTCAGGAGACCATGCGGCTTCGCGAGCATACTATATAGCTCCAACTTTTCTTAACACTGACCCCTACATTGCTCATCACCTCTTTCTTCAGTCCTAGGGTTCCTGCTCGAGGATTGAAGCAGCCTCTCTAGACTATCTTGATTCACACCAGCTCTGTGAGGTCTATCTACTACTACTACCACTTTCTGTAGACCTCATAGGCGACCTTCTCTTCCAAAACACTAGATTACTCTAATACACACCTTTCTATTCTAGACTAATTCTCGCCTATGAGTTCTTAGTTGTTCTTCTTCCTTTTCTTGGTTCTTTTGTTGTTTTTGCTTTCACGCTCTTTTTGCGAACACTGTTTAGTGCTCCCTGGCATTTGCCCTTTGTACAGTTTCCAGTCCCTTAGACCCTCGTTGGTCTCCTATTGGACATTAATAAAATTATCTTATCTTATCTTCACTTCATATAATGATTCAATAACATATTATCTTATCAAAGACTAATTGATCAAGTGCCTATTGTAGTTCCATAATACTCACTCCTCATTACTCATCATCTTCACTAGTTAATCTAGTTATCTCTCTTTTCAAATCATCTTCATCGATCAACAAATATGGCACTCAAATACAAGGTGTAAATGTCTCTTCGGTAAGCTTTGGCATCAATAACAACATAAAAATTGTTCTAATTGTAGTTTCCAACACTTTCCTCCTACATGCCTTGTGTTAGCATGTATCAGAGTAAGGTTTTATTTCCTTGTGAAATTGCGGATTGTAGAGAACCATAATTGGATTGATTGTAGGATGTCAGATCTAAATTTTGACCTATAACTTGCAGAATGTTATAATTCTTGCAAGAACTTTTATGAAGATGATTCAAGCTAGAGAAATTGCAAAGAATGTCATTATAGATATGTGGAGACAGATTACACATGACTTGAACCTATTGAGACAACCCAGGCCAAAGGTCTACATCTTGAGGATATTAGTGATTATGAAGAAGTGGTACCTAATCCTAATCTTGAACTTGAACTTGAAAAAGATGAGGAAAGAATTATGAGAGTTTTGTCTAACACAAACTCCAAACCTATTGTTAAAGTTGATTGCTATAATGGAAGGTTTGAGAATAATGTAGTGTTGGATTGGATCTCTGAAAAAGAAAACTTGTTTGAGTATGAAAGTACCCTTGAGAACAAAAATGTAAAGATAGTAGTTACCAAGCTAAAGGGCCATGCTTCAATTTGGTGGGATCATTTTTAGATTGAAAGGTGGAGAAGATTGGAAAGATAAAAAAGAAGTTCCTTCCTGTAGATTATCAGGTTAATCTGTTGAGGATAATGAAAACTTTAAGACAAAAGGATATGATTGTGAAAGAATATATTTAGGAATTTTAAAAACTGGACATCAGATCTAGACATGTGGATGCTGAGGTTGAAAAAGTGGTCAAATACTTGAATGGTTTGAGGATATCAATTCAGGATGAGATTATCTTTGTTGAGTTGCATAATGTAGAAGAAGCATACCAATATGCCCTAAAGGCTAAGGAGATATTGACAAAGAAACATGATCACAGACAAAGACGAAGAGGTGGAAGATTTCAAAGAAGCAGAGGGATAACCTAGGGAAAGAGTAGCCAATCTAGGGTAAAGCAGATTGGAAAGAGGAACATGATTATAAGAGAGATACAATTACACTAAAGTAGTTATACTTGGTACCTTAGGATTGGTAATAATGGTAAGAGAGAAGAGAGACCTTGGTTAAGGATATATTGGCAAAGAAACATGATCACAGAGAAAGAGGAAGAGGTGGAAGATTTCATGGAAGCAGAGGCGTAACCTAGGGAAAAAGTAGCAAATCTAGGGTAAAACAGATTGGAAAGAGGAACATGATTATAAGAGAGGTACAATTACACTAGAAGTAGTTATACTTGGTACCCTAGGATTGGTCATAATGGTAAGGGAGGAGATATCTTGGTTTAAGGGCACTTGTTTAAAATATAGAGAAGGACATACAACCTTTGAATGTACAAATTCTGACAAGAAGATTAGTGATAGCAATAGATATGCTTATCATGTGAAGAAGTTGTTGAATCACCCAATGAGCTTGAGAATTGTGAGAACCTAATGATAAGGAAAGCCTTTGGAATGAGGAAACTAGTGAAGAACATGTTTTGAGGAAAACTTAAATCAAAACTAGATCTACGATTAACATAACTTACTTGTAAGTGAATAATGTCTTGTTAAATTTGAGATTGGAAATGATTATGATGAAGTTTTATGTGATCTTGTGAATGTGGATTTTTGTTATATTCTATTGGATAGACCTTGGTAGCATGATAGACAAGCTTTTCATGATGGTAGATTGCATTTGTATACTATTTGGATTGATGGGAAGAAATAAGTATCATTTCCTTTAGTGGAGAAACCTAATGAGAATTATTATACCTCAATAAGATTATGTTTGGTTGAAGGAAATCAATTGGTTAAGGATATAAAGGAACATAATGTTTGATTTTCTTTGAATCCTAGACAGACTAAGAAACAAGATGAACTTGACCATGCACTTGAGATTGAAACTTTGCTAACTGAATTTGAAGGTTTTAATCTAATAATATACTAGATGGTTTACCTCCTATAAGAACTAATAGTCATTATATGTATTTATTTCCTGAAGCTAGTTTTCCTAATAAAGTGTCACATGGGCTAACACTTGCTAAAAATGAAGAATTGATAGACGAGTGCAAGAACTTATCAATAAGGTTTGATCAGAGAAAGTTGAGTCCTTATGTTGTACCTAATATATTAGAACTTTAGAAGAATGGGGAATGGAGAATGTGCACTAATTCTAGATCTATAAGCAAGATAACAGTGAAGTATAGGTTTTCAATGCCTAGAATGAATGACATAATGGATTGTTAGAGTGGAATAAGATATTTCACAAAGATTGATTTCAAGAGTTGGTAGCATTAGATCTGAATCAAAGAATGAGATTAATGGAAAACTACTTTCAAGAAAAATGAAGATTTCTGTGAATGGTTGGTTATGCCTTTTGATTTAACTAATGCACCAAGTACTTTCACAAGACTTATGAATGAGGTTTTTAAATAAATTCTTGGGTAAGTTTGTGATTGTGTATCTTGATGGCATCCTGATATTTGTAAGACTAAGGAAGAACACCTTGAGCATATTGAACAAGTGTTAGAGAGATTGAATGAAGAGAAGTTGTTGGTTAATTTGAAGAAATGTTCATTCATGAAAGGACTTATGTACCTTGATTTTGTGATTTTTGATGGTTTAAAGATAGATCTTGTAAAGGTAAAAGTTATCCTTGATTGGCCTACACCTAAGAATGTTGGGGAAGCCGAATCATCTGGTGGATTCGCAATTTTATATAGGTAGTTCATAAGAAATTTCAGTTTAGTAAATAATGTCATGACAAAGACTATGAGAAAGGATAAAAAAGGATTCCAAATGAACACATGGAGCAAAAAGGAGTTTTGAAACATTGAAACAAAATGTTGCAGAATTACCTGCACTTTCATTGCCTAATTTTACAAAGGTTTTTCAAGTTAATTGTGATGTTAGTAGAAGTGACATTAGAGATCTTTTGTGTCAAGAGGTGAACTTGTAGGTTTCTATAACCATTAGTTGAATGACGCTAAGAAAAGGTATTTAGTTTATCATTAGAAATTCTATGCTATTCAAGCATTGAAGAAATGGGGACATTATTTGATGCATAAGGACTTTGCTTTGTACACTAATCATAAAGATTTACAATATCTAGGAATTCAAAGTAAGTTGAATCAAACACACATGAAGTGGGTAGAGTATTTATAGAACTTTTCTTTTGTGTTGAAACATAAAAGTGGACAATCAAACATAGTAGTTGATGCTTTAAGCATAAGTAATTTGTTGACAAAAAAAAAAAAAAAAAAAATTGAGGTACTTGGTTTTTGTGATTTGAAACATTTGTGTGAGACTATCCTAATTTTTGAGAACCTTGGAAGTATTGTAAGAATCAAATGACAAGTGAACAAGATAATTGGATTGATTATTTCATTCAAGAAGACATGTTGTTTAAAGGAATTCAGTTGTACATAACTAAATGATCTATGAGGGGTAACATCATGAAGGGGAAACATGGTGGAGTGTTTTTTGGTGGACATTTTGCAATTGGCAAAATAGTAAAGTTCATCTCTAATAGATATTACTGACCTCAAGTTTATAAAGATATTTAGAAGATGGTTAAGAGTTGTAGAACTTATCAAAAAGAAAACAAGGAACTAGTCAGAATTTGGGTTTGTATTCACCATTTCATGTTCCAAATAAACCTTGAGAGGATATTAGTGTGCATTTTGTGCTTAGCTTGCCTACAACTTAGAGAGGTGATGATTCTAGTTTGGTAGTCGTTGACTAATTTTCTAAAATGGCTCATTTCATACCTTGTAAGAGACATATGATGCAGTACATGTGGCTGAATTATTTTTTAAGGAAGTGCTAAGATTGCATGGGTTACCAAAGATTATTATTTCTGATAGGGATACCAAGTTTACTGGTTATTTTTGGAGGACACTATGGAAGAAGTTGGATACTAAGCTTAAGTTTAATTCTACATTACATCAGTAGATAGATGGAAAAACTAAGGTTATGAATAGGAGTTTGGGTAACTTATTGAGATGTTTGATTGGAGATAAGCATGTTAATTGGGATTTGATTTTAGCACAATCAAAATGTGCATATAATAACTATGTAAATCAGAGTACTAAGAAGGCACCTTTTGAGATATTAATTGGAATATATCTCAAAGGAACAACCAAGTTGAGGGAATTGAGTACTAAGATGAAAAGGAGTATTGAAGCAAAAGAAGTTGTGGATTTCATGAAGACATTGCATGAGTAAGTGAAGAAGAATCTGAAAGTTCGTAATCTAGAGTATAAATAGAGGGAAGATAAAGGAAGAAGGCATAGATCTTTTGAGGTTGGAGATGAAGTTATGGTTCACTTAAAAAACATATTTCCTGTTGGAGATGAAGATGACAAAGTTTGGTCCTTGTAAAATCTTGATAAAATTTGACAATGGTAATGCTTTTGAAGTTGAATTACTAGAGGACATGGATATTTCACCAATATTCAATTTTGTACACATGTATGACTGTTTTGAATTAGATGAGTTATTAGAAGATAACCTAGATCATAGAGCAATTACTTTGTTGTTCATGGAGTAGCCATCGCTTCTTGTGGTTCCATGTTGTATGTGGTTGGCATCTTAATGTGGATCTAATGTAGATCCCTACCCTAGCTGCATAGAATCTAATGTTCTTTGTGCATGGCATTTTGTGTCTCTTTCTCTGCTCTCTTTTCTTTGCTTTATACATCTCACATAGCATGGACTTTATTCCAACACCGTTCAATATGATGATGTGGCATCTTGAGCAATTGGGAAACATTTATTTAGATCATGTGTGGACCTATCTTTAAGAGTGCAAACTCTCTTTTGGCCATTTGTTAGTGATTTTGTTTCCTCCAAGGTAGGGCCTATTTTGTAATTAATTTCCTAATAGGACAACTTGTGGGCTTACTGGCTATATAAGGACTTGGATTACATTTAGGAAAAAATGCCATTGGAAATTTTAGATAGTTAGACGTTAGAAAAGTAGGTGAAAGTCTCAAGATAGCAATCTTTGCACTCAGATGTTGTAATTTTTTATAGTAGTCATAAACAAGAAGGCCCTACAACCTCACATGTATATTTTATCATGCAAGTTGTCTAATTAATGTGTCTTCATGAATAAATTTGTTCTTTACAACTAGATTTGTGTTTTTTTTCATGTGTACTATTGACAATGGGTTAGGAGAGTGGATTTGGTTCCCCTCCTACCTATCTTATGTTAGCAGGTTATCTTTAATAATAATTTGGTACATAAAGTAGCATAGCATTGATTGTGTGACGCAATATTATCATTGTGAGAGATCCTATAGTATCTTCTTGATAGCTCATAAAATTGTTGATGAAAAGTCTCGTTAAACATGTGGAGATTATAATACAAGAGTATCTAACAAGGAGCATTTCATTTGGATGGAATTGGAAGTTCCAAGGGTAAATAAATTGGATTGTAACGGTTTCCAACTTTCCATGGTGAACCAGATTGTTGATTTTAGAGAATGGCATTTCGGAGACCAATTCAATAATCACAATGAATTGCCCAGATATTTTAGAGTAGCTTGAAGGACCCAAGCCTTGCTTGATAAAAAGTTAAAAAAAGTAAGACACAATTTTACAGTCACTGAATATGTTTGTAACAACAAAAAGAAGAGTTGTAGAATTAGAAGAAACAATTTTACAATTTGAATGTGTGACTTGAACTGGTTTATATGTTTTTTTGCATTGATACAATTAAAAATTAAGAAAAAATAGAAATAAACAATGAGATTTATCAAATCACAACTTTGATGTCAGCAGTAAATAGGTTTACCAAAGTGGCTCAAAAATATTAAATCCTTAATAGGTTTACCAAGAAATATGTTGCAAAATTCCATATGGACAAGAATTTAGATAAAACATATCTCAAAAAATCAAGTAACAGCTACTCTAGCTTCAAGAAATTGTTCAACATGGAAAGAACTGAATGGTAGCGGTCCTGAGGAAAGGGTAGAACCATAAATGTACTCCATTTTAAAGAACAATTGATTTCTATCCTCTGATAAGTTTTTGGGTTCATTAAAAAACACAAAACCCATATCTTTAACAATTATTTATACAAATCTTTCTTGCTCCAACAATTATTTATGGAATTGTTCTTACCTCTTCCCGTTGTGGGAAAACTATCAACTGTGATCTAACACTTTGAAATACATTTATATACTCACATATGACTCCAGGAAGGAAAAATATATTATATATAAATTTTCAATGGTGTTGTTAATAATTCAATCCCTTGAAGATGACTTGAAGATAATTTGGAATATGTTAGAACTATGCAGTCTACACAGAAAATATATAGGAAAACAATAAATTGTTACTTAAGGATAGAGCCAAATATTTATTTTTTAAAAAGAAAAATATTAATACCCATATGTCAAACAAATCACATTGAGTGGATGTTGAATGTATCTGAGACTGAAAGAAGACATGGAAGTTTGGAACAAAACCTTACAACCGAGAAAACGTCTTTTTCAGCTGAAAGATATTGAAGGTAGATTAAAAAAGATTGAATGGTAGTATATATGAAAATAGCTGAGGTATTCATTTCGTGTAAGGAACATGAAACTGCTAATTTTGATCTGCAACAATAGTCCGGCATTCTCGATGCATTGACTAATTCCATTCTTTTTCTTGCACCATTAAATGCCCCTGAATGGTTTTTTTATCATCTTCCACTTTTTCAAAAAATGCAGATTGGTCAAGGGCAGAGAGACCAGTTATGAGAACATGCTTAGTCACTTTCAGTGCTTCAAACTGCATGCAATGGTTGGGACTTGCAATGTGAGGCAGGTTTACTAAGACATTAACCATAGCAAAAAACCAATTTGTAATATACTAATCTTCCCATTTTTCCCATTGTGCTCTTTTCACCACAAGTCCATGTGGCTATTTGCTTATTTCCTTGAGGTCAAAGTGCATTCTCAAATAGGATACGTACTACTTAAAATGGCATAGTAAGGCTTGTTAGTGCCCATATTTGTAGACCTTAAAATTGAAAAAAAAGGGTAAATATGTGTTCCCTTCGTTGTCTGGACCATGTTTGTCCATCATAAATATAAAATATTTGATTTGAGAAACAATGACCCAACATTCTCTTTTCATGAGTTGCCCAAAAAGCTCTCTTGAATTTTCCATGACCCCCTCATGTGGTTCAGTTGCCAAAAGCATTAGAGGTTCCTGAATCCAAGCGCTTTCAAAACCACAGTTGGCACTTCATACCTAGTTTTAACCGGGAGTGAAATCCCCAACATTGTCTTCATGGTGGTTTTTAACTTTTTGGTGCTTAGCTATCATATACCCTTTTTTAATTAAGTTATTTTAGATGAGATATAATTGTTCCATGGGTTAACTTTTTTGTGCTTAGTTACATGGGTTAGATATAATTGTGCAACTAAGCATTATCTAACCCATGTAACAATTATATCTAACCCATTTGACATTATCTAAAGCATTATCTAAACCATACAATTTATAATTCTGCTGCATCATCATATGCTCTAAGAGCTCTTTTTGTTGGAAGAACGAAAAATGGTATCCTGTGCTATCTCTAGATTGCAATTCAAAATATTTTTGGTTCACCAGTTTGCTCTAGATGATGCAGACAAGTTTGAAATTTTACAGAAGCTCTGATATGGTAAAAGCTATTCAGAATCATAAGTATTGCATTGTTGAATTAATTTACCAGCATGAAAATTTTTTAAATGAGGGAATTTAGTAGAAGCAGCAATCACAAGCTTTTTAAATAGGTGCTGAATAATTATAAAAATTCATTTCAGTAACTCAAAAGGTTCATTCTTCAAATCATCCTCTCTATGGGATGCCTATTTTGTCTTGCATTAAAGTCTCATATGAAATGACTAAAAGCAAAGTAGAATCAAATTTGGGATTTTTGGAAAAGAGATAAAGATAAATTGGAAGCAGCTTCTCAAAATACCACAAAACACCATATGGCCTTTATTTCTTCATGATGTCGGAACTGGAATTTAAGCTGGAGATTTATCAAATACAGTAAAAGCGTATTGGCTTCTCTTATTTAGCAACCCTCCCCTTAAACAGGGAAATTAATGGCTCGCTGAATGTTTAATCCTGTTGCCTTTGTTGCAATTAAGCATAAATATAAAATTAGAAGACAAAAAATGCTAATCTTAGGCTGTGTGGCGGTGGAGAACAGTTTGCTATTGACACATCATTGGGAGAAAAGCCCCGTCTCTCAACCTATCAGAAGATCTATGACTGTAAGACTTCAGACCAAGATAACTTCTTACAGACCAGACAGCGGGAGAAGATAACCAAAAGGATTTGTATTTGAATAAGAGGACAACTTTGGTGTAAGCATCAACACTTGCAAAACAATCTCACTGTGCACTATGTTCAAGCTCCATTTTATTTTATTTTATTTTTAAATTTCACATGGGGTATCCCATGACTTCAAGCCTATCAGTCTACCGTGCGTGCTAGGGGTTGCCCCTTTATTAAGCACCATATTTACCAATACTTAATATCCACATGTAGTACAATTATTTACAAGACTTCAAAAAAAGGAAATTGATGATAAGCCACACACCTCCGCGTATGATAGGGGAAACAAAGCATTTGATGGTTGGGCTAGTATTAGCCCTTCAGAGCAAAAGGCTGCTTTTTTATACCTGCAAGACAGGAACCAAAAACCAAGTGATGGCTACAATGTCATTCAGAATATGTTTTTTTACTTGATCAGACCTTCACTAATTCTTCTACCGAGAAGTTAAAATAAATTAATTGCCCAAGTAACATACTCAAATTTTGCTTCCGAGACTGAAGCAAAATTCTTACTAAACGCAGCAGAGATTTAAAAATTAGAAGACATAAAAAGGTAATCTTAGGCTGTGTGGAGGTGGAGAACATGAAAGACAAATAACTCACATTTGAAGAGAAACATATGTCGGCAACCTCCCTCCATGCATCATTATATAGCATGCCATCTGCACGGAGGATTTTTTAAACTAACTTAATATATTGACATCATTTTCCACCACTGCTTATAATTCTGTTTAATAAAAAGGCGCATTGCCTCACTTACATCTGAAGGTATATATTGAGAGATACCATGGCTTCTAACAAATCGCCTTGTGCCTTGGCAATGGCAAGTTTCCTCTTATGAGTGCACCGAAATTACAAATAACACGGTCACTCCACAAATAATTGCAAATACTATGTTTCAACACTTGACCCTAATATTATAGTTTCTATACATCGCCAAAATACAGTAATTATATTTTGGAAATAGGAAGTGATATTGGTAAAGTACAGAGTTTTAGAAAGCCTCGACTTTCCTCGTTATATAAGATATTCATTAGTCTTTAATCTCCATTGTTGCATTTCTGGAAGCAGAGGGGCTAAAAGTAAGTAGCAACTAATTCTCACATGGGAAAGGAGTTACTTGAAAAGACTAAAAGTAAGTAGCAATTAAGCTATTGTTTGGGTCTACACTGCCCAAAAACAATGGATGCAAAGTCTGAAGCCAATTCCGAAGTAGACATCTCAAATTCTTGATGTAGATCCCTGTTTCAAACTCTCAAGTACACACAGTTAATGCAGGAATTGAAGCATGGCCTAGTGTAAGTAAAATCCATTTCTACAATTTGTGACTCACCGTTTTAATTTTGACTGAGGGTCTGTTAATAGATGAACAGTTGGTATAAAGAAAAGTCTGGAACTATAATTTTGCTCCTGCCAAATTTGTGAAATTGAACTCCATTACTCAAACCTGTGTGTAAGCATAATCATTTCTTCGCCATAACTATTGCTTACTGATGTTTCTCTTTGAATGCAAAATTCAAATGCAACTGCAAAGATTAGCAAGGACAAAAGTGGGTAAAGAGAGGATGATTCCCCATTTCACTCTTGCTAAAGTGGCATTGGTTTTAAAAGGGATACACACAATTTCTTTTGTCAACTCTTAGGTGCACCAATATTGGTAACTTGTATGCATAAAGTTTGCCATGAGGATTCAGAAGAAGAGAGAAGAAGAGGTGCCATAAACACAGCTACCAGGCATGTCATGTTAAGGAAGTGAAATTTAGGACTACTGAGCCCTTCACATTTGAATCAATCTGAACTAAACCAACGACAAGCTAATTTTCAACTTTGTGAAGGTTAATCACTAAACCTGTCCCACCATGTTAGCTGCTGCGTGCATTTCTTTAAAGAAACATAAATATTGGAAAGAGGGAAAACAAGCTAGTGAGATAGAACCCTGAATTAGCAGAAAGTAAGAGAAAAGAACATTTGGTGGACCATGTTCTGTTTTATAAATCGAATTAAAATTATGAATTGTACTCATTCGGCAAGGCTGGGGAATTCAATGAAGTAGTTGTTTTGTTTTGTTTCTTGTTTGGCTTCCTGTAGTGCGTGAATCTTTAATGGTTGTGTAATAGAAGTTACCAGTTGGTCCTGAACAATAGTGTTAGTAATAGTGACTAAGAGCGATGACAGACATATTGCACATACAAACTTAAAATGCATGTATTAGTAAACATTCTCCTATAACATAGAGCTAAGCAAATAGCGAACACTGTAAAGGAAATAAATAAAATATAAGAAGGAAAAATGGGTAAACCATTGCAATATGGAAGTCAAGCAGTAGCTGATACAGGGGTGGCTACTCATGTCAGCACCTTAAACCACCTGCCATATGCTACACAAAAAAAATGCTTGTGCTCCAGACGTAAAATAAAACCTTACAGTATACTTCTATAAGAAAATATACGAGACAACATGACATTGATACCATATCATGTCAGCTTAAAAAAACCCCGAAACCTTCCAAATTGCTTATATAAGACCAGCTCATCTTTGATTTGAATTGGCATTAACAGCAAAGCTGTTGGAGTTAATGTTCTAATAGTAGTAAATAAATGATTTGCTGGCAACATAAGTTCAGTTCAGGTTTGAATCATAGAATTTGAGTTGTAAACAATGACTAGTTGTAGATGTGCTTGAGTTAGGTGTCCATTAGTTTCAGCTAGCTGTCAAATTTATTTGTGTTATCAATCATGAAGTAGTTTGTTGTCAATCTAATTAGGAGTCATTTAGGAATGTTGTTGGATCAAGTTATTCTATAAATTTGCATCTATTATTCAATAAAATAAAAAGATGTAAGTTCCTTCTTTCTCTGTTTTAAATCTATTGTTCTATTTTTCTAATATGATATCGAAGTCATCTTCCTATTAAGTTTTGTCTGTTAGATAAGAAGTTGTTAAGAAGATGAGGCCTAGAGAAGACCCACCAGATGATTATAATTTCATTGAAGAATTTGTTTGATTTTGGAGAGATCAATACTTTGAAAAATAGGAAAAGATGTGGTAGAGGCTAGATGGATGCTCGAATAGTCTGAGGTGCTATAGGATTGGAGAAACTATACCCTTATGAGGGTTATGAGACACATGTTTGGATTGGTGTCCACTAGTTCAGGGAGATCTAAAAAATATAGAGCTTGGCATCATAGCTTTACGAGGGCTATGAAGTATTTCATGTGGAGATGGTTTTTCCAATGGTGTTTCAAAGTTAGATGATAGCTGCATGACTATACCAGCAGTTGGGAGCAACTTGAGAAAGTCTTACTCCTCTATGACCTATTTTCAAAGTATGGTTTCTACATAATGTTTTCTTTAGTTGTCATATTACGTGGGGGTGTTGGAGTTCATGTTCCAACAGTAGTAAATAAATGAATGTTGCACATGTGGTAAACCTTAATTGAGTTGCTCGCAACATAAGTTCAGGTCAGTTGTGAGTCATAGAATTCAAGTTGTAAACAATGACTAGTTGTAGATGTGTTTGAATTAGGTGTCCATTAGTTTCAGTTAGCTGTCAAGTTTATGTGTGTGTTGTCAATCATGAAGTAGTTTGTTGTCAATCTAATTAGCAATCATTTAGAAATGTTGTTGGATCAAGCAATTGTATAAATTTGCATCTATTATTCAATAAAATAAAAAGCTTGAAGTTCCTTCTTTCTCTATTTTAAATCTGTTCTATTTTTCTAATACCAAACACTAATATCAATTAAGAATAAATTATTTCATTTGCATTTAGCATTCACTAGCACACTAATTCTTCGAACACAACACATATTTAAAATAAAATAAATTCTGAAACGAAGACAACAAATAGAAACTATCCAAAGCAGTGAAGCCTCAAGAGTAACAGATCTTTCAAACACTGACATTTTCAACCATTGCCCAATTGCAAAAATTGGAAGTCATCTTAATCTTTATGTGTGAACCCTCACTTCAATGTTTTCTTTTCTTTGTAACTCTTGAGGATCAAGCTACATAGATAAATAAATCTAGGTTGTATAGGTACTCGACTCCATACTCTTGGGATGTGTACTCAAGTACCTGGTACACATATCTCAATTATTGGATATTTAGTGGAGAGCATCACAGCTAAAGAATTTAATTAAGATTTCTAACTTTTGTTTCAGTTTTTGGATTGTGTATCAGCTTGTTGTTTATCAAGCTTAATTCAATATTTTATCAGTTTGAAACATTGATACAATAGTCATTAAGGATAAACATTATCACTCTTCAAGTAAGAAGTGTAAAGTTTATTAACAGATTTAATTTATTGCATACTTTTTGTTGCAGGTATGAACAATAACACCAATGGATTGAATCGCTTCCAGAATCTGCAAACGTTAGTGCAGTAATAACAGAGATAAAATATTATGGAACTCAAAATTTATCTTCAATCCTTTGAATTGCTTGCATTAATAGATTTCGATGCCAAGATTTCATTGGGCAGATTGGATATATAACATACGGAAGGGGTGCAGGCATGAATGGCCATGTCTCCATTGGAGACATGGAGACATGGACATTCATTCTCACACCCATTCATTAGTTAACTAATCCTCATTATTAGTTACTGTCTTAACCAAAACAATTAAATGTATAGCGAATCATTAACTCTGCAGCCAAATATAAAGGATAGATCGATCATGATCTAAGAATCAAAGGAGCCAAAAGTAATCTCGATCATGCCTTAATGATCTCTGAACATATATATCTCATCGGTTTCAGACTGTGGATGATACAAACAACATGTACGTATGCATATATGTATAACAGGGTGTGCAACATGTTATTGTACATATATACATACGTATGTGCTTATCACAGTAATGTCGGACCGAAGCTACATGCATTAACAAGAAGTTTATCATTTAACATATGCCATTGTTATATGATTTATAATCTTCTTGTTCATGTTTAAAGTTTGCCTTCTTTGTTATGCATTTAAATTTTAAACATTTATCATATGTTATTACTACAAATATATTGCAAATCTGAAACTGAAATCAAAATATTACATTTGTAAACTTTATCACTGTTCTTATTTTGAAAAACCATTGTCATGACTCCTATTTTCAGATTTTCTATAAATATTAAATTATCTATAAAAAATTGCCATACCCAATGTTAATTTTTGGCAGCTTGAGTTGGATAAACTCAACCGGACTAAATATATATGTGATATGTGTGTGTGTAGTTAAATTGTAAATTGTTCTATTAATTAAATATGAATCAATAAACATGTCCCTACACGGGACATGTCTATCAATATCTCATTCACAATATAAAGAGAGATTAATACACTTGTAATGCACATACCAAGAAGGAAGTGTTATTACATATGCAAGCGATCCTTGTAAAACATGGTATCAGAGGCAAGTTTGAACCTCTGGGAATCTAAATCGTCAAATAGCATAGTTGTATGGTATCCCTTGCTTCCACCATTCAAACAACCTTCGTTTTTTGCATCCTTCAAGCTAACAAAAAATAGAGAAGTTTAATATTAATGAGTGACATTATAATACTTTCAAATATACTTTTGATGTAATTTCTTTTTTATAATTTTGAAATAGCTCTACAATATTATAATTGTAACGATGTTTAGTCTTTGATGAAGCAACGGTCCTAAGACTCTAACCGCTATAATTTTTATTATTGCTAATGTGTTTTGTTGAGTAACATGAATTGTTTTCTGCAAATGTACTAACATTGCCAATGTTATTGATGTGTTCCAAATGCAGATTTGGATCTTATTTAAATATGAGCGGAGACATATCTCTAAGGTTTAATCATCATTTAATTAATATATTTAATAATTAATAATTTGTATAATATATGTATATATGAATATATATATATACACACACACACACACATATATATATATATGTATTATATATAATATAATATATATATTATATACCATAATATATATATTACTATAATATATGTAATAATAAATATTATTATTACATAAATACGTATATAGAAAATGATGATTTACCAATAACAACAATGTATCTCATATCGAATTAAAGCTACAACTTTCACACTCCCTCTTATCTAAGGAGAATTTATATAACACATTATGCTCTCAAGAATATGGAGAGATATCATCTCAATATGATATTTTTTGAATGGTATATTTAAGGATATCAACATAAATCCATTAACATAAATGTTATCCTTCAATATAAACCAAAGTATGATTCAACAAGAAATATCAATCATATAATATTCATCATATGTATATTCTTTTGATATGTGCATTGGCATTGAATCCTTGATGCCTACCAAAAGAATGTCATATCCTAGAAGGATCTGAGTTATCCAATTTCCGACACTCTAGAACAACAATTTAAAATAGTATATCAAATAACAAGAAATCACATGTCATGGTCTCTATCATGACAAATATCATGATCTTCAACACTTCGGAACAATAATTTATTGAAGTTTGATCATGACACATTCGTTATCACGACTTCTAGTACTCTGGGGCAACAACTTAATGAAATTTGTCATGATAACAGGTCTACCATTTATAAGATTGTCACCTTACAATGGTTACCTTCTATATGATACGTTCCTTATCATGGCTTCTATCATGATAACAGGTCTACCATTAATAAGATCATCACCTTAAAATGGTTACTTTCTATTTATATATATTCGTTATCATGACTTTCAACACTCTAGGACAACAACTTAATTAAGTTTTTCATGAAAAGGTCTACCATTTCTAAGATCGTCACCTTAGAACAGTTACCTTATGTTTATATATGTCAATAAACGATGATCACCTTTTATTACATATCATATGTGAAATAGTAACTGTCATCTCCAAAAGTTGCACCCTGACCGAATCCTAAAATTTAGTCACTCTGAAAATCATGGAAATACTCCTGGGTCTGTGGGTTACCCAAAAATGGAGTCAATCTTCGGATTCCAGGTTGGTTCCTATCTGATACTTCACCTAACACCGATGCAAGAATGTAAAATATTTGGTTGGAAAGGGTAAGAAAGACTACTTGCATGAAATGTAAATATTAAACTGGTATACTCAACTAAAACTTAAGGTCATGCACCAAAACACTTAAGATGAGAATATTATTGACTTGACATAATGAAGATTTACTAAACAGTTCAATATGGGCGCAATATTGATCTCAGAAAACTCGTATAATATCAATTTATCAGGATAGACTTTAGACAAACTGCTAATAGGAATAATGATATTCACAATTAGCAACCTAAAAAGAATTACAATTTCACAACTTATAACCTATATGGGTATTCCAAAATTCACTTACAAATGCTAGAACTGAGACAAACTCAAGGATTCAAAACAAATCACAAAATTACAGCAGATCAGTAACTTACACAACAAAGTGAACACAATATGGGCTCCCAAACTATTCTTTATTCAAGCTCCAAAGTTAGAATAATAACACTCATCAAATTGGTTACAAAGTAATCTGCAAAAATATCATGAAGGACCCAAAACAGATCACTTTAGAACTGCCTTTGCATAAAAACAAGAACCCTTACAAATGAGCTTCAAGCTCATACTTGTGCATTTTCACATTCAATTGCATTTAGGAGAGCAATAACTCTTTGGTCGAACTGAGCCTTCAAGGCCAAATTTTAGACCCTAAAAAGTCTTCAAAAAGATGTAGATATTGCCAAAAACTCATGGCCCCAAAATATCATCATAAACGCCTTTTCAAATACATCTTTATCTCCAAAAAGACTCCCAAAAGTCTCTAAAACACAATAACTCCCCATTTTGAATTCCCATCAAATCAAAATGGCCTTGACACTTCTACAAAAAACTTTTGTTTGACCCTTTAAAAGTAAATAAAACATCTATTTGATAATTAAATCAATTTATTAAATGATTTGTAATTGTATTATTTTAATGAATATTTAATAAATTGGTAATATTATTTGAGTAATAACTTTGAATTACTTTAATAATATTATTACTATGATAACATTTTGGCGCAGTGCAAGGTAGGAGAACCCCCAAAGGAGAAGTCCTAGCCGCCAGCAAATAACCACACAATGGAAGATAAACAATAATGCAAGATCTGATACTGAATCACATCTTTTTATTCATAAAATAACTGATTACATGCAATGTGTTGGGCTGTAAGGCCTTCCCAGTTACGGCCAAATACAAAGCAAATAATAGTTTTGTAAGATCCCTCAAGATCCCATCCAAACCCTAGCTTGTCCAAATCCACACTCTTGTAGAAACCTGCAAGGAAGATCCAAACTAGTACTACAAGCCCACCAAGCAATCTCCTTGTTTTCCAAACCTTAGCTACTAGCAGCTACTGGCTATTCTCAAAATTCACTCCTCTACCACCTCCTCTTCTCCAAGATGGATGAATAAGCACAATCTTGTTGTAAATTGCCTCACATTCGGTGGTCTGTTCACAAACTCAGGAAAAACTAGCTCTTCAGCTATTCCCCATACTCACTCCTCCTTTTCTAAATGAATAATGCCCAAAGACTCCACAAAACCCCCAACTTATACCCAAGTAAGCCACAAGTCGGCCCAATAAGCTACAAATTAAATATCCCTTAAATTAACTACATGAAGAGCCACAAGTCCACCTCCAACAAAAATTAAATACCAAATGCCTTTAAAGGCTTACAACACTTATTAAATAATTCAAAATTAATTACCCAAGACCCAATAGGTCCACTCAACTCCACCAAAATCCCTTAATCATTCAAGATAGCCAACTACCCTAGGATGCTTCTGCATCAAACTCCCCAGGTACGAAAAGAAAAGTGTGTCCCACACCTTGATGTCCAATAAAAAAAATCCACAAACGTCTTCATCTTCACCAAAGGCTTCCACACCAACAGGTACAAGAAAACCAACATGCAAACCATCCACATCTACATCACTCTATCAAACACCAGAATCTCAACATCCAATCAGCATGCTCACTCCCAGGAACAAACTAAACATAATGTTTCATTAGCAAACCCTCATCCACATCAGCAACTAGTGAATTCACACCAGCAGCATAAAACTTCATATCAGTAGTAATATGTAGATCTCCATCAACACATTCCAAAGTCACAACACCAACCATCTCATTGCTCACAACAAGATACTCGACAATATACAAGTCACCACCACCAATAGCAATTGGATCATCCACAACTGAGTGCTCTACAATCTCCATGTCAAACTTAACCAACTGATCATGAAAACCAATCTCCATCCCAGCATCAACAAAATTAGGAATATCCTCAGCAATAGCCTCCAGTTGCTCTGCAAGATCAGGCTCCACAAAGTGATCAACAAAACCAAATTCTTCCACCTCGACCTTGCAATGCCATCTTCTCTCTTGAACAAGTCTTCTAACCAGCCAAACAACTCTCTTTCAGATCGGTAGACTCTAGCTCCACAAATCTCTACGAAACTCAACCATCTCTTCCTTAACTCGATCAACCAAACTAGCTTCAAACCGAGCAAACATCTCGAAAAACCTCTTCTCCACCACATCACGGAGATTTGCAATCACTATAGGGTATAATCCTCTCAGAGCCATCTTCCAAGATCTTTGCAAACCCTCTACAATAAATCACCAACAGATCAATCTTCTCAAACAACATCAACCTTCCATCTGATGCATTTGCATGTCCTCCCAACGTCCTGGAGCAAACTACCTCAACTTCGGCGATCTATCCTCACGCTCAGGAACAACCTTTGCTTTGATACCACTTGGTGCAGTGCAAGGTAGGAGAATCCCCAAAGTAGATGTCCTAGCCCCCAATGAATAACCACACAATGGAAGATAAACAACAATGCAAGATCTAATACCAAATCATAACTCTTTATTCATAAAATAACTAATTACATGCAATGTGCCGGCTGTAAGGCCTTCCCGGTTACAGCCAAATACAAAGCAAGTAATAGTTATGTAAGATCCTTTCCAAACCCTAGCTAGTCCAGATCCACACTCTGATAGAAACCTCCAAGGAAGATCCAAACTAGTACTCGCAAGCCCAACAAGCAATCTTCTTATTTTCCAAGCCTCAACTACTAGCTTTTCTCAAAATTTGCTCCTCTACCACCTCCTCTTCTCCAAGAAAGATGAATAATCACAATCTTGTTGTAAATAGCCTCACATTCAGCGCTCTGTCCACAGACTCAAGAAAGACTCGCTCTTCAACTATTCCCCAGACTCCCTTCTACAAATGAATGAATGAATAATGCCTAAAGAATCCACAAGACAACCTACTTATACCCAATTAAGCCACAAGTCAGCCCAGCAAGCTACAAAATAAATATCCCTTACGTTAACTACATGAAAAGTCAAAAGTCTGCCTCCAACAGAAATTAAATACCAAATTCCTTTAAAGGCTTACAACACTTATCAAATAAATCAAAATTAATTACCCAAGACCCAAATAGGTCCACTCAACTCCACCAAAATCCCTTAATCATGTAGGATAGCCAACTACCCCAAGATGCTCCTGCATCACATTTATTAAAATAATTATCAATTATAATTCATTTAATAATTATTAATAAGTATTAAGTAGATGTTTTATTTCACTTTTAAACGTGTCTCTCAAAATGCATTTTAAATAAAACTTAAATAAATAATTTATAATATCATTTAATAAATGTCTTACATTTGCAAAAAAAGGCAAATAGGAAATATAAGATAAAACAAATATTTGATTTTTATCAGATTTTTTAAATGACTTATAATCATTTATCTAATTAATATCATTAAATTAATTAGATAAGTATAAGATGCTTAAAACTTTTATTAATAATGTTTATTACAATATTTATAGTTTATTTTTTAATAAATATTTAATCATATTCATAATATTATTTGAGTGATAAAAAATGCAATTTAATAATATCATTAATATACTTAAATATTTATTAAAATATAAACTACATGTTTAAATAAATATATTGTTAATAAGTGATAAACATAAAATACTTATAAGAATCTTTACATTCCCTATTTCCCTAAGGTATTTGGCATTCATATTTTTATATACATTTTGGCCCCTTGGCAAAGAAAGTCATCCACTTGCCTGGAATAAAATTAGAATATGAAAATATTTCCCATAAAATGGGTACAACTTCCACAAAGCTTCTAGGGTATTACTATCCTAAAATTAACAAGAGCTCTGAGAGAGCTAGAGTATATTTAATGAAAGGGTGTTTTTGAGTGTAGTAACACACAGTGATCGAATAGCAAAGAGCAACAAAAACAGTAAAACAACTTATCGAAAAGAAGCATTTACGCTCATTTGCAAATCTATCAATAACAAGAACTTGTTAAATGAGGTTTTCATTGATCAATATTAGTGATGATGACTGAAAAATAAATTGTTAAAAAGTCTGTTCACTTAAACGACATTTAGAAAATTTGAAATATACATTTTTACTTCTTATTTTTATATGATTGTTTTTTAGAGTACTTATTCTAATAAATTTTAAATTGGAAAAAAATAATTTTATCATTTTTAAATTATTTTGAACTCTCGTACATTAGGGTTTGTAGCACCGCTGAATTCAAATTGGAATTATAATTAATTCTTCAAATTGAAACTAAAATTAATTATTTTTCAAATGTGATGAAATTATTTCCATGAAATATTTTTTTCTGTTATAAAAAATTTACAGTTTATATCGTACGTACAATGACACAATTGCAAAACGTAACTATCATAATCTAATTAATTTTTTTGAGGTGATAAGGCTTACGAGAGGCTGAGCCGAACATTTAACGGACTGGCAAGCATTGATTTGGGCGTGATGAACAGTACATTTAATGGATTAATAAGCATTGATTAAGATCAAATTCTTGAAATTATTTCCAAACAGTATGAATGTCTATCATTGGAGACCAGACAATTCTAAGGAAATGTCAAGCGTCGTGGCTAGCAAATAATGCATTGAAAATGAGAAATTTCATGCACTTTCTATAATTTGTTCTAGTATTGAAAATGAGTTTCCAAGATTCAGCGACCTCAAGAAAAGAAGAAATTTTGGCTAGGTTCCTTTGACACAGCAGAAATGGCCGCTGGAGCTTACGATGTTGAAATAAAAGATTTATTTTTTTCAAAAGAATATATTCTATATATACAGAAATAAACGAAAGCTCGAAACAGGAACAGATTTTCATCGATGATATCCAGATGAGTTCCACGACTTGCTTACGCATTTGGTGAGAAGAATATTTATGCAATTGAATTGCAATTTGGTCGTATCAGAACTCTCCAATATCATTTGTTCACCATTCTCGTTCCAAGCTGAAGCTTTTGCTGTGCCATCAAAGGCCTGGGATTAAATGTTCATCCCCAGCTCTCCTTCACGACTGTCAACTTGCCAGCGATGACAAACAAAATTATATATTGTTTCGTATCATTCATTTGCCAATGTTATAGTACTAGTTGTTTTTCTTACTAATATGAATTTTATCATATAGACTACTTTCAGCCTCAGATTTGTGGGTCGCTCTGCTATTGTTATGAAGCTGAGCAGACTGTCCTTGGGTAGTACACAGAAGGGTGATTTTATTTTGTAATATCAAAAGAAGATTTTGAACCAGCATGTTTTCATCCTGTTAATCGAGTTGTTTGGAGAATTATACAGCTCTAGCAACTGATGAGGTAGATCCCCTCCTTCAGGGTGATCTTTGTGCGTAAGCCATGGTTCACACGTTTGCAGGAAGAGGGAGATTGGAGCCAACTGTGGGATGTGTGGGATAATGAGATTCATCAGCTGGCAGCCTAACAGTGGATGGACTTTGAGGCGGTGAAAATAAGATTGTTGAAGAAGATTCTGGAATATAATTTTTGATAAATTTTGTGACAGTAAATCAATTTTACCCCTAGAAAAATGGGGATTAGCCAATCACTAAATAGAAATAAATGTTAAAAAATTAAATCAATTTTAAACTTTAATGATAAAGTGTCTCTGATCATAAAATTTAATTATGTGCTACAACTGAAAACATTAGTTCCCTGATCATAAAATTTAATTATGTGCCACAACTGAAAACATTAGTTCCCTGCCCTATAGATAAGGCAGAGACTAACAAAAGTCACTTCATTTTCCATTTGCAATTTTAAGAAAATGTGGACCTCTGCTTCCACCACTGCCATATGGTTTGTAGGCTAAAAACATGGAGTTTGAACTGCATCAGTTTCCCTTTCTTCTGTTCTTGGCTGAAGATGATTGGCATATCTAGGCATGTTGCCATGGAAGCTCAAGCTGATAAAATCAAGGTGCTTTTCTGGGCTTAAATAGCAGATTTCTGGGTATTGTTCACTGTGAATTCATTACTGGAGTTGGTCTAAGCTACGACCATGATGCTTGATATTTTCTTTGAAGGCTCATAGTTCAAAACCCCAACATTTTTTTGGGCATATCTCTTGAGACCTCTCTACCTTTATTCTTCTTCATCCCTTTCTCTTTTCTGCCAAAAAAAAAAAAATTAAAGTTGTCATTATGGGGGAAAGAGGAGGGTTAGCTGGAGATTTTGGAGCACGAACAGTAGAACTTCTTGTGTTCTTTTCCCTTGCAGATCTGTGCAAACGGTGAGCAGTTCTGGACTTTCCTTCATTGTAATGTCCTCATTTTTGAAATAATATTAAATAATATAATTATAGTATAAAGATAGATAGTGTAACAAATAATACTAATAAAGAAATAACATAACAAATAAGATTATAATATATATTATTTTTATATTATCTCTAATACAAATGGTAAAATAATAATAATATATATTGCTTCATCACATTTAAATAAATAAAATATTAATCATTGAAATAATCAAGACACTACATATATCATGAACATAAATAATAAATGATAAAATAATAATTCCAAATACTTTACTTAATATAAAGAAAGAATATAAATATCAATTAAATTATATAAAAACTAAATATAAATTATTTATGATAAATATTATTAAAATATTAATATGAATCAGACATATCATATTAGTATACTTTATCCTAATATTAATCATAATGTTAAGATAACTTGTGGAGAAGAGACGTAACTCTTGATACTAGATAGTATTAAAGGAGTATTGCATCACATAATGAAGGGAGAAAAGAGGAACGGAGATTTTTATCAGATATGAGTGGAACTCAGGAAGGAAGAATGTAAACATTACAGGCAGCGGTAGGAGATTATTTGACTATTACATTCGGCCTGTTAAGTATTACCTGGAGCAACGTCCGAGGAGGAGCAGTACGTCAGCAGCTGTGAGCAGCGAGGAGCATAAGGATTCAAATCGAGAACAACAGCCTCCAACATTAATAGGAAACTATTGTAGATGAGTAATAAGCATTAACGCAGAACAAGAGGGAGAGAAAAAGATAATTAAACAGAAGACGTGTCTCCACACTCCAACGCTGAATAATCAATAAGACGGATCAGAGGATGTGAAGGCCATGGAAAGCAAGGAAATAACTATCGAGCAATCTCCAGCCAGTATCGATGAGTCATTAGTAAATATAATAAGCAGACAAGACAAGAGGGTCTCAAGGAAAACTTGGAGTTGATGACTAAGCATAGACGTATATTCCATCTATCCTATCCTCGAAAAATATGAAGAATCATTCGCATAAGGGAGCATTACAGTGGACAAAGTCAAATATCCACCATTAAAACAAATCAATAGCACAATGTCTGAGCCAAGCACAAGGAAGGATAAGACTTAAACATTAATATCCCCATATAACTGACGATGCTCAAGAGAAATGAGAGCTAAGGAAACACACGCCCCAAAAATAACTATAGGCAACAACTCTGATATTCTCTCAGAGATTCCAGTGGCTCTAACCAATATAGATGGCAACATGAGAAGTAAGGAAGATTCCAACCATCGTGACAGGGATTAAGGATACAGATAGTGCACATATATTATATACAGGAGTGGTTCAGATTAGATCAATATATATATTCTTTATGTGAGGGACTTCATCTTTGTCCACTCCAATATCAGTTGGACGTAAAATAGCCATTGAGTATCAAGTTCATTTAACCTCAAACTTAACAGGTTTGATAAAGAAACCTTGGCATACTAGGCCTGAATAAAATATCAAATCATAGAGTGTATATCGTTTGGGCTCATTCGAGAATTGCAATGATAATTGTATTGTAAGAGGCATCTAGTCAATGAAACCAGCGTTAAGAATTCCCAACAGTATTGCATAGGAGAGCCTGTAAAGCAAATGAATATCAGGGATAGAAGAAGTCGGTGACTAATCATCTCAGTCAATGTTCACCTGTAAGTCAATACAGTAGTTGAAAGACATCAATGCTGAATGCCCATCATGGGAGTAGGCAATGAATGGAATAATCATATTACATACGCAAAGGGAGAAAAGAATGTTGAAGCTAATGATAATCCTTTATAACCAATAAGGAAATAAAAGAAACGTCTATTCAGCAAATGCATGTACAACAGGGAATTGGTGAATTGGCAAACAGATTTAATTCTTTAAACTAGAGATTAAGGAATTCAGACTAGCATCATAATAACTAATAAGAGTAAGGATCTTAAGGAGTCATTCTTGGCACTAGAAGTGTAAGAGTTTTGCCTCGAGATTGTAAAGGAATCTAACAATGAAAATTACAGAAAATTCATTCATTGCAATCAGATTAAAGCATGAGAAACTTTAATTAACATTATGATAGATATTACAAGCAATAATAAACTATATCCTTACGCTTGTTTCTATGGTTAAATCAAGAAAGTTATTAAGTTCAATCCTACATAATCAGTGAGAATAGAGGAAATGGAAAAGTGTCCTAAATATTCAATCAATTAGAAGGGACATTACATTCATTCAACTCAAAATAATGCATATCCTCTTGCTGAAAATGATTGTCTATGTATTTTCTCTATGGGAAATCCTTCTCATCTTGACATTTTCCTCTGTGCTTGCAACCATTGGGTCTGTTGTATGTAGTCCATAATAATATGCAGATAAACTGTGAGGCCTCATATATTATCTGTAGTTTTGGGGTTTTGGCTCTTACAAACAAAAGACCCTGCTTCCTTCCTCTTCCGGCTATAACAGATATCCTTTTTCTTTTTGTGTTTTTTTGCGTGTAAGGTTGCCATTAGGGAGGAAAGATGAATGGAGCCTTTAGCTGAAGATTTCGAGCTCCTAGAACACAATTTTTCATGCATTTTCTCCTCCAAAACCTGTCATGATATGGCACATTTCCATGGCCCTTTACTATGTATAAAAATCTGGTATATTTGCATAAAACTTAAGGGAAAGATCTGATTTTTACCTCTACAAAGAGTTTGCTGCTTCAAGGAAAAGAAAGAAAGGATATGATTTCCATCTCTGCCCTTTAGCTGCAACTATTATCCTGCTCAATTCATCTTTTCCCCTGTGGCAAGACTTCTACAGGGTGTAGCTTTTCTGTATGCTGCTCAAGCTTGAAATAAGTCCAGATTTGGACCCCTAAAAACAGTGCTGAAAATGATAGAGTATTCTATGCTTATTTTTTGCAGAAATCTGGAAGATTTATTGTCATTTTTGCACATATTTTGCATCTCTATTTGAAAACTGGGCATATTCTAACATGCTTTACTCTGAAAATAGTAACAACACTACATGTCTTTTTGTGATTGAAGCATCATATTTGTTCCTTACGTCACTGCCTTATAAACTGCCCTCAACATGAACATCTCTCGAATCATTTTAGCAATGTACATATTGTCTTCTTATGAGATAACACACTTAAGATGCTGTAGAGTGCAAATATCACCCAAGTTTCACAGATACAATACAAAGATATGCTAATCAAATAGAATAGTTAATTGATATATATGAAGTGAAACCTAACACATACCATTCGGACCACAATACCAGTAGGCAAGGAAATGATTTCTTTATTAATACCAAAAACCAACATGAGTACATTACGAATGTTCCAAATATTTATAGAAGAGTCGGTTAGTTGGAAACCAATCGACACATTTCCTCACCACCTAACTACCCAACCCGACTAGTTTTAACAAGTACTAAACATAATAGTCACTTTATTCCGACTACATCTATTCCCCCCAACAAAAACACCTTTGACTTCAAGAAGGATGGGAGGACATCCCTGTGGTCGGAGTTCCCCTTAGCCATTGCAGGTCTCATTCCGCTGCCTTCTGCTTTGTCTGAACGCCCTGTAATACCCATAGTGCATCCATCTTTTTAGCTTCTACTGTGGCAACCTTGCTCTCCAATTCAGCTTTTTCTTTGTTCAAAGCTTCTTGCATGGCAACTTTCTTCGCTACCCACTGCTGTTGAAGACTCTTTCTTTCTAGCCCCCAAACTTTAGCTAGCTTTTTCTCCTTTTGAAGTTTCAAAAAAATTCCCCAAAAGGCCACCTCTATTGTTGTTAGTGCTTCTAGGAGAGGTGATTGTTCCTATGATAGAGCTAGTCGTCCATGTGGTAGCCATGTCCTCTGAATAGCAACCCTATTCTAGTCGTCCTCAATCTATGTGGCAATCAGTCTACATAAAGGCAGCCAACACCTCTGCTGTAGTAATGATGGTCTCCAGATTCTGAGTCCTAGCCTACTGCATGATCCTCCTTGTAGAATGCTCCATGGCATGAAGCTTAGTGAGAAATAGTTCAGCCTTGGCTGCAAAAGAGGTTGTGGCTGGTGGTTCCCCGCACTCACTTTGTATCTCAACCTACTCCTCAACAACTATCTCTATGGGTGAAGACACCATGCCTTCCTCTTTAAGCAACTTGTCCACTTCCTCTAGGACAGTATCTGTCCCGGCCCCATCTATACCAGCTAGGGTCGTCATGCTACCTGAGTGTGAATTTTCCCAGTTTTCCTCTCCCCCTACTGGTTGTACCACAAGAGCAACCGAATGGACTACTTCTGGACCCCAGGGTGTTTATACCCTTACTTTATGAGCACATTTCATTTGGCACCTCAAGTCTATTAGTTTAGTATGGGAGAATTGTTCCAAAAAGATAAGTGACACCATCTTCGGAATTGATACTCTGGAAGCCCCCCATGTCAAGATTTGTTGCCTGACTCTTGCTTGATTTGGCTTGGAAGTATCTGTTGCCTCGGGGTCACTAGGCGGTTTCTGGTAAAGTTCTAGAGGTTCTGCTACCCCTACTGGAAGTGGTCCCGTCATAGGTGGTAAAAACATTACTGCTTGTGGAGTCCCCTGAAGATGACTCAAACGGATCTCCGCCTCTTGTGAGTCGTCGGAGCATGGGTCCATATTACTGCCTTCTTCTTCTGAACTTCCATCATCCTCTTCCTCTTCTACTTCTCCGATCACTGTTGTTTGTTTGGGTTTCTTTTTCTTGGGTTCACCTCCATTGTGAGATCCTACATCCAACGTATCCAGATGGAGCCAATAGGTCATAGCTGGTTTATATGGTTCTACTCTACTAGCCAATACCAGTGTTCCTCAATGTTCGTTGCTCGCCTGCGTGTGTACGACCTCTAAGAACAAGGCTGCCATATGATGAGGCATATAAAAGGCTTTATGTTTTAACTCCATGAATTCTCGAAGCCTATTAGAAAGAAATTTAGCCCAATTATATGTCTGCCCTTTGTACAATTCATCCACTACAGGCAACGTCCATAGGGCAATGTCAGAAGTGTGGCTGCCCATAGTGAGCTTACTTTTAATCAAATCCACCACACAATGCCATTCATCATTCGCTATGAAAATTTTCTTCAGACCTCGACTGTTCTTTAAGATTCCTTCCCATTCCAAACTTATAAGATCTTTCCTGCATATTAATATCAACCATTTTTTCTTTTCTTCTACTATCATAGAAAAGTTTTCTATTTCTTGCCCTCTGTTAGGAATTCCAAAAACCCTACTCATTTCTTCTGCTACAAAAGAAACTGTCACCTATTGCTGAAAATGTTGTACTACAGATTTATGACCTGATTTCTCATACCCTGTGATTAAATTTCGTAGTATAGACTCAAATTCTTTTAATTCAAAAATTGGCATAAAAAATATTTTGTGCACAATGTCTTTTTAAGGGGATGATCCACTTCCGATTTCTCCCACCAAGCCCTACACTCACTTCCCATCATAGTCTCAAATGTAATATTCTCAGCAGTTATTGTGGTTTTCTGTGCCACTTTCCCCTTTTTTGTCATCTTCTTTACCTCCCTTGCTTGCAATACGGCAGGTTACTTCTTTCTGGAGTCGATAATGTTTCCCTTGCTCGGATTTTCAATGCTTAGTTTCACCATTGTGTGTCCCTGTATTAGTTCCCAGATCTTTTGAACTAATTGTAGATGCTACCTGTACCAACCCTTCCAAAATGATGGCTTGCAACTAACTTCCACGTGTTGTGGGCTCCGTACGGATTTCTCACATCCCTTTGTTTGTCGTACTACAAACTGTTGTCGTACAGAATTACTCGGTATGCCAAAACTATTCCTTATGCCTCCTTGCTGTACGGGTGCCCATATGGATGAAAATTCTAGCCTTTGAAGCCGTACAGGGGTAAATGAATACCGTACGGACGTGGGTGGAATTGATGGAAGTCGTACAAAGTTCACTTTCTTTTGTCTTACGCTGCGTTGTTTAGATGGAATATGACCATGTCGTACTTTGCCTGGGTTCCGTATGGATGTGAGTTGGTGATTTCGTACTCTATCTTGTTCCCACGCAAAAGTAATATGGTGATGTCGTACTCTGTCTTGTTTTTGTCCAAAGTTGATTTGGTGATACTCTACTATGGTATGGCTTCCTTGGGTGCCCTTTCGTACTATTCGTACGGCACCTTTCCTTCTCGTACGATTGTCCGTACGACCACTCTTCCTTCTAGTTCAACTATCTGTACAGCTATCTCTGCAATTTCCTCTCAGTCACTCTATGCAGTTTCCTCCTGTCGCTTCCTTTTCTAGCAATTCCTTCTCTAGTTCTCCGGGTAATGTTTTGGTTAATGTTTTGTGACTCCATCTCTTTATAAGGATTTGGTGCATTTTTTTCTATTTTTGCTTTTCGTCTTTTTTCCTCTTTTATATTTATAGAATAGCTACTTGCCACTTTATTCTGTCTCTCATAGGATTTTAACTTAGACCCATTTACTAGGTCTCTAATAGGTTTGTTATCCAAAGTAGATAACTTTATTGCTCCATTCTCCTTTATCCCTAATATTTTAAATGGTCCTAGCCATTAGACCTTAAATTTTCCTGGTTTTATTTCAATTTTCCCATTGTATCTTAGTACCAATTGGCCTTGTTTAAAATCCATTTTTAAATGCTTGTCATGCCAAAATTTTTGCCTTTGTTGGGCCACTTTTTTACTCCATTAAGCAAATGTCCTCCTTTCATCCAATTTGAGTAAAGTACATAGTCCTTTGAGGCTCTCTTCATCCCCCAACCTATTTTCCACTGCCACCCATAGGCTTGGTACTATAGGTTCCATTGGTACGATGGCCTCCTGTCCGTACATAAGGTGAAAGTGTGTACGTCCAGTAATGGCCTTATACGTAGTCTTGTACGCCCAAACCACGACAAGGATTCGCTCTTCCTAATCCTTCCCTTCAACTCCACAAGTTTTATAGAGGATGGACACGATCACTTTGTTTGTGGCCTCTGCTTGGTAGTTTGCTCTTGGATAATAAAGACTTGATAAAGAATGAAAAATTTTATACTCACTTGTCATCCTCCTGATGGTATGATTGACGAAATGTACTCGGTCACTAGTTAGCTAGAGTGGAATCCCGAATCTGGTGACTATTTGCTCGTACAAAAATTTGGTCGTGCTAAGGGCAGTGTTTTCTCGAAGAGCCCATACTTCCACCCATTTCATTAAGTACTTTGTTGCCACCACTATGTACTTACATTGATGACTTTTGCTTAGGGTAAGGGTCCCAAAAAATCTAGTCCCCGCCGTTCAAATAATTCATGTGGTTTAGACGGAAATAAGGGCATGAAGTCTCTTTTGAGTGGCCTTCCTGCTCTTTGACAAGTGTCACAACTCAATACCCATTCAATGTCGGCCACCATAGTCCTCCCAAAAGCACCTTTCTCGTTGTAGCATCTGGTCCCATGTGACCTCCCGCCAGTCCTTCATGGGTCTCGCTCAGGACCCCTGGAATTTCTTCCTCCATTACACACCTCCTCAGTATTCCGTCTGGTCCCATTTTGTATAATAACCCTTAAATTAGCTAGAATGTGCTACTTTTTAAAGCAATTTTCCTCCTTTCTGTTGTAGGCATCTCCTTTGGAAAGGTGGTTGTTGATAAGTAGTGTCCAATTTTTTCGTACCATTGAGGTAACACTACAATCTGAAATAGGTGTGCGTCTGGAAAATCCTCACACCCCACTACCCAAAGCTTCTCCTGACTTGATCCTCGACAACTGGTAAGCAATCATCAGATTTTCCCGGCCAAACTATAATTTTGAATGTAAACTCTTGTAGTAGGATTAGCCATCTACTTACTCTCCCTTGAATCACCAATTTATTCACTAAGTACATTAGTGCTTGATGGTCAACAAAAAATGTAAAGGGTGTAGCTAGTAAGTAATGTTTGAATTTCTACATTACGTACACCATACTTAATGCTTCGCTCTTCGTGGTACTGTAGTTACACTCTACCTTAGACAGGAGTCTGCTTGCAAAGTATATAGGATGATCCAGAACTTCCTTCCCTGTTTGTGCCAAAGTGGCACCTATTGCATAATTGGAGGCATCCACATGGACACGGAATTCTTTGTCCCAGTTGGGATATATGAGAATAGGGGCCCTGACTAATCTTTTCTTTAGTTCTTGGAAACCCTCTTCCTGTTCTTTTTCCCACCCAAACCGCTCACCTTTGCTAGCTAATCTTTCTAGTGGCATTGATACTTTAGCAAGTCCTTCTATAAATCTTCTATAGTATCCCACATGACCCAAAAAATGACTTGATACATGTTATGTTGGATGGTGCTTCCATTTCCAAAATCACCTTGACCTTATCCGGATCTGTCTTTAGTCCTTTGCACAAAATGTGCCCAAGCAGTCTCTCGTGTGGAACCATGAACCTGCATTTTTTGGATTGAGAGCTAGTCTCGCTTTTCGACATTTGTCCACGCATTCTCCCAGAAGTTTGAGGTGTTGCTCATGCCCATTATAGACCAACCAGTCATCTAGGAATGCTTTGAAATTTCCCACCGACATTTTATCGATGATATGTAGTATGATCCTCTGGAACGTGGCTGGTGCATTGCATAGTCCAAAGGGCATCCTATAAGCATATACCCCATCTTCGACCACAAATGTAGTCTTTAGCTTATCATCTTCCGCAATGCTAATCTAATTGTATCCTAAAAATCCGTCCATGAAAGAATATATCTCATGACCAGCTACCTCCTCCACGATGCTATCAGTAAATGGGATAGGAAATGGGTCTTTTATTGTTACTGCTTTTAGACATTGGAAATCTATGCGTATCCAAATTTGAGCTCCATCCTTCTCGAGTGATATGACTATAAGCGATACCCATTCACTCGTTTGTACTTTGAATATTATCCCTGCTTCTAACATCTTCGTGATTTCTTCCCTAACCCTTTCTACATAGTTTTGTTCATTCTATAAGGTCTTTTTCGTACTGGTCTTGCTCCAGATACCAATGGAATCCGATGGACACACAGTACCAGAGGTACTCCCCTCAAGTCTTCATACGTCCAAGCAAAAACGTCCTTATACTCCAAGAAGATTCTAAGGGTTGTCACTTTCAACAGTGGGTCCCAATCATCTCCTATCCATATTTCCTTGGGTTGATCTCCTTCTCGGAGGTTCAATGCTTGAAGCTTGGCCTCTTCGTATTCCACCTTCTATTCAAAAATGTGTACAGGTGTCTTGTTGAGAGTTGTCATCCCTTCCTTATACTCTTTGTATCCTTTCGAGTATTGTTCCTCCGATTTAGATTCTTGTACCTTCAGTATATTACTTTCCGCATGGAAAACTTCATAGCCCCTCATCTGCCAATGAAATAATTCATTGAGGGAACTTGTGTCATCTTCTGAGCATTCCCTAATCTCAGTACTCCTTCCTCATCTGGTTCCATCTCTCCATAGTCTTCTTCTTCAAAGTCTGAAGCCAAGTCCTGACTTACTGACTGGTTCTTGAGGTCTATAATGTATTTTCTTCCTTCTAACTCACTAGATAGGGTGTTTCATTTCCAATTATGGGTAGCTTTCACTGCCCCCAGCCATCCCCTCCCTAATAGAGCATTGTATCCCTTCTCTAGAGCGATAGCCACAAAATCAATAATGAATTGTTGCGTACCAACTATGACCTTTTGTCCCATTAGCATCCCTATACTCTTGATTCCATGTTGGTCTACTCTGACTAGTTGAAATGTTGGAGGCCAGAGTGTAGGTTTCCCTACTTCCTTCCATGTTTCTTCTAATAAGACATTTACACTGGAACCTCCATCCACAATAGTATTTGAGAGTTTACACCCTTGTATCTCCATCTCTACTACACCTAGTGTTCTCCCCATCCCTATGGTGAATAATATATTATCTTCTGTGTGTACTTCCCCCTCCTTTTCTTTCTTTGGGGTTACCTCTTTTTGGGTTTGCCCCTAGCACTACCTGCAATTGGGGTAGTGTTTCTAATAGATCATCTATTTTCATTGGAATAGCAGTTTCCAAGACTTGCCGCACAATATTCGTTACACCTCTATTTGAAGTAGGCTTCTCTGGTTTTACCTTTCCTTCCTCTCTCATGCTTTCTTGAATGTGTTTCTTTGTTTCCTAAAATCTTTCTATTTCTATAGTAGTATCCGGATAGGTTAATTTTTTGGCCTGCATCCTAGTGACTACAAGAATCTCGCCTTCTAGATCATCAATGTCTAACATATTTACTTCTTTTTGTCTCAGACAATTTGCATCCTCATGGTTGCCTGGTCCACACAATTTGCAGAGCATCCCTCCATTTTATCCTCCACTACTTTGACAATCTCGTGCAAAATGTCCCCATTCATTACATCTCCTACATTGAATCATCGACCTCCCCTTGGAATCATACTGGAGTGGCCGCCGTTGTGTGTTGTTATTGTTATTATTATTACTATTATTGTTGCTTATTCTCTGGTTGTTTCCATATCCTCCTAGTGAGGCTTCTATATTTATGTTCTTCGGCGGAGTGGAAGGAGGTGTGGATTGCCCCCGTTCGGTCAGGAATACTTGGGCGCTCCTTGTTTTCAAATTATAGGGACAATCTTTAATTTCATGCCCCAGTACCTAACAGATCTCACAAAATGCTTTCTTCGAGCATGCTCCCTTAGTATGGCCTTCTTTTCACACTCCATACACCAAAGTTCTCTTCCTTCTTTCTTTTCTTCCTTGCTCCCTACCACCTCCTTCATCAAGCACCTCAGATATTTTCTCAGGGCTTTAACGATTTTAGATTCTTCTTCGCTCTCCTCCAAACTTTCACTTGAACTTTCATGCCTTCTTGCCTTGGATGTTTTATTCTCGCTCTCTATGTCCATGGCACAAGTACATGTATCTGCAAAGGTCGATGGTGGGACTATCTTTATTTTTCTCTTGAGAGATGGTGTTAATCCTTCTATGAACCACCACTTCTTGAGTCCATCTGTTGGCTTGTTATCTAGTTTTCCTATCAGCTCTTTCATTCTTTTGTTGTAGGCCTTAACAAATTCACTCTTCCCTTGTCTTGTGTTATAGATCTCTGTTACTATTTCATTGTCATCTTGCAAGAGTCTGAATTCTTCCCCGAAGGCTATGCAAATGTTATTCCATGTGTTTTTCTTTCCTGCCTCCAAGTCTGTATACCAATCAATGGCAATACCCCTTAATGTGGCCGGAAAGACTTTTAGCCATCCACCGCATCATTTTGTCCATTCGCTTGCCATATTGTTATACATGTTTTGCAGTGGCGAGCAGGGTCCTCCAAGCCGTCCCCTGTGAACCTTGGTATTTTTTGTTTTTCTATGGCCATTACGTGAACACCTCCCAATGGAACACCTCCCGATGGAACGCCTCCTAATGGAACACTTCCTAATGGAACACCTCCCAATGGAACACTTCCTGATGGAACGCCACCTTCGAAAGGAACACTTCCTGACAGAACACTTCCTCCCGGTTAAAAGTTCGTTCTCGAGGAGGAACTACTAAAAGTATCCCCCTCTCCTTGACTTTGCTCCTGTCGGAAGTCTCTGCTTGCCGATGTCTCTGGATTTTTGTATCCCAAATTCCTTGTTGGTGTGTAAGAGATGACCAAATTTTCTATACCTTCAATTGTATTCTCAATCAACCCTTCCTACATGCTCATGGGATCCCCTTGTCCTCCTTTCCATTTACGACGTCTTTCCTCCTATTGTTGGAGATGTAGTATCCTCAAGGCAACTTCTTCCTCAGTTTCTTCTCCCTGTGCCTGCCTGGGATATATATTAGGAATCAAGGGCATGAATCTTTGTAATGTTTGTGTCCCTTTTTGGAATCTTCACGTTCTTTACACTCCATTGTCCTCCTTTCCACAAATTTTTGTAGTACTTGTTGTCTCCTCCTTTCTCTTTGTGTCTCCGCTCTTTCCTCTTCCACTCGTAACAAATTTCATGCTAACAAGTGAGGGTTCTCTCCCAGGAGATCGTACACTATTGGTGGACGTTCTCTCACGGGCTTCCCTTTGTACGTATTGATCGACCACAACTTCCCAGGCTGCTCCCAGATCACATGTCAACTGATCTTCCCTAGTTATTTCCTCCTCTTCCCTGTCACTATTTGTTACTTGGATGAGCGGTACAAAGGGTTTTCCATTACTCCATCCTACTGACCTCCAAGTTTGGACTTAGGCAATGGTGCCAAAAATGTATAATGCAAATATCACCCAAGTTTCACAAATACAATACAGAGATATGCTAATCACATAGAATAGTTAATTGATATATATGAAGTGAAACCTAACACATACCATTCAAACCACAGTTTCAGTAGGCAAGGAAATGATTTCTTTATTAATACCAAAAACCAACATGAGTACATTACCAATGTTCCAAATATTTATAGAAGGGTTGGTTCGTTGGAAACCAACCGACGCATTTCCTCACCACCTAACTACCAAAACTAACTAGTTTTAACAAGTACTAAACATAACAGTTACTTTATTCCGACTACAGATGTTGATACTGGGGCTGCAATCCTTTAATTTATTGCTCTCTTTTGCTAAGGTGGTGTATTGTCATCTTGTGTTATCTTGTTATTGATTCTTTTGGTGCAATGACTTCTGCCCTGCTGTTCATATCTGTCCTTTTAATATCCTAAGGACTGACTTCATTGTTCTGCTAAAAATCTTTGTGATTAATGATGTTCACCGTTTTCACATTGATGCTACAATGCTGATGTGTGAAACATCATTTGTAATTCCATCATTGTTCATGTCTGCTCTTTATTTCAGCATATATACCAGTTGCTCATTGATATCAAGAAACATTACAAGGCCTACTCTTTTTTATTGCTGACGACTTGAAGATACCGCTCCCTATATCAGTTACGACTTGGTCAAATTATTTTGTAGCACCATTACAACAGTTATTTGATGCTCTACAGTTGGATCTTTTACAATAAATAGTTTCTAAAGCATGTCGTACTATGATCATACCTTTGACTGATTGCTCTTATGGCATTTCTCCTTCTACTAGAATGTCACAATGTCATAATTACATTAGAGCGATCCATTCCTAACAGCTGCTTTGAAATGTAATATTCTTGAATGACTGCACCATAGTTTAGGATTCTCAAATGATTCATCATCTCGGGCAATAAATAAGTCTGGATGCTTTGCTGAAACATATTGTTTGATTCCTCACAATATATATCATGCCTCTTTGTAACATGAAGATGCTTACTTGCTGAGTGGTATTGAGTGTTCGATCATTCCAAAATGCATTTATGTCTCTTGATAACAAGCTGAGATATCTGTTACAGCATAAGATAAACTAGTTAGAGAGAAGATCAGAGTTTGTGTTTGCGAATATGGATGCATGTGTGGGGTATAATGATGAGATAGGCTCATCATTTTTTAGATCCATTGGATCTAACTCCATCTTTTCTAATGATTGCAGGATTTGGTATTAAAATGCAGGAGAATGGGTGCAATGGGGCATCCAGAGCATGCATGGTCAAAGCGAGCAGCAACATTGCCAATCATTCAGGTAATGACTGGCCCCTATGACTCTTTATGCCCTTTTTCTTCTTTGCACATGCATTTATGTTTTTCTAAAATTCAAGCTTCGATTTCTCCTTTAGCTAGTTTCACAACTTGTGTGAAACATTTTAACATTTTGATAAATATAATACATCATATTTTCAAAAAAGAATCTTGAGTATGTTCTCTTGCATTGTTCTTTGCTTCATAAAATGTAAAAGATAATACTATAAATAATGGCTCAAATATTGGATAGTATATGATATACAAAGCCTGAAATGTATCTCCTTTGACTTGAAATACATAACTCTGCCCAATTGAGCCAGTGGGTGAAATTTTGGTAACATTTTTGGCGACATTTGCTAAATGTCTATTTGCTAGACATCAAAACCACCATTGGGCTATAGAGTCAACTCAAATATGCAGGAATGAATGATTGTTTCTTTCAGCTCACCGTGATCTGCATTGCTTGTAATGATAAGGATCCTTTTTTATCATTATGAGCTATGTTGATAACACTGGGCTGGAAGGAATGTTTGTGTATTCTCACATAGCTGAAACACAAAAACAGCATAGATAGGCAAAATAGAGCAGTGTTGGATGTGTGTAGGTGTCATAGCCAGATATTCATGTTTAGATGTATGCATATGGACTATATAATGACTATCAGATTTGAATGCCATTGCATGAGCATATGTGTAAGCATGTTTAGGTGGTTATGGCACTTAACTGCATGTAGCATTGCTTTGCTTTGCCCAGCTCTTCATAAGGCTTAGAAACTTGAAAACAGGAAAACACGAGGAAAACCTAGGCAAGCTTGTGCTAGAACAACACTTAGGGAACACAAAACAACTAATCTAGTATGCAAACGCATTTATTGGAAGCAAGAGACCTAACCTACTATACACAAGGTGAGACTGATAGATCATACCTCAAAGCTATGTCACAGGGTTCGGCAAACTTCATGCATGAAGTTTGCAATTTGCCGAATTTCCTAATAATCTAAAAAAATCGTTTAAATTCACCTTAAAATTTGTTCAATAGCATTGATGTTTTAACTCTAATCGTTGCATAGTTCAAACAAGGAAACAGAAGCTAGGGCAATCCACCGATCGACAATGTAATCGTGCGTCCATCGTGACCGGCAAATGGTTGCATCTACTTCACTCTTCATCGCGAATGGTAGGATCTTTGTTTTGAATGGTCGCATATTTTCTGTGCAACTCCATCTGAATTAAAAGGTTAGCCTTTCTGCAACTATTACAACATCCTAAAGGAGTATCGACATTAAAAAAAATTGCCATTGTCATCAGAGATATGCCGTTTTTTTAACGTTTAAAAAAAACACTAGCAAATCGCAATGGTAATGTGTGGAAGAGAGTGATGTAGAAGTCGCAGATCGGAATGGCAATGTTTCTATTGCTAAATCTAGAGAGAAGTGTTCAAATTTAAAATATTCGTTGTATATTTAAATTTTTAATTTATGAAAGTTAAAATTTTAATATAATTAAATTAAAATGTTCTAAAATTTTGTTATTATGTGTTCAAAATTAATATCATATTGTTTACAATTTTTAATTTAATATCATATTATTTAATCTTAATAACAGTAAATTAAATTTAACTGTTGAATTTCAAATTTATTTAATTTTTACAATAATTTATATTGATAATAATTGTTTGTTTATATTTTATATAAGTATATTGATATTTTTTCATATATATTACTTATGTCTATAAAATAATTCAAATCTATATAAGTCGAATTTTTTTATGAATTATTTACTTTGTCAAACTTCATTCTAATTTTATCGCTGCCAAACTCGAATTCGAACCTTGTGACTTAGCCTCAAAGCAAGGCTTGAGGTGTATCCCATTCATAGGGATGGGCATAACATCTTCCATGGTGGACAGCTGGTAGGCATTTTGCTCTTTACATTCTGAAATTAGGATTGGTTTACTCCACGTATTATCAAATTTGCTATGATGTCTTGGCTTACTCTTTCGAACATCTCATTTCAATACAAGATCACCTACCATGAAATTTCTTGTCCAAGGTTTGTTTAGTCAACATTTGCTAGTATTCCATATTCCTCATAGCTTTAGCTTTGTTTTCCTCTAACTCCATCAATTTAGCATGTCTTACTTGTAAAGGATCCCCTTCTTCAAATAGAACCAGCTGAATAGGAAGATCTAAGGCCAATAATTCAATTGAAATTGACAACTGTGCTTCCTTTCCATATACCAACACATAAGGTAATGTGCCAATCACCCTCTTCGGTGTTATCCTATCTGCCCAAAGAGCCCCTTTCAACTTGGAATGCCAATCTCTTTGATTTTTTTGGAGCGTCCTCTTGATGATTTTGATCAAATTTTTACTATGGATTCTGCAAGTCCATTTCCTTGGGGATGATAGTTTGAACTTGTGTTCAAGTAGATACCATTTTTAAGTACCCAACCAAAAACTCTTAACGTCACAAATATTAATGTATTATCTGATACAATGGAGTCAGGAACTTGAAATCAGCAAACCAAATTATCACAGAAGTTTAAAACAATAGTCTCATTGGCTTCTTTTAAAGTTGTTGCCTCCGTTTAGCATGTAAAATAATCAGTGGTGGTGATTATCCACTTATGGACTAAGCTGGATGGTGGATTAATTACACCAATAAAATCAATTCCCCATTCGATGAAGGGTTGTTCCACTTGTATGGGGTGCAGCTAGCTTCTCTTTTCCTGAAAACATAGCACACTTGACACATTTTCTAACATGAACATGTGCATCCTTAAAAAGGCTAGGCGAGAAATAGCCAGCTCTCATGATTTTAAAGGTTGTTGTCCTAGAGAGAAATGACCTCCTGAAGGTCCATCATGAAATTCGTGCAAAACTCTTAGAATCTGATCCAAATCCACACACCTCAGAAGAACGCCACTATGATCTTTTCTATACAAGATATGATTAATTATAGCAAAGGGAATAGACTGTAGTCTATAGTACCTTCTTTTTGCTTTATTCAAACCTGGTGGACAATCATGGTTGTGACCCAACTTGTTGTTTCCTCTTGCTTAGGCATATTTTGGTTAGCAAGAATGGTTTCTACAGGGCCATTTGTACTCGGTAAGTTCTAATTTGCTAGTTGCTCACATAAGCCTTTACATCTTACAAGCTTGGCAACCTGGATGTCTACATCATACTTCATAACTCAGGTGATCCAGCCAGCTCTTTTTTCATTGAGATCCTTGCTTAATAGAAATTCTTTCACACTGGGATGGGCCAACATTATATGTACCTTGCTATGAGACAACATATGTCTGAGCTTTTTCAAGCTCTTCACAACAACCAATACATGCTTCTCAACAAAGCTATACCTTTGCTCATTATCTTCAAGGCCTTTACCAAAGAAGGCAATAGGTTGCTCAAAACCTTCATCATTATGCTGCACTAAAATTGAAGAAATGACATCATAGCTGCCACAAGCATATAAAATGAAATCTTTCTTAAAGTTAAGATTTACCAATGTTAGGGCTAATGCTAAGGCCTCTTTGATCTCTTGAAAATTGTTCTTTCCTTCTTAAGTCCAGCTGAAGACCGCATTTTTCTTCAACATTGTTGTCAATAACTTCAAAAGTGTAGCTATATCAAGAAGAAAGCGTCTAACAAAATTTATTCTACCTATGAAACTTTGCAGCCCTTTCTTATAATGCAGTAAGGACAACTCCAAGATAGTTGCAACACGTTATGGGTCCACTATTATACCTTGCTTGGACACCACATAGTCTAATAACTTGCCTTCATGCACAACAAATACACATTCTTAGGATTAAGGGATATACCGAACTCTCTACATCTTTGAAAAATTCGTGTAAGATGGCCAATATGATCTACAACTTTTTTAGTACATTGTGATATCATCAAGATAAACTAAGACAAATTTGTACATCAAATTATCAAAAGCCATGTCCATGGTCTTTTGGAGTGTTTCTCCTGCATTGGACAAGCTAAAAAGCATCATTCTATATGCCATGGTACCCCACTTTGTGGTAAATATAGTCTTAAACTGATCTTCCTCTTTAACCAAAACCTAGTTATATCCTGAATAACCATCACGAAGTGATAAACACTCTGAACTAGAAACATTGGATTAATTGCTTCATGGATAGTAAAGGGTGACAGTCCTTCAATGATGCTCTGTTGAGGTCTATGAAATTAACACACAACCTTAGTTCCCCGTTCTTTTTTCTAACAGGGACAAGATTTGATACTCAACTGGTATGTTTTATAAGAAAAATTATACCACTCTCAATGAGTTTGAACACTGCCTTTTGCATTAAAGGTTCAAGCTTTGGGTTGACCGGTCTTTGCTTCTGCCTTATAGGCTTGGAATTTGGCTTTAAATCAATGGTGTGTTGGGCAAGATATGGATCAAAGCCCTTAGAATCTACATATTCTCAAGTAAAAATATCATTGAATTCTTGAAAAAGTTGAACATAAGACTATTTTTTTTAGCAGAAATTACATTTCCAAACTGTGGATCAAAGCTCTTAAAATCTGCATATTCCTAAGTAAAAATTATCATTGAAAAAGTTGAACATAAGACTGTTTTTTTTCAGCAGAAATTAGTTTTCCAAACTAGACCAAGATCTTCATAATGATCTTGTTGGACCTGCAAATTGGTTTTGTTCTTTCTGGCTTGATCATCTGTATTAAAGATGAATTCAAGGGTAACCAACCCCTTTGGCAGCTTATTGGACTTAAGTTGTATTATTTGTTCATTGTATTGTTGCTTGAGTTTATGCTGGTTGGATGCTAAAAACATATCCTCTTCAAGTAGAAAATTCAGAATCTGCTCATCATTGTCAAACACTTGCCAATTAACATCATTGTCAGGTATAGAAGGTCTAGTTACACCTTTGATACGTTGCTGCACATTCTCTTTATTAATATTTTTAGCTATATCAAACTGTGCTCCCACAGCAGCTAGCCTATCAACATGCTGATTTAATTTTCTAGGGACAATGAGGTTAAAAGCATCAAAAATTTCAATTTCGTCTCAAACTTTGTGCTTGTAGCTTTTCAGTGTGTCATTTTTTGTCACATGCAACCCTCGAACCTGATTGATGATTAATTCATTGTCTCCAAAGACTTTCAAGAACTTAACACCTCTCATTCTAGCCTATTCTAGCCCTTGAATTAAACCCTCATATTCAGCTGCATTATTTGTACATGCAAAGCTAAATTGAAAAGTTGCATAGTACCTATCCCCTTGAGGAGATAGTAACATTGCTCTTCCACTGGAACTATTCTTGCTTCTAGAGCTGTCAAAGTACAACTCTCAAACCTTGCATTGCTTATCATCAAGCTCATTTGAACTCTTAACGGGGTTTGGTATACCTGACCCAACCTCTTGGAATATATAATTTCCTAAACCAGTATCTAAAACAGTGTTGTTTTGACTTCTCAATGCATCTTTTGTTGCCCACTCATCAAGGAGGATATCAGGAATGTTCTCAACTTGGGTGTTTGTTTCTAAGATAGCAGGGTTTTCATTTTGATCAAATGCAACACAATTTGCATTGATCATGTTGGGTATATACGGCTCAATGTGATCCTTTGCAAATCCCTTCCATTTGATGATCATTTTGGTTCCATAACGGGTTCTAAACAGCATGTGGGACCAATCTAAAGAAAGATACCCTTTTATTTTTGTTGTGAAATCTCTTGATAAACAAAGGGTAAAATATGGAGGAAGATCAATTACAAAGATATCTTAAGGAATGGAGAAGTTGGGGGCATGCATGGTGTGTCAAATTGGCATCCTTAATAATTCCCAAAGTATTTATGGTGGAACCATTTAACTGTACTACCCCTTTTCTAAAGGCTGATAAACCAAACCCAATTGCTCAGCTATCTTTTTTGGCATTACAGAGCTGGTAGTTCCATGATCTACCATACAATTATGCACCAACTTAACTCCAATGATCAAAAACACATAAAAAGGAGGAGGTTTCACATTATTACCTTGAATTTTATTGTTCCCTTGAGAAGTGACTTCTGAAACAGCATTTGTCAAAACCACCTTGGGGTTCTCATTAGCCACTTGCGTAGGATCCTTCTCATCAGACAGAGCTTTCTTTAACAAATCAGTTTGTCCCGAGATTGCCAAAGAATTCCACATAGACATTGTAACATTCATTTTTTTCATGGTGTCCACTATGTTGTAAGGCATAGCTGGAATTATCTTGGGATGTGCCTTGACGTCAGCCTAATAGGAATAGGAATAGGAATGTTTTGTGTCGTATGTGCTTGGGTGGATGGTGGCTCATTAATTGCAAGTCCCTTACCCTTATTTGCAGCTTGATCTTCTTCTAAAGCTCTTTTCTTTGTCCTGGTATAGGTTGCAATCGGTGTGTCACTATTCACCCCACAAAACTCCTCTCTTTGCCAATTAATGAAAGCAATGCCAGAGTTGAATCATGTTGTTGTAGGGTTGCATCTCCAACTACTTCTAGTTGTGTACTTGCGGCATTTTGGACCATCAATGCTTGATTAATGACAACATTAGAGCATGTTGTCTAATTATGTGGTCGAGTACATGGATAGATACATTCATATTCAGCAACTAAATTTTTTTGAGCCGGTACTATGTCTTTGACAACATTCAAAGGTGTTGGTGCATATGTTTGAAAAGGCCTTGGGTTCACGTTTTGCCTATTTCCTTGGTAATTATTCTGATATGGTGGCCTCACACCTTGATTTTTTTTGTTGCTGCCCTCCTATCTATTGTTGATAATATGGATTTCCACCTTGATCTTGTTGTTGGTAAGGTTGTCATCCTTGGTATTGTTGCCTCTTGATGCTTACTAACTCATTCCCTATAGTCTGCAAAATATTTTCCATCTTATGCTGACTACTTTCAATCTCTTGTAGCTCTTGAGATGGCCCTACGGCAGCTGACTCACTTGTTGCAGCAATCTGTAATGCTGGAACAATAGGTAATGGTAAGAGGAATGA
Organism: Cupressus sempervirens; assembly: GCA_028749045.1. Lineage (NCBI taxonomy): Eukaryota > Viridiplantae > Streptophyta > Pinopsida > Cupressales > Cupressaceae > Cupressus > Cupressus sempervirens. The sequence continues at coordinate 330,913,965 of CM053789.1, forward strand.
TCAGTGGCATATTTGGCTGAATATCAGGAAAAATAGGCATTTGGGGCCTTGGTGCTATTTTTCCAGCCTAAATTGGGCAATTTTCTGCCCTCACAGCTAAGTCCTATGATTGTGGCAGTGGGATTCCTCCCGTAGATTGGATTAAAATTGATATATCATTGTTTCGGCTCTTTAAAAAATACAAAAAGGCATGATGAGCTGAAGGCTTGACCTGAATTGGAATTCTATTCCAAGTCCTTTGGAACCTCATGTTGAAATCAGTCATATGTTCTTGAGGAGCCCTTTTGATAGTAGTCAACTGCTCCACCAAGGATGAATAGTCTAACTTATCTTCAAAATATCTGCTCAAAGCATCACTTAAGTCATCTCACATGGTGATAGAACCCACGTTTACTCCTCTGAACCATTGAAGTGCTTTTCCCTTCAAGATTGATAGCAATCTTATAGTTACATTATCTTGTGTGATATGATGGGCGTAACACAGGGTTGCCACATCTCTAATATGCTCCAATGTTGTAGTTTGTCCTTCCCCTGTTTTACCCATGAATGATCCACAATTGTTTTTGGTACATGGTCATGAAATAATTCATAAATCCTAAGAAAGAGTCGTGCCTCGTAGATATTTCGTTGTCAGTATTGACCCTCTCGGTTTTCTTGTCTCAAGGGTCCTTCAGTTGAACAGGCCAATGAACTTGAACCATGTTTACTCCTCTAAACCATTGAAGTGCTTTTCCCTTCAAGATTGCTAGCAATCTTATAGCTACATTATCTTGTGTGATATGATGGGCGTAACACAGGGTTGCCACATCTCTAATATGCTCCAATGTTGTAGTTTGTCCTTCCCCTGTTTTACCCATGAATGATCCACAATTGTTTTTAGTACATGGTCATGAAATAATTCATAAATGCTAAGAAAGAGTCATACCTCGTAGATATTTCGTTGTCAGTATTGACCCTCTCGGTTTTCTTGTCTCAAGGGTCCTTCAGTTGAACAGGCCAATGAACTTGAACATTGAACACCTTTTCAGTGTTCAAGGCTCCATGTTCATCAAGTGCCTTAGTCGTTTAAAGAAGTCAGTCATGTTCGGACCCTAATTCTCATCGTTAGAATGAATGTGAACATTGAACACTTTGTTTATTTGTTCAAAGTTCAAGTTCACAAGTGCATCTTTGTTACAAGTCAAGTCATGATATTAGTTTCCAATATTTCGTGACCTTTGAACTCGAACACTGAACTACCTCATAGTTCATGCGTTCATGTTCACCTAGTCATAAAAACATATGCTCCTAATGCCACGTCTCTTAGACAACTCAACAGTGGTGCAAGCTACTAAATCTACGAAAAAGATATGCATTAATGAGGAGTTAAGGGCAATAATGGAAAGGTATGTGGCGGCGCATGTGGAGCTTGGATGAACCAGTAGTGGTCGTAACTCCTATCTTGTCACTAGTCATCTCATCCGTATGTATCATTTAAGTCTAGGCTTCACGTTTTAAAAGCAACTTGCCTTGTTTCATTGCCTGTTATTTCCACTTTTGGGTATAAGGTTTGTCTCGTCCGAGTGTATGCAGCGATAGTTTGAGATCTATCTTCATGCGCTAACCCTAGTCCTTCACTTTCAAGGTGCCTTTTCCTTCTGCATTTCTTCAAGTTTATACTTTCTTTCTATTTCTTTCTATTGCATTCGTTTCCTGTCATGGCTACCCCTTTTCAACCAAAGCTCCCTGACAAGGTTAGAGAGTCAGTGCTATGTAGCGTCCTTCCTGACATGTCACAGAGTTGAGCAACAATATCGCTAAGAGCTAGCTCTTCAAGTCTGAAAGGGGGGGTTCCCATCTTGCAAAACCTTTGACTAGAGATCATATGATTCCTGAGATTAAGGACATTATTACATTGCTAAACAAGGTGAAAGGAAATGCAAACGCCTTCTATTGGGAAAGTTCGATATATTTCTTTGTTCAGACTATTCTAGGGGAAGATAAGTACATTGATTGGTTGAATATAATAGCGACTAGGTTGTAGGAAGCACTTTCTTAGTCCTCTGGAACCATTGGTTTTTACATGAGCTCCTACTTGTTCTACATCATAGCTTGTGGTAGAGAATGGAAGGGACTTCCACACTCAGATTAGAACCCAAGTATACCCATTTATGAATATTACCCACGCTTGTAGAAAAATAGAAGTCCTGATGGATTCAAGATAGTCTAGGACACATCTTTAGCCAAATTGGTGTTCCAGTTACAAGGGAATGAGAATGTAAGATTGACAGAAGAGGCCACTCAGTTGATTGACATTTATGGCAGTTACTTCACTCAGTTTCCTCAGTTCACATATCTCAGAATTGGAGGTTATGAAGGTAAATCACTAAGGCTTCCCCGATATCTCCTTGACCGTGTGGTGCTAATTGAGGTGTGTAGACAGTTGGTAGAAGTTGAAAAATATTGTAAAGCAAGGAAGGGTTCAAGATATAACTTCCTCATTGAGCTTGGGCATTACAAATGCAAAACCATCCAAGATGCTCTCAAACTCAAAACAGAGATCAAATCCCTGAACTTACCTACTCTCCTAGGCCAAATTTTGATACCCAGGAATTTGCCATGAAGTATTTTGAAATTGATTCTTCTTACGCACACATACCCCATTTAGAGGATTTTTGGGCCAACTGTCCAACTGACTTTGAAGTTAGAAGAAAGCTCTGGTCTAGGTTAACTTTGTCACAAATCAAGGACTTCAATCTCCCATTCGATATTTTAGGGGTGACCGAAGAAGAGGAAGAAGAGGTTGTAGACCCTATCTCTATTGAGAAAGTCAAGGCCTATCCCTTACCAGAAATTGATTGGTCAGTGCCAGAGGATGATGATTTACACACGAGAATTTCACCTATCTTATCCCGAACAAAGCAATGGCTCAACAACAAAAAGCATTCGAGAATAGGAGCTTGTAATGTTCAAAAGATTCAAGCTTGTTCAGGTTCACCTTTGGTTATTTCTAGTTCTGATGAAATTGTTGCTTCACCCACTGTAGCTAAGTCAAAGCTTAGTGTTAAACCTAAACATCCTGTTCAAGGTTTAGTTCACCTACTCGTGTCTGTCAAGTGGACGCATTCTCATAATTGGAATAAGCAAGAACAGTCAAAGAAATTGAACGTGTCCCATCACAAACTTGCAGCTATAGAGCTAGATGCAGTACAAGAGCAAGAGGAAATAGGGGAATCTCTCATCGACAGAATGGAACAAGATTGTCAACAAATCATAGAGGGTTCTATCACATCCAGTGTTATGTCTCTAAGTTCTACACCCGCACTATATACTCCTCCTTCTAAGGACAATCATCTAGTAGCTAATTGGTTCGAGTTGTCTATAAGCAAGAAGAGAAGTTTAGTACTAGCAACACTCCCAATCGAAGACTTGGTCAACGAATGCTTAAGGAAGACCCCTAAAACCAAGAGGCCCAAGATAGAAACTATACTGAATATTGATGATGAAATAGGGCAGCAGGTAGCAGAGGTTATGAAGCCTACCACTGGGAAAAGCATACAGGAAATAAAACCCGAAGACTATGTAGTAGAGAAGACCATCCTCGGTCCTGCTTCGAGGGCTACTGATATGAAAATCTAGAGTGTAGGAAACACCAGGATCTCTCATCAAATATGGAAAGACCAGAAGGACAAGCAGGAATTAAAACAATCCCAGCAGAAAATGGCTGAGTACATACATGAACTGCAACACCCTCATGCGGAAGCATTGCCTAATGTTATTACAGTCATTGATGTGGAGTCTCCTTTGAACAAAAGCTTCCTTGAACAGGTCAAGAGAGATCGTTCAATTGCCCAAGCATATAGCAAATGGCCAAGTATTGTACACACTCAAGCAACCCGTTCCTTTTCTCATTTCACTAACACTAGTGAGAAGGCGGATAGGTTAACCACAACCTTAGATTTATAAATGAATGCTTGGGAGTCTGAGAAGATCAAATGGGACGAGTATATCATTAATATCATGGAAGTTCAAGAGTTCGACATCAATAAGTTCGTAAAGGAGAATCCAAACGCTAAGGTGGACGCCGAGTTTTTGTTCATTGTCTGCACCAACTTGGAATGGAGAAATATAGTAATAGAGCAAGCACTGGATGAATGTTTTGAGCTATTAAAAGAAGTGAGCTGCCTGAAAGAAATCTTAATGACTAACATAAAATGCATTGATGTGAAAATCATGGGGAACGAAGATCGCATTGAAAAACTTTCTAAAGAAATAGAGGCGGTCTTCTTTGCAAGAATCAAGTTGTTGAAAGAAACAAGTGAGGTATCGGTTCATGATCTAACCATAGTTGCTAGGGTGGATTCTATGACGATCATTTGCACTGACCACCTAGAGGTTCAAGACAAAAAGTTGGATCACTCTGGCCCAATCATGAAGATGTGGAAACTCAAGCTAGAACAGTTAGGCGTTCCACAACAGCAAGAACTTGTCAGTTTCCTTGCTGCCCATAGAGTATGGAAAGAAATCGATAGCAATGGTTCTGACGACCATAGATCACAGGCCATGAGTGGCACAACTAAAGCTTGAGAAAGACCAAGAGATCTTCGATCTCTTTCTTTTCTTTTTAGTTAATACATTATAAACTCCGCTGGTGTTTTGCAAGAAACGTTTCATCTTCCTGCATGGTGTTATTTTTGGGTTGGAATTCGGAAAGCCCGAAGTGGCTATATATGTAATATTTTAACCGATCTTAAGGGTCGGCTCTCTGGATTTTTAGATAGAGTTTTTGGTTAAGTTAGTTGCTTTTGTGTTTTATGAACAGTAAGTTAATGATAATAGATACTAATCATTTGGTTATTTCTATAGTGTCTATCTAATAATCATGTGATTATCTTATTGGTTTATGGAGTTCGTGTGAGGTTCAAGCCATATAGATGTTATTTCACTGATTTTGTTGTTGTTGTTCCCTTTGGTTCGTTCTAGTTAGCTTGATCAAATTTGAGATTCCAAATAGTGTGTCATATGGCATATGTTTGAATACAGTTTTCGTATTTGCAATGTTCTTTTATGGTTATAAAAGAATGTTTACACCTTTCCTTAAGTTCTTTCTAGTTAAAAGAATGACAGTAATGATTCATTTGTCTAAAGAGTTATATTGCAAATCATTTTAGAAGGAACTTGTACCTTTGACCATAGAGAGTCTTTGCAATTATAAAGACTCAATTGTTGTGAATTTGTGTTTTTCTTGCAAATAAAGCATAAGTAACTGGGAGGAAAAACCATTCACTAACACCCTATATATTCTGGTAAACATTTTAACGTTGCAACGGGAATATCATCATGTTGAGCAAGATTTAAGGGGTTGCCTTGCTTAAAAGGCACAAAGGCAAACTACCTTGCCATTACTATTGGTGGTACAAGTACTTGCTAATTTGAAACTGTTCCAACAACAGTTGTTGAATGTGTAATATTTTGTGCAGTTGAAAATGATATAGAAAATAAAGACAAGGACCCTGTTCTAAAAGATGGGGAGGTTGAATGCCTTCTAACCTCTTTATTTGAATGCTTGCTTCTTCCGTAAGACAACAAGGGTCTATCTCCTGTGCCAGGTGGTGTAGACTGAGTTCTCTCTGGAAGAGGAGTTCTCTGAAGTGTTCTTCCTCTTCTTTTTAATGAAGAAAGTTATAAATACTGAAACGACTTTGAGCTTCTAGTCTCAATTTGTCCCATATAGCACTACTCTTCATAACCATGAGTCTGAGTCGCCAAATATGCAACAAAATAACCTCTAAACAGGTCTGCTTTTCACTGACAGCATATTATAATCAGCAAAAATATCAAATAAAAATTGTTGTAAAGATCAGTTTTGAAAGAACTTAGTCAAAAGAATAGTCCCAATGTGCGTGCCAAAATTTTCATCTCTTAAAGTTGCACCCTAACCAAATCCTAAAATTCAGTCACTCCGAGAAACATGGAAATACTCTTGGGTCTATGGGTTACTCAAACATGGAGTAAATCTTCGGATTCTAGGCCAATTCCCATCTGATACTTCACCTAAGACCGATGCAGGAATGTAAAATATTTGGTTGGAAAAGGATAAGACTACTTGCATGAAATGTAAATACTAAACTGGTAAACTCAACTAAAACCTAAGGTGATGTACCAAAACTATTAAGATGAGAAGATTATTGACTTGACATAATGAAAATTTATTAAACAGTTCAATATGGGTGCAATATTGATCTCAGAAAACTCATATAATATCAATTTATCAGGATAGACTTTAGACAAATTGCTAATAGGAATAATGATATTCACAATTAGCAACCTAATAAAAAGTACAATTTCACAACTTTTAACCTATATGGGTATTCTAAAATGCACTCGCAAATGCTAGAACTAAGACATAAACTCAAGGATTCAAAACAAATATCCAATTACATCAAATCAGTAACTTACACAGCAAAGTGAACACAAAATGGGCTCCCAAACAATTCTTTATTCAAGCTCCAAAGTTAGCATAATAACACTTATCAAACTGGATACAAAGTAATCTACAAAAATATTATGAAGGACCCAAACACATCACTTCAGAACTGCCTCTGCATAAAAACTAGAACCCTTACAAATGAGCCTCAAGCTCATACTCATGCATTTTCACATTCAACTGCATTTAGGAGAGCAATAACTCCTTGGTCAAATTCAGCCTTCAAAGCCAAATTTGAGCCTCTAAAAAGTCTTCAAAAAGATGCAAACATGGCCCAAAAGTAATTGCCCCAAAATATCATCATAAATGTCCTTTCAAAAACATCTTTATCTTCAAAAAGACTCCCAAATATCTCTGAAATACAATAACTCTCCATTTTGAATTCCCATCCAATCAACATGACCTTTGAACTTCTGCAAAAAATCTCAGTTTGACCCTTTAAAAGTAAATAAAACATCTATTTGATACTTAGATCAATTTATTAAATGATTTGTAATTGTATTATTTTAATAAATATTTTATATATTAGTAATATTATTTGAGTAATAACTTAGAATTACTTTAATAATATTATTAATATGATAACATAAATAATTATCAATTATAATTCATTTAATAATTATTAATAAGTATTAAGTAGATGTTTTATTTCACTTTTAAACATATCTGTCAAAATGCCTTTTAAACATATCTCTAAAAATGTCTTTTAAACAAAATCTAACTAAATCAGTTATAATATCATTTAATAAATGTCTAACATTAACAAAAAAAGGGGAAATATGAAATATAAGATAAAACAAATATTTAATTTTTAGCATATTAAATGACTCATAATCATTTATCTAAATTAATAACATTAATATGATTAGATAATTATAAGGTGTTTAAATCTTTTACTAATAAGGTTTATTACAATATTTATAGTTTATTTTTTAATAAATATTTAATCATATTCATAATATTTATTAAGTGATAAAAAAATGCCACTTAATAATATCATTAATATACTTAAATATTTATTAAAATATAAACTATATATTATAGTAAATATATTGTTTATAAGTGATAAACATAAAATACTTATAAAAATCTTTGCATTTCCTATTTCTCTAAGGCATTTGGCATTCATAAATTTTATTTTATTTTGGCCCCTTGGCAAGGAAAGCATCCACGGGCATGGAATAAAATTAGAAAATGAAAATATTTCCCATAAAATGGGGATAGCTTCCACAAAGATTCTAGGCTATTACTACCCAAACATTAACAAAAGTCACTTCATTCTTCATTTTGCCATTTTGAGAAAATGTGGAGGCTAAAAACATGTCGTTCCAACTGCATCATTTTCTCTTTCTTATGTTTTTGGCTGAAGATGATTGGCATATCTAGGCATGCTGCCATGGAAGAAGAAACGAAAAAAGATTGTTGGGCACAACATGGAGCTCAAGCCGATAAAATCTGGGCACTTTTCTAGGGTTCAATAGCAAATTTCTGGGTATTTTTCCCTGTGAATTCATTGCTGGAGTTGGTCTAAGCCACGACCATGATGCTTGATGTTTTCTCATTACCTCGCAATGTAGGTCCCTCCACGATACACTTACTCATTGTCCCATGTTGTTTTGGCACCTCGTGTTCCCCCATCCACCCCAAACCTTCGCTCCCTCACCTCCCACGTTTCCATGCTTTATGACATCCTAGGTCAGCGTGCTCCCCATCCCATCTCGCCTCCCCATTGTCACCTATTCTCTTACCTCCTGCATTTATGAGGCTATAAGACTACGAGATGCAACAGGGCAGCTGATGAGGACGGTTTCCAAGCTAAGCTCTTCAAGCTCGATGCCTCAATCCTAAGTCCTTTCCTCTCTACACTCTTTAATAGGGTGGTTTGTACCGGGTTTCCAGACTCTTGGTCAATGCACACTATCCACCTAATCCATAAGTCTAGGTTGGTTTTAGACCCCAACAACTACAAGACCATCATGATCGAGGATACCTTTGCTAAACTTTATGCCACAACTTTGAGTAACATTGTAATTAGAGAGCTAGACATGAGAGGGTGGAAGGCCAAGGGTCAAGCAGGCTTTTGGGCAGACTACCAAACCATGGACCATATCTTCAGAGTGCAAGCTATTATTGAAGAGGCCTGCCACCGCAAGATGAAAGTCTATTGCTATTTCATGGACTTTCATAAGGCTTTCGACTCCATCCCCCGTGCGGCCCTTCTTTAGAGGCTTGGAGATATTGGTATTTCTAATATCTTACTGACAGCAATCATGAGGTTATTTGAAAAGGTGGTTGGTAGACTCAGGACCCCTGAGGACCTCTCCAATCCTATCCAAAGTACCATTGGGGTGAAGCAAGGTTTCCCACTCTCACCCACCTTGTTTGGGATTTACATTAATGAGCTCAAGACCTTTCTCAATGACTCCTCTTCCCCAGGTGACAACTGCCATCTACACCAGGTACTGATCTCCATCCTCGTTTTTGTTGATGATGTGGCTCTTTTAGCTTCTTCTCCTAAGGGGCTTCAAAGGCTCCTTGATAGACTTGCATCTTTTTGTGACTTGAGACACCTGGTTGTGAACTTGGAGAAGACCTGTATTATGGTCTTCGACGGCTAGAAGACCTCACATCACTTCAACCTCCAGGGTCGAGAAGTTGAGATTGCCTCATCCTACAAATACCTTGGGGTTAAGTTCACTAGGCTCTGCTTCAGCTTGCGACTAGCCGTTCAGCCTTGGATTTGCAAAGCTTTGGGTTCCCTTTCCATACTTGAGAAACAGTGCTTTATACACCACTTGTAGGACACCTCGACTAAGTTATCCCTCTTGGATTCCTTAGTCAGACCCACAGTGTTCTATGGTTCAATGGTATGGGGGCCTTCCCTTTTAGACTCAAATTGGACCTCAATTAAACTTATCCAGATTTTGCTCCTCCTTCGGATTACCAGATGCGAGAGATCCACCCCCACAGTGTTATTTTGGCTAAGCTTGGTGCCCACCATTTGAGACTGGTTGCCATTTTCAACCTGATCTAATTCCTCCAACGCCTTCGTGGCTTTGCAAAACCTGTTGAAGGCCAACACAGATACCCTCACTTGGCATATTGCTCTTCAATTGCTATTACAGAATTTGTTCCCACATCTAAGACCGGCTATTGGTACACTCAAGCTACTATTCCTCTGAGATCAGTCGAAATATACATCAACCATCTTCCTCCCTACCAGTTCTCATTGGACGCTCCAGCTCACCTCCTCTCCTCTCGGCAGGAGCTGAACAAATATATCAAACTTGACATATATAGTCAATATATTATCCACCCCTAGGGCGATCCTCTGGGGGGTTTATGGCTGAGGATGACATTCTATGTCGAACACTTTTTGGATATTCAAGACGCAATCATTTGGCGTCCGAACTACTTACATAAACAATGGACCCATGCCCTACGTATCTCTCTTTCCTTCAAGGGGGGCTCTCATTGACTCCGGATTTAGATCGATCACCATATAGATAGAGAGGATCAGGTTTATAGACTTTGTACCATGGTGGAGGTAGAATCTGAGACCCATTTCCTTTTCAGATGCCCCATATACTACGAGATCAAAGGGAGATTCTATTTTTTTAGAAAGTGTAGATCCCTCTCAGACTTCTTCAAGCACACAAATCAACGTTGCCTTGCACTCTATCTTCGTGAAGCCATACATCTTCGCGACCACACTTTGCAGCTATCTTTTGCCACGAGTCAAACCTAGGTACAACTTATCACATCCTTCTCACTCTCATCTCCTGCCTGGGGTACGAAGTGACCGTCTAGCTTCCCTGACACCGGCCACTCCAAATTAGTAAAACCTCATAGTGTTCCTCTCCGCCAATGACACTCCTCTCACAGCACTCAACAACAGAACAAAGCCCCTGGTCACCACCATCTTTCTCATTCATTGTTGTCCTTCACTTTAAGGAAGGATCCCTAAACCCTAATCATGTTCGAGGTAACTCTTGCTCTTTTCTTCATCTTCTATTTTAGGTTTATTGCTTGCTCTTTTATTTGCACCATTTGGTGTCCCGTTTGGTGCTATCTTCTTGGTTGTAAGCTCCCAATCCCATAGACTCGTGCTGTGGTCTCTTGTTGGACATTAATATTATATTATCTTTGAAGGCTCATAGTTCCAAACCCTAACATTTTTTTGGGCATATCTCTTGAGACCTTGGAAAGTTTCTTACCAGATTTCAATATGAGGTTGACTGATGCACAACTTTGATTACAGGTTTGAACACTGATGTCAATGAATTTCAATTGCTCCAGAATCTATATATGTTAGCACAGATATAACAAAGATGTTCTTCAACTTGAGATGCTAACAATCCTTTGATATGCTTGCATTTACGAGGGGTAAATTGGCATGTCTCTGAATGGAGACATGACCATTCACTGTCACACCTATTCGATGTTTTTTATCATACCCGTTCAGGGTGGGTTAGACTTAACACAAGTCTAGCCATATATTACTGATCATAATGAACTCAATTAACATTCAGCCCGACAATGATATTTATTCAAATTGATTATGATCTTAAATCAAAGGAATCAAATAATGTTACGATCATGACAGAGATATGATCTTATATATATATATATATATATATATATATATATATATATATATATATATATATATATATATATATATATATATATGTTCAATCGGTTTCAATTGTAGCAATCATTTGCAGGATGATAGTTCAAGAGATTATGTGTGTGTGTGTGTGTGTGTGTGTGTGTGTAACAGTATGTAAATCATAGTAGTATAGATATACATATGTGTATATAGATCTTGATCACAGTCATTGTCAAAACGAAGCTACATGCTTTAACACTCCTTAGCGAGGGAAGACAAAGTGCATATATATAAGTTTTTATTTGAAAAGTGATATAACCTATAAATAGTGATATGCTTTAAGAAAATCAAGTCTCATGATATTCCTTCCACTTATGGTGTGTACACATATATCAAGTCTCATGATATCTACCATAAGAGATCATGGTATATCCATAGATATTATGTCACATAATACCCACCATGATAAAATTGAACATACTGATCTTCTACAGATATCACGTCACATGATATCTATCCACATGTCCTTTTAACTATCATGACTTGTCCATGAATATCAAGTCACATGATAGTACTCTAATAATTATAAAGTCTTAGAGCCCTTAGAGCCCTTAGAATTTGCGATGATGACAACTTAAACCATGAGTTGACCCATCTCCGCCAAGTCTTCAAGCTTAATGGATACTCGCATAAGCAAATTTCTAGGGCGCTTAACCAAGCCAAGTCTTTCTTTCTCACCTCTACCAACCTTAAACCTCTTTTGTCTCCACCTCCCCTGAGTGTCGCCATTCCTTTTGTTGATGGTATATCCCAAAAGATTGCCAAAATCCTGTCCAAAAAGGGCCTTAGGGTTGCCTTCAAGCCCCTATCCAGGGTTCGTAACTATGTTCCCCCTCTTAAAGACTCCAAGGACGCTCTTCTAGACTTAGGAGTCTACAAGATTGTTTGCTCCTATGGTGTGGCCTACATAGGAGAAACGGGTTGCTCATTCCAGACTAGAATTAGGGAGCATAGTGCAAACATCAAATATGAAAGAGTCCAAAAATCTACTCTAGCAGAGCACTCATCTGCCACCAAACACCATATCTGTTTGGAGAGCACCCAAATCCTTGTCAAGCAAGATAACTATTTCAAGAGGAAGTTAATGGAAGCCATCGAAATAAACCACCATCCCCTTAATCTCAATCGAGATGATGGGTGGTCCTTGAGCCAGTCTTGGCAACCATTATTATGTTCTCTGGAGAGTTGTCACTGTCCTTGAGCATCCCCCTCCCCGTCCTTTCTTCCTCTCTCTCCTCTTCTTCCTTGATCTTGCACGCTCCTCTGCCTCTTTTGTCTCCTTTCCTTTTTTGTCATGACTCCCCCAACTCTTGTTCTCCCCCTCTTCCTCGCCCTTCTCGTCCTTTCTTTTCTTGGTTCCTCGGCTTTTTTTCTTCCTTTCTCGCTCTTTCTTTCTTTTTCTTTTTTTATTTTTTTCTTTTTTTTTATTTTTTAATTTTTCTTCTTTGTTAGCTGTTATTATGATTAAAAATTTTATAGCTTAGCTCTACTCCATTTTTTTGTGTGTGTTATTTTAGTTTCTTTCTTGTGTGCTCTTGTTCTTTCATTTTTAGTTTTTAATTTTTACTATTTATTATTTATTATTTTTATTTATTTATTATTTTTTTCTGTTTTCCTGCAATTCTTCCCTGGGTTGTCTTTGTTTTTTGTTTGGTTTTATTATGTTTTTATGTTGTATTTTTATAGCTTAGTACTAATATATATATATATAGACACACACACAGATATATATATATATATATATATATATATATATATATATATATATATATATATATATATATGCGTATTGTTTATAGAGTACTATTATTAGTATTCTTACACACGCAGATATATATATATATATATATAAAATTTTACATTTATTTTTTCTTGTGTTCTTATTCTTTTTTATTTTTATTGTTATTTTTATTTTTATATTTATTAGCTTCTCCTTGATGTTTTTTCATTCTTTCTTTTTATTCGCCTTTTTCCTAATGGTTGGGGCGTCTCGACCCCCACCCATTTCTTCTTGCTTAGTTCTTTTATATTATTTTTTTTTTTTTTTTTTTTTTTTTTTAATGTTTTTTTTTTTTTTTTTTTTTTTACACTTTGATTAATTATTCTTTTGGGTTCTTTAATTCCTAGGGGTATTGTCAATCTTTTCTCTTTCTTGGGTCCAACCCCACCCCCCCCCCCCCCAATTTTTATTTTTATTTAAAAAAAAAAAAATTCTTTTTCTCCTCAATCCACCTCGCTTTTTGCACCCTTCCTCTTTCTCCCTTTAATAACCCCTCAACTGGCTTGATCTGCTCACTTTTTCATTCTTGCATTCTCTCATCCTGATGATGGATCACAGAGTGTGATCCGAAACGTTGATGCTAAAAAAACTGACACAATCAAATCCAGAAGCAAAAATTATATTCTAATGGATTGTGGAAATCTAATAAGATTGAATTATAAAGTCATCACCTTATAATGTTAGAATCAAAATTTCATTATTAAATATTGTCAGCTTTTAATAATGTACATAGGGTAGGCCCATAAGTCATAGAGTCACACATATGACAAAAGAGTTTAAACATTTTTATTAAAATAATACAAATTTACAAAGTTGAGACTCAATCTCATAAACTTACATTACAACCATACCAAGTTTCTTTCTGAAATGATCAACCTTCACTTTAGGAATAGCCTTGGTGAGAATGTCAGTTGTTTGATCACCTGTATTAATATATTCCAATTGAATAGCTCTTCTTTCCACCATGTCCCTTACGTAGTGGTAAGGGATTTCTATATGCTTGGATCTATCATGAAATACCAAATTCACGAACAACTTGATACAACTTTGGTTATCACAGTGAATAGTAGTAGGTTTCAAAGACTCATAGAATAAACTAGAAAGTAATTTTCGAAGCCACACTGTTTCTCTTTCTCCCATTGTTGCTACAATATACTCTACCTCAGTAGAACTCTGAGCAGCTGAAGCTTGTTTCCTACAGATCCATGAGATTATAACTGATCCTAAACTGAAACATCATCCTAATGTGCTCTTTCGGTCTTTAACACTTCTGGCCTAATCATAATCAATATATCCATGTAACTCCAAGCTAGTATTCTCATATTTAATTCATACCCAATAGTGTGCTGAAGGTACCTTAATATATACTTCAAAGCACTAAGATGTATTTCATGAGGTTCAAACATGAATTGAATTAATGCATTCACAGCATAGCAGATACCAAATCGACTATTCACAAGATATATCAGAGACCCAATTATCTGTCTGTATAAAAAATGCGATCAATTAGTCGAGATTCAACACTTGCTTCTTTTAGCTTGTGTAAGTTGGTTTCCATAGGTGTTGACATAGGTTAGTAGTTCCACATTCCAAATCTTTTCAGAGTATCAACAATATACTTGTTTTGATGTAGAAAGATATTCCTAGACTTGTGATGAACTTCCAATCCAAGGAAGTAATGAAGAATCCCTAAGTCCTTCATGTCAAATTCAAAATTTAATTCTTTCTTACACTGATTAATGAGATGGGCTTCTCCTGTAATCAGAAGGTCGTCAACATAAAGAATTAAAATCAACATATCACCTTTAGTTACTTTAAAGTAAAGATTTGGATCAACATCATTCTTGATGAATCCAAGACTTAGAAGATATTTATCAATCCTTTCATACCAGGCTCTGGGAGCCTATTTGAGTCCGTATAGAGCCCTTTTCAATTTACATACATGGGAGGCAGCATTATGAGTCACAAATCCTTCTGATTGTTCCAAGTATACGTCTTCCTGGTGCAGGGTCACCTATTCATCGGATGTCTCATGGATAAATTCATATTTTACATTGTCTTTAATATGGTTTCAATGTTTTGTACGGACCTAAATACCATTTGGAATTCATTCAATTATTTTGTAAGGCTATAAAAGCCATTAAAAGCATAGTGACCTATAAAATGTATCAAAATAAAGTGGAAATAGCTTTATTTGAGTCTTAAATTCATCTCTATAATATTTTAAGGGTTTATGGAATGTCTGAAGTCATTTGGATAATAATTGTAAGAGTTGCTCGAAAGTTGCCAAAATTGTAATGACAACTTTTACAACTTGGTGATAACTTTTTAAAAGTTGGTTTAAAGATGTTAATGGGTAGTTATAGGTTGATTGGAGAGTCTAATGTGATTCCAAATTATATATATTTGATCTCCAAAACACGAAATTGTAAGTGGGAGAAGGTGGAAAAGTTGGAGGAAGGATTTGGAATGTATGAAAACTTATTTTGATGTTGTATATTACAATTTCCTTGTTATTTTTTCCTACAATTTCTCTGATGTTTTGGTTGATGCGAACTCATTTTGAATGATACAGACCTGAAAATTATATTTTCAAAAAAGGATATGAATTATCTTTGATTTGGTTTTGATTTGGATGATTTTCATTATGTTTAGAAGAAGTTATGGCTATTTTGGTGAAGACTGGTCAGATTGTGTCATAATATAAACAATTTTGAGGAAATTGCAATAACTTTTATTTTCTTGTTTGGATTTGGCTATAACTTGGAGAAAATGTTTTTAACTCACTTTTATTGAATATTACAAAAAAGATTGGTTTAATTATTTCATTTATTGAAGTTATTAATGACTAATTGAGGGTTTTAAATTCTACCCTCGTTGAGAAATTGTTTTTAAAAGTTGCAACATTCTTGCATTCATTTGAATGGTTGTAAACGATTATGTGAAACCCTACCTAAGCATTGAGTGGAATAATATATTTTAAATTTTGGATTGGTTCTATGTACCCATTCTTCAGTACTTTCTTTGTAATCCAAGCCTAATTAGGCCTATTAGGTCTGTGAACATAGTAAGGATTAAGGAGTGTTGGAGTGGAGTTGGTTCTACAACTTTGAAATTTTGTGGAAGGCCTATAAAGAACACTTTTATTGTACTCTCTACATTACTTTCTCAATTGTTCCATTTAGAAAAGCATTTTTTGCATCCATTTGATGAATTTTCCAACCTTTGGGTACTGCAATGGCTATTATAGTTCTAACAGAGGTATACCCAGCAACTAGTGCAAAAGTTTCTTCAAAGTCAATTCCTTCCTTTTGAGAGAATCCTCTAGCCACAAAATGAGCTTTGTGTTTTTCAATGCTACCAACTACAGCATACTTAACTTTGAAGAGCCATTTGGATGAAACAACAAATTTTCCTTTAGGTCTAGGTACTATATCTCAAACATCATTTTTTAGTATAGACTGACACTCTTCCACCATTGCATCTTTCCAAACTTGATGTTTAATAGAAGGTTAAGAGTTTGGAATCTCACACATGAATGCATTGTATGTCAATTTTCGAGGTCTTTTGCTCTCTCTAAATGTCCTTGAAGGTGCTGCAAATTCATCTCCTTCCAATATTATTTTTCTTGCTGAAAGTGGCTTTTTAGAATTATTGTCAAGACTCTCTTCTTAGTCTAAGGAAGTATCTCATTCTCATTCGATGTTTCTTTAGGGTACTCCCTCTAAATCAAAGAAGTAGAGGCCTCTTCTAGGGAACAAGATAAGTCATTGGTATCTAGTTCATCTAAAATTTTGGCTCTTTTGAAAGCAATGTCTTCTTAAAAGATGACATCACTAATGAATTCTATTTGTTTCTGTCCAGGTATATACATTTTGTAACCCTTTACTATTTCACTAAAACCAATAAGAATTCATTTCCTTCCAATAGGTTCTTAGTCCATTTCTCCTTAGGTACATCAACATACACAGAACATCCAGATATCCTTAAATGGCTAATGTCAGGTTTCATACCTGGAAAATACTTCTTTAGGAGTTTTGTTGTCTAGATGTGAGTGAAGACATCTATGTTGAATGTAGATTGTTGTATTAGATGCTTCAACCTAAAATGACATGCACAAGTTTTGATCAAATATCATAGCCATGGCAACTGTAAAGTCCCTCTTAATCCCAACAAGTTTGGAAATTTTTTTAAATATTTCAGAAGTGTATTCTTTCCCATTATCTGTTCTTAGAATTTTAATTTTCTTTTCTAAGGAGTTTTCAGTGATAGTTTTGAATTCTTTAAATTTAGAAAGAATTTTTTCAGATTATTTTTAGTACAAGATGTTAGAGTGGGGTTGTCGTTGCACCAAAAGACCGATCTTTCAATGCCCAATACAACCACTCAACTTATAGTACACATGAAGCGGTTAAGCCCTTGTCATGAATCTTGAGAGGAGCGTTGAACATATTTCTAACAATATCCCCCTCAACATTACGCAAGGGTTTGAGGATTCGAACATGTGACTAAGCTCTAATACCACTTGTTAGAGTGGGGTTGTCGTTGCACCAAAAGACTGATATTTTAATTCCCGATACAACCACTCAACTTATAGTATAGAGGAAGCAGTTAAACCCTTGTCACAAATCCCAAGAGAAGCATTGAACATATTTCTAAAACAAAAACCCTCCTATGGATGGTGTAGACATGGGTCCACATAGGTCCAAGTGCACTAGTTCTAACGCATTTTTAGTTTTGCTCAAAATATGAGGAAATGACTTTTTGTGCTTTTCTCCGAGGCACAACCTTTGCAAGGTTCATTATGAATTTGACTTAATTTGGGCATACCAACTACCAACTTCCCAATAGATGTTAGAGCACGAAAATTGATATGGCCTAATCTTCTATGGCAGATTTCATTTGAATTTGAAGTCTTATGAACAAGTGCAAGATTAGAATTAGTGCAAACCTCATATAATAGTCCTTGTCTTACATAGTACAAGAACCCTCCTATGGATGGTGTAGACATGGGTCCACATAGGTCCAAGTGCACTACTTCTATCACATTTTTAATTTGCTCAAACTACGAGGAAATGACATTTTTGTGTTTTTCCTTAAGGCACAACCTTTGCAGGATTCATTATGAATTTGATTTAATTTGGGCTTACCAATTACCAACTTCCCCATAGATGTTAGAGCATGAAAGTAGATATGGCCTAATCTTCTATGCCAGATTTCATTTGAATCTGAAGTCTACTGAACAAGTGCAAGATTAGTCTTAGTGCAAAGCTCATATAGTAGTCCTTGTATTACTCCTATTGTCTGAGCCTTCTTTATGGTTGAATTCTTTGCCCATTCTAGCACTTTGCCTTCCATGAAAGTAATTTTATAACCATCATCTCCAAGTGTTGATATAGATATTAAGTTCCTTTAAATACCTGGTCCATATAGAACTCCAGAAAGCTGAATAGATTTTCGAGATTTTAATCTGATGGTGTAGGTCTCAATTCCTTTTATGGAATATGCAGAATCATCCCCAATTGTAACTTCTTCGTATGTTTCTATTTGCATGCTTTCTAGGTTATCTTGATATCCAGTAACCTGTTTAAAGATCCACTATTTATTATCCAAGTGTTAGACTTTGTTGATATTTGACTAGACAAGGCTGAGTAGAAGGCATATTTCTCATGAATCTTGACCTTTGATTTATCAGTTTTGGCAAATGATGCTTGATGTTTTCATCGATCAGCACAATTTAGCACATAATGTCCATATTGATCATATCTGAAACATTGAATTTTAGAGAAGTCTTTCTTCTATTTTGATTGTCCCTTTCCATGAAAGTTTCTTTTCCTCTTTGTATTCTTCTTCTTAGCCTTTTTATGAGAGTTGGTGTTAAGAACATGAATGTCTTCATCTAAGGTTTTTTGTTTTCATTTAGTCATTAATCTTGACTCTTCTTGAAGACAATCAGAGCTTAAACGAGCTAGCTTTGGAATTTTAGATCTTGCAATTATACCTTGTACAAGTGACTCCCAAGAATTTGGTAGTCCTCCTAATGATATTAGGGATAACTCTTGGTTGTCAATCTCATGACTAGATTCTCATGAATAAGGCATTTATTGTTTCTCCTTTATTCATGCTAATTTTATTCATTTGTCTTTTCAGAGCAAGTTTTCTACCAGTGTTATTTACTATGAACGGATTTTCAAGAGCTTTAAACATGTGATGTGTTGTTGCATGTTTTCCCACAATAGGAACTATGTGATCTTGAACAACATCCACTATTATTTTCATGGCCTTCTCACATTATTTTCGATCCGTAGAGTTTTCTCTGGATCATCTTTAAGTTCTTCCTTTTCTTCTTTTACAAAGGAATCTAATTTGTTCTCTTATAATAACATCATTATACGAAGTTTCCAAGATTCGAAATTGTCAGCACTTGTGAGGTGGTGTTTGGATATTAACATGTTTGTCATCTTGAAGAATAATGAGTGACTACAACTTAATGTGAAATCTGATCTCTTAAACTTAATGAGATCTCTCCTTAACAAGGCTCCAATACCATATAAAGTTTCTTACCAGATATCACTATGAGGCTGACTGATGCACAAATTTGATTGCAGGTTTAAACACTGATGTCAATGAATTTGATTTGTTCCAAAATCTGTAAATGTTAGTACAGAAATAACAGAGATAAAAAAGGATGTTCTTGAACTTGAGATGCTAATGATCCTTTCATATGCTTGCATTAATTGATTTTGATGCCTTGCAATATCAGGTAGATTGAATATATATAAAACAAGGAGAGGTGTGAGAGTGAATGGGCACGTCTCCGAATGGAGACATGACCATTCACTGTCACACCTATTTAGTGTTTCTTATCATACCCGTTCAGGGTTAGTTAGACGTAACATAAGTCTAATCATATATTACTAATCATAATGAACTTGATTCATATGCAGCTCAATAAAGATATTTATTCAGATCGATTATAATCTTAAATCAAGGGGAACGAATAATGTTACGATCATGACAGAGATATGATCTCATATAAAATATATATATGTTCAATTAGTTTCAACCGTATCGATCATTTGCATAATGAAAACTTCAAGAGATAATGTGTGTGTGTGTGTGTGTGTGTGTGTGTAAGTATGTATGTATGTATAACAGTATGTAAAGCACACTGTTATATATATACATATGTATATATAGATCTTTATCACACTTATTGTCAGACCAAAGCTACATGCTTTAACAGACCTCTCTACCTTTATTCTTCTTTATCCCTTTCTCTTTTCTACCAAAAAAAAACTTAAGCTGTCGTTATGGAAGAAAGAGGAGGGTTAATTGGAGATTTTGGAGCACGAACAGTAGATCATCTTGTGTTCTTTTCCCTTGCAGATCTATGCAAACGGTGAGCATTTATGGTCTTTCCTTCATTCACTTAAAATAATGCATATACTCTTGCAGAAAAAGATTGTCTATGTATTTGCTCTATGAGAAATCCTTTTCATCTTGACATTTTCCTGTATCCTTGCAACCATTGGGTCTGTTGTATGTAGTCCATAATAATTTGCAGAAACACTGTGAGGTCTCATATATTATCTATAGATTTGGGGTTTTGGCTCTTACAAACAAAAGACCCTGCTTCCTTCCTCTTTCTGCTAGAACAGATATCCTTTTCTTTTGTGATTCTTCACGTGTAAGGATGCCATTAGAGAGGAAAGATGAACGGAGCCTTTAGCTGAAAATTTCAACCTCCTGGAACACCATTTTTCATGCATTTTCTCCTCCAAAACCTATCATGATATAGCACATTTCCATAGCTATTTTCTATGTATAAAAATATGATATATTTGCATAAAACTTAGGAGGAAAAGATCTGATTTTTTATCTCTACAAAGAGTTTGCTGCTTTTGAGGAAAAGAAAGAAAAGATATGATTTTCATCCCTTCCCTTTAGCTGCAACTATTATCTGGCTCAATTCATCTTTTCTCCTATGGCAAAACTTCTACAGGCTGTAGCTTTTCCATATGCTGCTCAAGCTTGAAAGAAGCCCAGATTTGGGCCCCTGAAAACAGTGGTGAAAATGATAGAGCATTCTATGCTTGTTTTTTGCAAAAATATGGAAGATTTATTGTTGTTTTTGCATATATTTTGCATCTCTACTTGAAAATCTGGACATACTCTGACATGCTTTACTCTGAAAATACTAACAACACTACAAGTCTTGTTCTGATTGAAGCATCTTATTTGTTCCTTAAGTCACTGCCTTATAAACTGCCCTCAACATGAACATCTCTCGAATCATTTTAGCAATGTACATATTGTCTTCTTATGAGATAACATGCTGAAGAAGTTGATACTGGGGCTGCAATCCTTTAATTTATTGCTCTCTTTTGCTAAGGTGGTGTATTGTCATCTTGTGTTATCTTGTTATTGATTCTTTTGGCACAATGACTTCTGCCCTACTGTTCATATCTATCCTTTTAATATCCTAAGGACTGACTTCATTGTTCTGCTAAAAGTCTTCACATTGATGCTACTATGCTGATGTCTAAAATGTCATTTGTACTTCCATCATTGTTCATGTCTACTCTTTATTTCAGCATATATACCAGTTGTTCATTGATATTAAGAAATATTACAAGGCTTACTCTTTGTTATTGCTGACGATTTGAAGATACCGCTCCCTATATCAGTTATGACTTGGTCAAATTATTTTGAAGCAGCATTATGACTATTATTTGATGTTATACAGTCAGATCTTTTACAATAAATAGTTTCTAAAGCATGTGATTCTCTAATCATAACTTTGACTGATTGCCCTTATGGCATTTCTCCTTCTGATAGAATGTCACAATATCGTGATTATATTAGAGCGATCCATTCCTGGTAGTTCCTCTGAAATGTAATTTTCTTAAATGATTGCACCATAGTGTAGGATTCTCGAATGATTTCATCATCTCGTGCAACAAATAAGTCTGGATGCTTCGCTGAAACATATTGTTTGATTCCTCACAGTATATATCATGCCCCTTTGTAACATGAAGATGCTTGCTTGCTGATTGGTATTGAGTGCTTGATCATTCCAAAATGCATTTGTCTTTTGTTGACAAGCTGAGATATCTGTTACTTTATAATACAAACTAGTTAGAGAGCAGATCAGGGTTTGTGTTTGGGAATATGGATGCATGTGTGGGGTATAATGATGAGATAGGGTTGTCATTGCTTAGATCCATTGGATCTAACTCCATCTTTCCTTATGATTGCAGGATTTGGTGCTTAAACACAATAAAACAGGAGCAACGGGGCATCCAAAGCATGCTTGGTCAAAGTGAGCAACAACATCGCCAATCATTCAAGCAATGACTGGCCCCTATGACTCTTTATGCTCTTTTTCTTTATGCACCTGAAAATTTCTCCCTCTGAAAATGATCCTAGAAAGTCAGCTCCAACAGTTACTCCCTTAGAGGCTCTGTTCTGTAATGTCCCAGAACTGGGACATTATGATTCAGTGTTGCCGGCTCATTTCACCTAGGTTTCGGGGGCAAGATTGTTCTTTACGGGGTTTCGTTTGAGATTTGACCTAGACATTTTCAGTTTCAGACCCATCAGAGCAGTTTTGGTAAGTTGTTCAGATGTTACTATTTTTACTAAGTCAACAGATATCAGTATTCTTGATATCCTAGAGCTGGTTTGAAAGCGTATTGCCGAGAGCTTTCCAATGAGCTATGGCACATGCTTATTCGTGTTCGTTTGGTCAATTATTTTAATGCCAAACGATTATATGGTTTAATGGCTAAGTGACTTTTAAAGTTCATTTAACTTGTTACTTTATTTTAAAAAGGTACTATGTTCACTTTAGTGACTAAACGACAAAAAGGTGCTTTATCCCACATTGTTTAAAAGAACATGCATCACATTGGGAAAAGTGATAAAGGTACAATAGGCTCCAGATGGGAATTTATGAAGAATATACTATTTAAAACAAATATTAATCTAGGAGCTGGAAACAGTTATTGGCTATCTCTTCGAAGACGCAAACCCTTGAAGAAGCTTGGAGGTTGGATGCAAACCTAGCCTTCTTACAGGTTTTATTTATATTTCATTTCTGACTATTTTTTCTGTGTATAAGATTGGATTACTTGGATTGTTGCATGTTATTGTATTGCTGTTATATAATACAGTAACATATTTTGGCAGATTGTTGTGTTAATTCCTGGTTTATATATGTACTTCCTGATTATTGGAGGAATAAAACAAACTTTTCTGAGTTTCGTTGTATGCAAATCTACAAGTTACAAACCAGTTAAAGTTCTGAAGTTTGTACCAAATATTGGTTTTTTGTCCGGTTTTAAATCTGCACTTTTATATCACGGGGTTTTTGGTAAAATATCCGAAAAGGGATATTTTGGTGGTATTAGAGCCAAGAATCCTGCCATCCTATGGAATCACGCACAAACAAGAAATTTTATAAGCTTGAATACTTTGAAGTTCTGGTTGCTTAAATGTGATTGGTCCGAACTGTGAGGACGAAACCCCTCCAGTTTACTTGCTGAAGAGGTTGGACGTTACCCCAACTCTTCATCAATCTTGAATCTATATCAGACGATTTTGAATAGAGAAGGAGGTCATTTTGCGTTCAAACCCTTCATCCCAAAAATACGCATGGAAGAATAGTATGCAAAGGTCATTTTGGGCAGAGGTTGAAGAATTACTACAAGGTATAGTACTAATTTTTTTTCTTGCTACAGTAGACACTATTTAAATGCTTATGGCCAAGACTAAAACAAAGGGAAATAATCACGCCTGAAGCAAGAACCGCGGCTGAGTTTCCTATTGAGATACGTAACTTGGGAAAAGTCGCAGACTTTAAATGGACACTCAAGGTGAGAGCGGAATCCTTTCAGACAGGACTTCACATCACCACAGACTCCATATGCGCGGTATTGACATTCAGCTCAACTATGGTAATCAACGCCAGTGAAAGGGGTGCCGAGAAGTGTATGGGAAGTCGGGTCGAGAGGGAAGATAGCTGGGATGTCAAATATTGCAGAGACTAGCTGGCACAGTCAACGTTGGCATATGGGTACGAGACTGTGATTGTTCTTTCCTCCCTCCATTAACATGTTCATTTCCGACTGGGAACTACCGCCCATTCTAGGTAGATCACTATTATTTGGTTGCCAATACAAAGGAAGTCATGTACACAAAGCCATATGTATAATGCTGATGAAGATGGAATTGTGAACCACCTCCAACTTGCCAAAGATGAAAGAAGATCTATGTATCCGCACAAATTGATCCTATAGTTGCTCGTGTGAAGGAAAGGCCGCGCATTTGGGATCAGCATACCATTAACTTAGCACCTGACTAGTCAAGGAGGACATTCCAACACAGGCTGAGAGTTTTTTTTTCTAAGGCAAACCTACGATAAACTTGGGGAAATAGGGAGGCCGTTGTTAGTTGGAAGCAACAGTCGAACGACCAAGGTAGCAGGAGCTAGGGCTCACATGGGAGTTCGGCAATGACAGGGAATCCCAGGCATGCGGCTAAGTAAACACTCCACAGATGGAGTCGTCACCATTGATAACTCACGAGTTCAAGTTCAGATGCCACTAACATCAGTTTGAGCAGTAATTAGAAAGCTGTCACAGATCTTTTAAATGCTCCTGTGGTGTTTGCACACAATGATTTTCTCTCAGGAAATTTGATGCTGAATGAGAAGGAGGACAAGCTTTACTTGATTGATTTTGAGTATGGGTCTTACAACTTTCGAGGATACGACATCGGAAATCATTTTAATGAATATGTCGGATTTGAAAGTGACTATAATTTATATCCCAATTAGGATTCCCAATATCATTTCTTTCAATATTATTTATCACTTGATGATCCTGAATCGGTGTCAGAGTCTGAGCTGGAAGCAATTTATACCGAGACAAATTGTTATGCTCTTGCCTCACATTTATACTAGGCGTTCTGGGCAATAGTTCAAGCTAAATATTCTCGAATAAACTTTGATTACTTAGGTTACTACAGTGATTTCAAACCATTATCTGGTTACTTGAGAACTATTTAACGAAATTACTATCAGCTACATATTCAACTTCTAATTAAAATTTAGGGTGGATTATTATAGTGGTTTGGGGAATGTTGTGTTTGGTTACATAGAGGCAGCGTCTGATCTTATTAGGGCTGCAAATACATTTAAGGGCCCATTTTTCCTGATTGGACTCCTACGTCGACATTTGAGATCAATTCATGGTTGCTGCGAATCATCTGAAAATCAACATT
Source organism: Cupressus sempervirens (assembly GCA_028749045.1). NCBI lineage: Eukaryota > Viridiplantae > Streptophyta > Pinopsida > Cupressales > Cupressaceae > Cupressus > Cupressus sempervirens. The sequence continues at coordinate 330,939,171 of CM053789.1, forward strand.
TGCAATTTTCTATACCAAGCCCTCATGGTAGACACACAAAGAACCACTCAGAGATAATATCCCCTTACAGTAGTGGACAGTGTTGCTCTGATTGTTGAGGTTATACAAAAGTCTGGTAATGAAGAATATGGGGATTGATTGAAATTGTTTGACAAAATTACATAGTACAGTTTCCGAACTCTATAATTAAAATTTCCCAAGAGTATTACAGCTATACAGTTGGGTTTCGTAAAGATGTTAGGGAGCAAACATTTTTGGTGATAGGTCAGAGTATGGGAAGAAGTGAGGTGGAACCAGTCCGCCATTGAGATATTCTCTAGCTTGACTTCACAATTTCAGAATCGAACACGGAAATGAGACTATATATTTCACTCAGAATATTTATACTTTGGTTATTTCAAGTAGAGAACATTACAGTACAAAACTCCGTGGTCAGAATTAGTAGAGTTATTTCAGTGGTAATATAACATTCTGAAAGTCTGTATTTAGCTTCAAGGTGCAGTTTGCAAAGATAAGCTTAAAGATAGAACTTATGAAACAGTATTGGGTTCATCACAGGCACATGACAAGCTATATGGCAAAGGCAGTGGGACGAGATTTCCAACTCGATATTAAAACCGAAGTAAGGAGATTGTACGATGGTTATAACAAATTTCTGTCAAAGCTTCAAAAAGAATTTTCTTTCATTAATTACATGGATTTTCAGCTAGAGCTGCAAAACAAGACGGATATGATAAAAAACATACTATGAATTGGCTCGAGGTCTCCTTGCAAAGGACAGTTGCAGCAATTTTCACAGGGCAAATATCAATCAACCTGATAGTAGTACTAAAAGGAAGAACAACCTTTGGTTGATAATATGCAAAATACTAATAATGGCACAAGTATACTAGCAAGAAATTGGGAGACAGAAGTACCTTATGGAGCTGTTTACACCAGTCCTTCTAATGAGCATATTGATGGCCCATGTAGAAGAGTTGACCAAACCGCCAACATTGGCAACTCCCTATCTTATTTAGACATAGAAAACTCCAGCATCTTATTTGGTGACATGAAAATTAACTTGGATAAATTTTATGATGGCACTAGGCTGGAAATTATGTCAAGTTTTAAGGAGGAGCAAATGGACCACAATGTTGGCAGGATAGATGATATAGCACGCTTTGAGTTGGTAGGCATATCTGAAAATGTTGTTTCCCCAGGTGATGAAAAATCAAAGAATTCTAAGGAGAGCAGCCCACTTGTGTTCGAAGGAGATGGTCAAAAACCATTATCGTTCCTTGACTTATTAGATATGCTTTTGGTCAAAGAGAACAAGATTGTCCAAGTGTTGACAAAGATGGATGATTCTTCCAAATTGGTTGAGGATCTCATGCGGAAGATTGTTATAGAAGAGAGACATGGTAGTGCATGTGGTGTCACAAGTCCTCTTTTACATACTATTTTTGAAACTTTGAAAATAATAAAATTTGACTACTTGCAACTATTAATGGATAGAGATCTTGCAATAAAATTTGGAAGAGACAAGGAGAGTGAGATAGATGAGCTATGCCTTCAATTGAGCTTAATACATTACTCCATTCACAAAAGCTGAAAATCAAACGAGTGGAGCACCCACTCATGAAGAAGATAACCGAGGTTCAAGGGCACAAGAAATCATGCAAATCATTGAAGAATTCATAGAGTGGGTATATGTGAAGGCAAACAATGTGATTCAATCACGTATTCCTCGTTTGAGACTTTCTATGGTGAGAAAAATTCTATGGATCAGCAAGTTGATGAGCCTGAAAATTCTGATTTTTATAACAGCAGCTGTGCATCTTCACATGAGCACATGGTTAGTGATACAACAAGTGAGGATAATTCAGAGATTTCAATTAATGGTGAACCATCCTCTTACGAAGATTTAGACATAAGTGAGAGTACTTATGGTGGGGTAGGAAGTTCAAATTTATACTCCGCATGTGCTGAGGAATTTTTCAGCTTACCCAGAGAGTTATCACCTAGCTCTCATGAGATGGCCACGGCCTACTTGTTGATTGGTGATTTTTTACTGTTGGTATATTTCCACTATCAGTGATTTGCCTGTGTATGTTGGTAATACATTCACTGATTCTATTTGGCCTTCTAGGGTCAACAAGTTATTTGCAAGTGAGTGGAGAGATCACACATTACCCTACGTTCCACATGAGGTGTCTACATTTTTTATTCAGCAAGGTATTGAAGACAGTGGTAGCATTCATGATGTTGGTGATTCATCAACCACTCTTTCATTTACCCAAGATCATGTTGATTGGGCAGTTGAGGGTCCAAGTGTTAATAGTATCTTACATCTAGCAGATTATGTCGTGTTGCTACGCAGTCACGTGATTATGATCTGTGTGTTTCAGCTTTCTGACATATCAGATTTCCAGAGATTAGGATTACTCCTTTTCCACCAAAGTGATATGGTGATGGAGTCGGATTGGCTGGATCTATCATTGACATCGAAACAAATATTACAGGAGTGGTACAGTGATACAAGGGTACAGATATTATAGGAACTAGTCAATGGTATCTTAGACAGTGCACGAGTCCTCACTTGGCATCCAAGTGGAGCATCCCTAGGTATTGTCTTTTATCGGGGAGCTAGATGGAGAGTTTGGTTGGTATCTTATTGGGGTGGATATGGGTATATTGTTGGGCCCCCATCTTCACTTGACACTAGAGACTCACAGGGTCACTCATGGAGTGAGGTTTTCATCCTGACTGAGGGTTTTGGCACACAAGGCAGCAGCACATGGCAGTTGGTGTCCATTTATGGTGAGACGAGGGATCTTGGCATTCAATTATCTAGCACAATGATTCCTACTGTATTGTTTCACCATTCTAAGTTTGGGAAGATGCATGCCAGGGTACATCGACTAAGGAATAGAACCTCATTCTCGAGGCGAGTACGGGATCTTGGCATTTGATTTCTACAGGTATGAGCGGATTGCTTGAGGGCAAGCAATCTCTGAGAGGGAGGCTTTGTAATGTCCCCTTTTTCTAGGACATTATAATTTAGTGTTGCCGGCTCATTTTGCCTAGGTTTCGGGGGCGAGAAGGTTCTTTACGAGGTTCCGTTCGAGATTTGACCTAGACATTTCCAGTTTCAAACCCATTAGAGTAGTTTTGGCAAGTTGTCTGGATGCTTACTATTTTTAGGAAGTAAACAGAGCTCAGTATTCTTGATATCTCAGGGTTGGTTTGGAAGTGTCTTGCCAAGAGCTTTCCGACAAGCTATTGCACGTGCTTATCCGAGTTCGTTTGGTCAGTTATTTTAATGCTCGACGATTATATGGTTTACTAGTTAAGTGACTTTTAAAGTTCATTTAACTTGTCACTTTATTTTAAAAAGGTACTATGTTCACTTAAGTGACTAAAGGACAAAAAAGTGCTTTATCCCACATTGTTTAAAAGAGCATGAATCATATTGGGAAAAGTGATAAAGGTACAACAGGCTCCACATGGGAAGTTATAAAGAATATAATATTTAAAACAAATATTAATCTGGGAGCTAGAAACAGTTACTGGTTATCTTTTCGAAGACGCAAACCCTTGAAGAAGCTTGGAGGTTGGATGCAAACCTAGCCTTCTTACAAGTTTTATTTATATTTCCAATTTGACTGTTTTTTCTGTTTATAATATTGGATTACATGGATTGTTGCATGTTATTGTATTGTTCTTATATAATACAGTAACATATTTTGGCGAATTGTTGTGTTAATTCCTGGTTTATATATGTACTACCTGATTATTGGAGGAATAAAACAAACTTTTCTGAGTTTCCTTATATGCAAATCTGCAAGTTACAAATCAATTAAAGTTCTGAAGTTTGTACCAAATATTGATTTTCTGTCCGGTTTTAAATCTGCACTATTATATCACAAGTTTTTTGGTAAAATATCCAGAAAGTGATATTTCGGTTCCCCGAAGGATTCTTGTCAGACTCACTTTGAATATGATATCAATTTTCTTATTTTCTGATGATAAGTCATCATTTCCTCATGACATACATAGGAGTCGGCCCATCAACATCATGCAGTCACACAAGTAAATCTAGACTTCCTCTGAGTATCAATCTTCTAAGCTCCTGTGTTGCCTCAAACATAAAGGAAAAGATCAAGGCAAATAATCATTATACTATGTATAGAATTACAAATAAGAGAGAGACTACAATGAGTAAATAAATGTAAAAGATAAGAATACTTATCTGAACATGAAGATTCAAATATTGTCTTCTTAGATTTCTTGAGAATGGAACATCTCCTCTCTAAATAAGGTTCAAGTGGGAATGGAACATTGACTATTATTCCACCCACAATGTAAAATTATAACTCATTCTTATATTGTTAAACAATTTTGTATCAAATCAAATATGGATTCCTTTGGCATCATCTCTCATGTTGATTGCCCCAAATCTATGATTTACCTCTTCTGCAAGTAAAGAATTGATCAAAATATCAAATCTAAATCAACCCATATCTGTGCTTTCATGTTATGTGTGGCCCAATGATTCCTTCCCAACAGAGACACTCGTCAATTGTCGGGTCGTCTATTCAAGATGATCTTAGACAATAATTGTTCCAGTTATCCAATCTGATTTGTGTTGCCCTTGCTATCTAAAATGAGTTGAAGACCATGATGAGCTAGTTAGATAGTGGAAACATTGAATCTGCATCCTAGACTGAGCTCCATAGTTCCACACCAATAGTACACAAAGATTTTCATACCCAACCTATGATAGCAAGGCAAATAAAAGATGTCCTTAGATTATAGGTAACTACTAAAATTTATTTGATCCATCGTGTGTGAATACTGAGCTATATCTAGATATTCCTTCCTTAAGATTCTTATTTTATCTCTCCCTCCATATTCTAAGCTTCCATAGTTATTATCCAATTTCAACTTTCATACTTGATCCACTGTCGCCACTAATTTATAATTACAACATTACGTCTTCGTTAATCAATAATTTCGAGGATCTATGATAAAGTATAGATTCTCTTTTAGCAGCCCTTGTATTTTCTTGATAAGTGAAAATATGTCACCTTGATTTAGGATTTTCCCAACTATAACATTCTAACATCCCACACTAGATCTCTCGAACTTGAATGGCTAGACTTAGTTCTAAGTGTCTTGGATCCCCAATCTCAAAGCCTCCAACTTTGATAATTGTATATTGGATGCCCAACTGATCTCTTCATAATTGTCTTCAAAAAAGGCACAAACTTCACTTTGGTAGAAGGCTTGGAGAAAATATCAGTTGTCAAGATTGTATCCATCTAATCACTGGAAAATCCTTCTTGACATGTTTTACTCCCTATAAATAAATATGAACAAGATACTTAAAGGTCAACTGAAAATTCTTTCCAATTTTCTCATACATGGAGTTGGTTCCTGCAAAATAATTCTTTGTTTAGTGATTATCTACTGTAATTTCCCCCTCCTTCAAGAAATGTCTTGAGGCACAAACTCAGTCTTATGAATAAGAATGTACTATGAATAGGTAATATTCCAAGTATCCATCTCATCACTGGAAAATCCTTCTTGACATGTTTTACTCCCTCTAAATAAATATGATCAAGATACTTAAAGGTCAACTGAAAATTCGTTCCAATTTTCTCATACATGGAGTTGGTTCCTGCAAAATAATTCTTTGTTTAGTGATTATCTACTGTAATTTCCTCCTCTTTGAAGAAATGTCTTGATGCACAAACTCAGTCTTATGATGTGAATTATTAGTTTATTCATTTTTAAGTCAACACAAATAGCAATATTGGCCATTGTGTCTCATCTACTATAAACAAAATTGTATCATTGATATTATTGGGTGAGAATTCACAAGAGGATAAATGTAAGTTGACTGGTAGACATCGTCAACGTATTCATTAAGCCTTCCAACTTCATATACAGACAACTTTTCATTGATACAAGACATCCAAGTTTTATATCTCTGCAATGGGGAGTTGCAGAAGTTGATATTGAATATACAGACCATGTTAAAGATTTGATGCTAAAGACACAAGCAATTATGGTACTTTCCATTTATTTCCATCGTCGTCCACCCTTCTTAAAATACTCTTTATTTTCTATTGTTAGTGGTTGGTCCTTGTGTACCCGTGCATGCATATAAGCTGCCGAAGAAGGGTATCCTTTATTTATCCATTCACAGTTGTTCCATTTCGATGTGGTCACCAATGGACTGAGCGCTCAAATAGTTTCTTTGTTTCTAAACAAACTTGTATTTCTTTAATCCATTTTTCCCTTTTGCTGGCGGTATTCTCATTTAAGTAATTGGTGGTTGATCTTGACACCCAATGTCTTTGAACATCCCTCTGGCCTACACTTTATGCACTTGATTTTAGCAGTAATATGATGGTTCTTTAGGCCCCCTCGACGTTGTGCATGTGAGATGTCAATCGAATTGATTTTCCCAAATTTTGGGGTTTGTAGCAGGTGCGTACTCCTATGTTGATTGTTATGGAATGGTAATGATATTATCAACACAGCTTAAACCTTATGACTAGTCGTTTGAAACTCCAATACTAATTTCCTTTCTATTATATGTGATGACCAATCTTAGGAAGGATTGATATTAGACGGTAAGCTTGTATCGATATCCCATTCTTTTTATTATTATAAATCAGTTAACTATTGATATTAAAATATCCACATCAACATCTTCAATTTAATAGGATATCGCTATCTTAATTTGTTCTCAATCCCATATGTAATTTTGCAAGGAATAATATTGATAGACTTTCCTTCTTATATAATCCGTTGAACCGACTTCTACAATCCAATTTGATGATGGTATAGTTGTTTATCTTATGTCGTCTATATTTATTTCTGAATGTCTTTTCCCTTACTATATGTGATGGTAGTTTTGTCACTAGCTTAGCAATTTGTTGTTGGTTCTGCACGAAAAGCTTTATTCCAATTATAATTTTTTATACTTGTTCATGCACTGACTGTATATATCATTGCGGTATGAATGTATGACCATGGATTGTTCAGTCACCATTTTATAGGATGATCTTTATGTCTTTTTAATAATGTTTTGATGCACTATTTTTATCTCTGAATTTTGCTTTCGCTCCCTCCTTACTTGCCGCTGACTGGGCACCTTCACTGAGTTGGATTCTCCATGTTAGTTTCGTGGATTGATTAAATATAAATCAAATATAGAAGCAGATTCAAATATAGTCCCCGGCAGCCATAGGTCCCCCCGAGGAGAAGATTCGTTGGTAATGACAGGGATGATGGGTGGCGTGGATGTGTAGCCAAGAAAAGGAAGGTGGGTTCTCCAAAGACTCTGTGCGGGTACTCCAGAACTATTTACAAACATAAGGGTGCTCCCAACCAAAGAACAAAAATAGCTTGCAGGTCACAGCAGAAAGAGCAGGAAAGGGGGTCGTCTCTGGTGAAAAAGGAAAAAACTGCTAAAACAGACAAGAAATCACTAGCCATACTTATAGAGTCAGATGTGGGGAAGGCTTTTGTACAGATGTTTAAGGGAAAAGGCTTCTCTTCTAAAATGGGGAGGAGACTGGTTGGCTCTCCCAAAGCTCTGAAAAATGGATAGATGACACAAGGGGTCAGCAGGTAGTGATTAAAACCCTAACGAATGGCTTTTTTCTTATTATTATGGGGACTGCTAGGGAGAAAAGTAAAGCAATGTATAACGGGCCTTTCATCATGAATGGGATTCATTTTTTCATCAAAGACTGGATACCAAACTTCAACCCTAGGCAGGCCAAAGTCGAAGTGGTGCCCATCTGGATCAGGTTACATAATCTTCCATATCAGTACTGGAATGAAGATACTTTCAAGCAAGTTGGAGACAAACTGAGTGAATATGTGAAGGCGGATGATGCGATAGCCAAAGAGGATTTCAGCAACTATGCAAGACTCTGCATTGTGTGGAACCACATACGTTAGTTCCCCACACAGTGGAGCTTAGGACAGCGAAAGGGTTTTGGTGGCAGGAAATACAGGTAGAGAAAGTGGTGGAAAGGTATTCGACATGTAAGGATTGGGGACACTCAACAGAAGTATGTACGGTTGATCTAAAAGGAAAGAACAAGGAGGATGAGAGGATGGAGGATCTCAATATTAAAGGAAATCCTGACACACAGAATGGTATTGAGATGGGAAATGGAGCAAATGGGGACCATATTCATGCCTAGGGGAAAAGGTTAGCATCACTGACCAATGTCTAGTGACAAGAGAAGATGGCGATCATTCCAAATTGCAGCTGAACAGGGTGGAATGTCAGAGTGAAGATGATTCAGTAGTCCATACTTTGGGTGTCCTTTTTGATCATCAGAAAGAAGCTGAAGTCTATAGTGGAGACTCCGTTATGGATGTCCCAAGCGTTGTTAACCATGATTTGAGTTTGATCCTAGTGTCCACTGATGGGCTTCACACGGGCTTGAATATGGAGCCTTTGGGGAAGCCCTTACCCCAAAATGACGAAGTTAACAACCAGTCAAAATCTGAGGATGTTTGTAAAGACATTTTGTTTCTCCACCACACGTAGTACCATTTTTAGGTGGGATCCCTGAAGTTGAGGAGCTGGTTGAAGAGGAGGGCGGTGAGGCCAACGAGGAGGTAGGGGTTGTAGAACAAACAACTATTTCCCAATCGGAGGCAGTTGAATCCAAGGTCAATTTTGGAAGTCAGAAAACTAGGGATAGAAAATCCATCCAAAAACTATTGGAGGATGTTGGCAACATGAAGGGCCACACTAAGTTGAGATCCGGGAGAGACATAGTCTCTCCTAGGTAGCCATGAAATTCCTCACGTGGAATGTCAGGGGCTGCACTGCCCTTGACAAAAGGTGCTTGATAAAACGAGTGTTTGATCAAGCAAAGGCATATTTGATTTGCATTCAGAAGACTAAAATGGAGATTGAGGCTGCAGTAAGAGTTTTTGGTGTTTGCATATACTGGTCTGGTTTTTTTGTGGAAGCAACTGGTGCTTTGGGTCGTCTAGGGATTTTATGATATCCTCAAACAATTAAGGTGGAACCAATATCGAAAGCAAGGTATTGGCAAGCTGTCAATTTTTCATCCTATTCTTTGAATTTTTCTGGTATCTTGGTGAATGTTTATGGTCCTACTAAGTCGGAGGAAAAGAAGCTAGTTTGGAACGAAATCGCTACCTTTCTACATGGTTGGGGGAGATGTTATTGGGATTGTGGTTGCTGATTTCAATGCCACTTTGGCTCCCACTGACAAAAGAGGAGTGAGACCGGTTGATCAGGTGCAAAGAGAATTTCAAGGTTTTGTTTCAGAGAATAATTTATTGGAGGTTCCAGCAAAGGGAGATAATTTTACCTGGACTAACAGACGTCAAGGATTTTTGAACATTTCAGAGAAATTAGAAAGATATTCCCTCGCTGGTCCGTGGAACAGAAAGTCTGTTGTTTTTGAAGCCAAGATATTGGGGCAGTCAGGCTCAGATCATTTCCCTGTGTCTTTGCTGGTGCAACAGGACAGTGTCCCACAAAGATGCCCCTTTAAATTCGAACTCATGTGGCTTAAAGCTGAAGGTTTCTATAATATGGTCTCGGACTTGTGGAGATCTGCTCCAAATGCAGAAGGTAATTTTGCCTTCCAATCTTTTAATAAATTAAAATTAATGAAGAGGAACATGAAGGAGTGGAATTGAGTTCATGTTGGCAACATCTTCAAGATTAAGGAGGAGCTAGAGGCTGATATTGAGGCCCTTAATAATACGATAATGGAGTAAGGGATGGATGATACTCACTTTGTTGTAGAGAAAGATCTGTTGGAGAAGTATAGTGAAAAAAAATTGAGAAAAGAAATCCATGTGAAACAGAATTCATGGGAGGATTGGCTACATGCTGAAGATAGAAACACCAAGTTTTTTCACTGTTCTGCTAAAAAAAAGAAGAAATATCAATAAGATCCTCTCAATTGAGGAGGCGAATGGCTCTACAGCGGAGGACCCTGAGAAAACTAATTAGGGCGCGATGGACTTCTTCTCGGAGTTATGTAGATCAGATCAGATTGATAGGGCTGCAGCACAGGAGGAAGTTTTGGATGTTATCCCCAGCCTGGTTTATGAAGAGGATAACAAAATACTAATGGAAGGAATTAAAATGAATGAGTTGAAGGCTGCGATTTTTGGTCTGAGGGGCAAGAAGGCGCCTAGACCTGATGGTTTTCAGGCTTTCTTCTATCAAAAATTTTGGAATGTATTAAAAGATGATTTATTGAATGCGGTTGAGGAGTCCAAGAGAGAAGGTTTTGTATTGAAGACTTCAATAATACATTGGTGGCACTCATTCCCAAAAAAGAACAACCTTCTAAGTTTAATGAGTTTAGGCCAATTTTACTTTGTAATACAGTTTACAAAATCATCTCCAGAGTTGCGGCTAACAGACTCAAGATGTTGTTAGATGTATTAATCTACTCTGAGCAGAGTGGATTTACTCCCAACAGAAGTATATTGGATGGAATCATTGTTGCTCATGAGGCAATACATTCTGCTAAAACTAGAAAACAGAGACGGATGTTGCTTAAGTTGGATATTCATAAGGCTTATGATAGGCTAGATAGGTTTTTCTTGCTACACAGCATGAGAAGTTTTGGCTTTGGTGACGGATAGCTGAAGTGGATTGGTAGTATGATTGCAAACTTTCGTGCTCCAGTGCTTGTAATGCTAGCCCACAAGGTTTTTTTTCCACTTCTAGGGGCATTCGGCAAGGTGAACCAGTATCGCCTTTTCTCTTCATATTATTGGCTGAAGTTCTTGGAAGAACCATCTCAAGGAAATGAGAGCTTGGACAGTGGAAAGGAATCCTGATAGTACAAGGTATTGATGTGACTACACATTCGCAATTTGCAAATGATACATGTTTCTTTGGAGTGGCTTCCATTGCGGAAGCAAGAATTGTGAAAAAAGGTGTTGGACATCTATAGCCTTGCCTCTGGTCAATCAGTTAACTGGGAGAAATCATGAGTGTTCTTTTTCAATACTAAAACTAGGCTCATAGCACGCTATTGCCAGAGCATTTGATGTAAGAATTGGTAGATTTCTAGGCCAATTTTTAGGTACTCCTCTGTTTGATGGGACGGGTAAACCTGAAATGTGGAAGGAGTTTGTTGGCAGATGCTTTAGCAAGATGGATAGCTGGAAAGGCAAGTAGTTGACCCTAGCTGGGAGGTTGCTTATGCTCCGCACTGTCATTTCAGTGATTCCTATATACTCCATGGCATGCTTCATGATTCCAAAGAAGGTTGTTTATCAGATCCAGCCATGCATAAGGAAATTTCTCTGGAATGGATCTAAGGAAGGTGAAAAAATTCCTCTTATGGCTTGGAAGAGGGTCTGTCTGCCTAAAGGGTGTGGGGGTGCAAGAATCCATGACTGGTTTCTGCTTAACACTGCTTTAGGTGCCAAACTTGTTTGGCAGTTGTATGTTGGGGGTAGCCAACGGTTGGTCAAAGTTTTAAGAGCCAAATACTTAGATAATATGGAGGACGAAAGAATTCTGACTATTGCTAATCCCCCAGGGTTTCAACCTTATGTAATTTTATTTGAAGTTGTAGAAATACTATTACTGGTCATTTAACCTGGAAGATTGGCGATGGAAGCACGGCGGACGTTTGGAAAGACTCTTGGGAAAGTGACCCGATTGTGGAGGATGTCGAGGTGCCTCAGCATGTCACCGAAGTGTCTAGGCTACGGTGGGGCTCAAAAGTGAAGGATTTCATTGAACTAATGACTTCTCCCTTGGGTATGACCATCATTTGGAAAGACCCAACAGTGCTCAACCTTAGTAGGGAGGATGAGGAAGTTTTTAAAGGCATCCTCAAAGGAAGATCATTGGCTTTATCCGGTGACAAAGATCAATTAGTGTGGTGTGGAGCAAAGAGTGGGCGCTATTCAGTGAAAGTGGGTTATAGCCTGCTGGAAGGGGCTCATAGTAAGGTGGATTGGGGAAATGTTCTCTGTTGGGATAGTGCTTGCCTGCCCAAGGCAAGAGCATTTACTTGGTTGGCAAGGAATGGGAACATCTTAACTAGGGAGAGGTTAAAAAAGATGGGCTTCTATGGATCTTTTAGGTGTCCATTATGCAGAGAGGCAAAGTAGACAATAGAACATTTTCTTCTCAATTGTAGTTTCTCTCAAGTGATATGGGGCTTTGTGAGGTGAAAGTTGGATTGGTCCTATCCCATGCTCGACAAATTAAGGTGTTGGTTGGAATCTTGGCCAGTAATGAAGAAGAAGTATACTTTTTATGTTGCATGATCTACCATTCCATCAATAACTCTATGGTAATTGTGGAAGGAGCGTAACAAGAGGATATTCCAATATAATGCGATATTTTCAACCGAACTTGTGAGAGTGATCTCGAAAACAATCTCAAACGCAACTGTTAGAACTAACGTCCAAAAAATTCCCTTTTCTTACAGAGAAACTTCCCTTCGATCAAATTTAGACCCACTAATGGATCGGTAAGGGTTGATCCTTCTTGTAACAGGACAAGTTGTGTACGGACTCATCCAAATTTGGGTTGGATTAAAATAAATTTCAATGGTGCTTCAACGAGCAATCCTGGTCCATCCTGTTGTGGTTATATTGCAAGAGATTTTAAAGGGGGAATTGTTGCAATTATAGCTAAAAGATTGAAGGAAGACACAAATAACATTGCAAAGTGTCAGGCAGCAATTGAAGCTATCTCCATGGGGATTATGATTAGGCTTGGGTTAACCAAGATTCACTTAGAGGGTGATTCCCAAATCGTGATTAATGGTATCATCAAACGTAAAATGGATCCTTGGCAGTTAGATAAGTATATTAGGTGAATTAGATTACTACTGGCTCAAGTTGAAGATTATTGAATCTCCCACATCTTTAGAGAATCAAACTACCTAGCAGATAGACTTGCAAACCTTGGCGTAGAGGGATCCTTGGAAGAAAACTATGAACTATTTGAAGACCTAAGATTAGTAGCAGAAGGTTAGGTTTCATGGAAATGAGCAAGACTGAATTATTTGTGTGACAACCTTTTGAATAGAGGTTAGTGCAATTTTCACTTAGTACCTACGAAAATACTTATTAAGTGTTAGTGTGTGGAGAGCTTTTTCTGCTATTTTAGGAAAGTTGTGAAACTTAAATACGGGATGGAATAACTAATGGGATATTGGAGACATCGATCATCAGTTCGTTTTGAGGGTGAAATAAGCAGAAGACAAACCCCCCAAATTTGGGTCAATCAGTGTAACCAACATTTGGGCTTCGACAAGTTAAGGCATTGTGCAGGGGTGGTGTGGTATTAGGACAGCAATTAACGAGTTTCTTTGTAGGAAGAAGCAGAGGCCAAAAAGGGAGGGAGCAAAGGAGACATCAGATAAGATGGCCAAGGAGATATCGAACTACCTCAAGGAGGAGGCGATGAAATGGTTCAGGGAATGTCAGTGGTGACATATATTGTCCAAGGTCCTTTCGGTGTTTGTTGTGGGTTTTCATACCCGTGTTTGTTTGTTGTCGAAGCCTATTTATAAGGTTTGCATAGGATTGCTAGCGCTCAACCAATTTGGGATCATAATTTATGTCAAAGGTGGGGAGTGTCTATTTTCAATGAGCATAATGCTCTATTTTGTAAATGGTCTTCTATGTATTGGGTCCAAGGGAGTATGGAGAAATGGAAGATGTATAAACATTGTAATGCTTTGATTTCCATTAATAAATTAATAAAATTGTTACCTATCAAAATATATATATATAATATTATATACTATAGTATATATAATAATTTACAACATTTCAACAACACAACTATTCAGCAATGTAAAGTTGTTTGTCAATAGACAAAATGGAAATAAAATAAATCAATAGATAGCAACTCTAGATATTGGTTTCCTACTTTTTTTATGATCATCTGCACTATATGTATATATTGACAAGAACCATCATCTATGTATTAAATACCAAAAATGTTTTTTTTTTAAACTAGGACACTACACACCTCAAATAAAGCCCTTTCATTTTTATATTCATCTACAACGATATTTTCTTTGCAAGAATATATCTAGAAAACCTACAAACATGGTACATAGAAATAAATGTCATGGCATACTATGCTTAAAACTGTCTTAAATTGATAGAGAAAATTGAATCACTCTTTCTATAATTGATACATTTTTTAATAGTTTGCAAATATTTCAATACTAAAATTATTATAACAACAATCTATTAAAATAACAATAGTATGTATTACCAGGGATATATCTTGTTGAGTGTAAGGTTCTAGCTTCAAAAAAGATGAGGCTGAATTGTGCCCCTGGTGAATAGGTGTAGTCGGCTTGTGCTCCCGAATCACGTAAGTAAAATGATTTTGTAGATGACCTCCATAAAAATTGAAAATAAATTGCCAAACTAGTTGTTTAACACTTACATGAGATATAGTTGGAGAAAAAATTGAAATACTTTAGAGATTATTCTTCCATACTTTGTTGTATTGGTTTTGATATTGATATTTTCATAGATATTATTGACAATCTTGAATAACACAACTAATTGGAAAGTACCAAAAAATTGAATCAAACCAACATGTTTTACAATAATATAGAGATTGGTAAAATCAGTAAATAAAATTTTAACACCAATTAGTGCTGAATTGATAAAATATGTATCATATCCCGATCATACAGGCAATATAAGTTATCAAGACAAGATGATATCATATAAAAATTTCTTAAAAGAAGTTGCTAAAAGGCCTTGTGTGATTTTCATAGTCCATTCTTCGACATGTACGCTTAATTTTGCATTGTTGATCCTTATTCTTTAATAGTGGACAGAAAAAATTTACAATACCAAAATATGTGGAAAAATTAAATTGACATTAAAAATAGCCTCCACATGTGAAGTCAATTTAAGAATAATTTATTTTTATTGATAATATGGATCGTTGTAAAAAATTAGTTAGGATTTTTTAGTAATTACTATACCAAGTTAAGAAGATATTATGGTCTATGGCAGATTTCTAATAGTCATTTTCACATAGCAAATTTCAAGGATCAAAATTGTCTTGTCAATGTGTGATATAAACGTGATAATAGCAATTGACAGAGGAATGATAGAAATGGCTATTATTAAAAAAAATCTGGAGATAAAGTCAATGGTTCTCTCAAAGATTACGAAATACTTGCAATCAAGTATTTACAAAAAATTATGACACATCCACGTTTACCTCCATAACATTTGGGAAGAGGAATATAAGGAGTTTGTGAAAGGACAATTAGACATTCTAGGTAGTCTTCAGAATTGAAGCAATGCATACATATAACTAAAATATTATTAGATAAGACATTTATGACAAAGATGTATCAAATAATTAATATAAGGTTTCAATGAAACGTGGAGAAGTTGTTTCCTCTTTTACCTTTAATTTTTTTCTTTAACATATAAAAAAAATTGGAGTTGATTTGAAATATTTGTTAATTAGGGATATGAAGGTTGCAATTAGGAGATTGCAATGGTTATAGCTGAAAATGAAAGTGAGCATCTAACAGAAAAATGATCAACAAATAAGTCTGAAAAAACAATAGATAAAAGTTGACTGAAAAAAATATATACATCAAGGTGTTACACAAAAAGCTACTAGACCAATCATGTCAATTATTTTGGGTTCGTATTTGGATTAAATCTATAGCATATTAAATATAAGTTAAAAGGTGACTTCATCTATAATGACCTCCATCTTCATTGCTCTGTCAAATCATTCAAACATTTTTTTAACTTATGGAAAGAAAGGATTATATTAATTGTTCTTACAATGTGTGTTCAATCATTTGTTTAAAACAAGCAAGGTTTATTATAGAACTAGGGGAACAAAAGGCTCCCCCCCTCAAAGTTGGCGTAAATTACTACAATAGTTCTTTAAACACTTATTTTATTTTGCTTAACAAGTGTCAAATTATTTGGATTTTGCAAGTTTAGCAACAAAAAGTGATAAAATACTTCCTCTAGAAGGAATAGTTGAATCAAGACTAACTAATGAAGCTTTTACCATTCAGCATAGTAAAAAATAAGCGACAACACAAATTAGTTATAATGTACTTTATCAAAAAAAAAATTAGTTGTTTTGGCTAAGGATATCAAAGAAGAACAAGACGATGTTTCCTACTTTCAAAAGTGGACAACAAGTAGAAGATTCCTCGAGTGTACAACTAGATATTGTATCTAACAGAAGCAACAAAGGGTTTGGTTGAAAAGAAGGTACAATTCATCACTTAGTTATTATTTTGTTGGCAATGGGAGAAAACATGAACTACCTTTTTTAGGTATACCAGTATGCCTTTTACATATATAAATTTAAATAAGTATACAATTCTCTCTTTTTTTTTTGCATCCAAAATTGGAAGGAGCTTATTGAGAAGGCTTTGTAAAACTCAAACAGGAAGGAAGTCTCTGATGATGAAAGATAAAGAAACCAATGGACCTTCTCCGAGAAAGATTATAGATAAATTTAAATATCATGCAATTGAGCAAGGGGGTCAACAGAAATCAACTGAAGATGATAAGTTTGAAGGCAATGGTTTTATGATGATGTTAAATCAGTGAGCACTAGAGAAATATAACGACACAATGGATGTCATTATTTTTTGAAAATTTAAGATTTGAGTGCAAGGCTGGAAATATCTCGTTGCATTAGTCTACAAAATAGAATTTTGTCAACTTTAAGGTAATTCATTTAAATTAGTAATTTTTACAAATTGATTGTTTTAAAACAATAAATATTGTTGTTAGATTAAAAGTTCATTGTCAGGACCATCAATCATAGAAATAAAATGATTCAATTTTATTGTACTTACCTGCCAATTTTAAGCAATTTAAGTATGGTATCCCTTGACATTTATTTGTGTATTGTGTATGCAAGTTTTGTGTATATATTAATGTGAATTAAATGTGTGGTGAAGTAATTGAAAGTGAAAGGGCTTTGTTTGAAGTTTCTATCTTTGCAGGGAGAAAATATTGAGTTATTGTCAGTTTACATGTATGGTGCATATGTAGCAAAAGAAAGTACGAAATTGAGTTTTGTTACAAACCACTAGTTTCACAAATTTTTTCTTCAATCGACCTTGATTAAATTATGGATTAACCAATGGAATTTGACAAAAAAAAAATTCACTACCAATATTACTCAAGTAATTGTTCATTCCTCGTTCATTATCAATTCATCTTTTTTTTTCATTATCAATTCAAGCACTGACCATTTAAGGTGAACAAACATGTCAACGTCACATTTCACACCACTTGGTTAGGCCCCAAGGTAATTATTTAATAGGGAACTATGGAAACATAGGAGGCATGGATTATCTTTGGATTTATATACTTATCTCTCTCCCATATTAAGCAAACAAAAAACTTTGAAGAATGAAATTAATAAAGTGGGTGAGTACATTAAAAGGAGTCTTTCCCAATCAATCAAGGAAAACTGGGTAGGTCAAGAAAAGATAAGTAAGGTATGTTGTGAATGGTTTAATTGTAATTATGAATTTATTTTCAGGGACAATTTATATTTTTATGGATAATTCATACTCATACATACCATACAAAAGTATAAATGTAGATATAGAATTTCAAGGGAATGATACACAAAGATTCAATGGTTAATGGTTTAAGATCAAGAGAAACCCTTTTTAGGGAAGAGAGTGGTCTTAATATGGAACTTTATGGCAGGAATATTCCATTGAAGGCAACATATGCATATCTAATGAGGTCCCTGGATAAGGGATATCTCTTTCAGAAAGGACCTTACAAGGAGCACTCCATAAGAGATGAAGTAATCGATGATGATACTAAAATAGATATTATATCAAATTCAGGACATGGAGATCCTCAGGAAGGTTAGTCATCCCAATATAGAAACATCTTTAAGGTTAGGATCAGGATCGAAGTTACAATAATAAAATTGCATTCATTATTATATAAATTCTAGCATTGCTTTTGTAGGTATTCATGTCCTAGCTAGTGGGGCTATTACAGTGGTATCAGAGCATAATCATACCATCTTGTAAAGATTAACCATGTTAACCTATCTATGGGTCAAGAGAACAAATGCAAAACAACTAGCACAAGAATTAAGAAATTTCATGGAACAAAGTTCAAACCAATAAAAGGTTCGAAAGCATCGATAAAATGATACTTGAAGACATACAAAATTAGAGGAATAACAATTTTAATGAAAGGACCCATCCCAAATACAGGGAGGGATGTTCACTCTAACAGTGAAGATTCAACAAAAGACTCCTGCCACTAAGACACCTTTCCCTCATTCTTTCTAAGCGAAGAACCAATGATAGAGGAAGAGGAGCCAACCATAAATAGTGTGGAAGAAGTGGCACAAATATACGCAAGAATAGATCCAGAAATCAGAAAACTTATTTCCCTATAAAGAGTACTATGAAACCAAAATATTGGAAAAGAAAGAGAGAAGTTATGTAAATAAAGATCTAAAAATAGAGATTAAAAAGATATTGCTACCACGCTTTGATGTATCAAGGAAAGAAACTGCACATTCATGGGTTCATATATTGGGTACATACCTATCTTTTAGCGTTATGCCAAAAGAAGGTGCCATCAAGTTTGTTATACTCTATTTAGCAACGCAAGCCCATGACTGGTGGCAATATGGTTAGAAAACACTAGGCCATAATCAAATCACTACTTATCATGCATTCACATGAAGGCTTAATATAGATTTGATAATAAAGAATTTTTATGGTATTTCCAAGAATTAACATCTTAAACAAATAGGAACCATGGAAGAGTTTGCCCACAAATTTCTAAAATTATCTATCGTGATTCCTAAGCTTCCTCAAAAAAGGCTCACCCATATGTTTATGGAAGGACTTGAGGATCCTATTAAGAGCTCCATAAAACCTCTTGAACTGCAAAAACTAGAAGAAGGCATTTGAAAAGAAAAAAGGGTTCGAGATTAATAAACTTTAGGAAAGATCCAAATATTCTTATGTATAAAAATCTGAACAAAATTGGAGACCAAGAAGGGATCGAGGAAGACCTTGCCATGTATGTAAAGAACCATGGAACAAAGAACACTGATGTCTAAAAAGAGACAAATCTATGCTTTAAATGTAAGACACCATGGAGTCGTGACCATCAATGCAAAAGAGGCCAAATGAATAATATAGATGAAACACATGAAGAAAGCACATCTAGAAAGAAGGCAAGAATCGAGAAGCAAGAGCATGGGATATTAACAGTCACTACACAAGAGAATGAACAGTCAATCTTGATTTTAGACTCCTAAAAATTCTCCTTTGTAATGATCTTTTAGGATTAGAATAGTTAGGCTAGTCCTCCTACTAGAGCTCCCCATCAACTTACAAGGTTACTCAATCTTCTCTACAAGCTGACCTTTATAAAATTGTCATGTAGTCTTCAAGTAAGACTTCAATATTTACTCAAAAAACTTGGAATCAATCCACGTTTGCTTGGTCTCATTAACATTTTTCAACTGATCTCATGTTTAGTCTTTTTAGGCCTACTAGCCTTTTAGGACAAAAATTAGCCCTATGTTTTAGGCTTTTGGCATCTAGTTCAAAAACTTGACAAATGACCTTCTAAACAAATTGCCATTTTGGATACACTTTCGTGATACAAAAAAGATTCTGTACGTCTTGGGTCACTTGCCTTTTGTACATTACCAAACCCAAATATGGGCCTCTTTAGGCTTAATTAGTCTTGAAATCAAACAAATTACTAAAATCTTGTTCAAATAGATTCAACCAATTCTAATCTTGTAACCAGGGCTTATCTAGACCTCAATACACACTTCTATTTCATTGGGTTTTAAATTTCAATCTACTCCCGCAAGTTATCAGCTTTGATACTCAAACAATGCTAGTTAGGCTATCACAGAGCTCGAAAATTCTTAGTTTGAGTTTTATGCCCTCTAACCAAATGGAAAAGACAATGCATAGCCTCAACTCAAAGACCTCCAATGCTTGTGAAAAACCTGCAATGGAGTTTTAAGATTTAGGCATTCTTTCCTTCAAAACCCAGACCCTACTAGTGATCAATGCTCTTGTGATTTGATTTTATTTAACAAAGGAAAACTATACAAGACATAAAACCAAATAATACAATGGAAAAAGTGTCATATTCTAACTATTTACATAAAAAAGAAGTCATTTTCAATCCATGGCACACAAGTTGCTTGTATTGCAAACTAACTCTACACAATAACCCAAGAAATTTGTTAACTGTTCACTATTGCAAATTGCATCAAATGGCATCCAACCTCATTACAATGCATTAGGTGGTCTTATATATGTTTCCCCAATATGTTTCGACTAATTGTGTGTGCCCATAACATTTTTGGCAAAAATTGCAGGAACTTGCAAAATCTAGTCAATGCAACATTGCAAAGTTACAATAGTTATCATGGCTACTTTTTGCATCTTTTGCTCCACCAATGCATATACCCCACTTAATGGTGCATAATATTTTTTTGGCCTCCCTAAACATATCTAACATGAAATCATGACTTCCTAACCATGATTGCATCATTTGCATACAATGCCCAAATTCGACAAACTGGACAACTTTCTACCTAATTAAACAATATTTGGCCAATCTTGGTATAACTTTAAACATGCCAAACTCAATCAAACTCACCTAATGGACTCTCTCGTGGTCCTTATCACACTAAAAGCTATTCAACTTCTTACAAGCCAAAATTTAGGGTTTATTGTTTAAACCCCTAGTTGCTCCACCACCAAGTAGGAAATCACCCTAAGCAATGACACATTTAAAAGGAACCTTTATGTAATTAATATCCAAAATGATATTATAAGCTCCTTAGGGAAATTCATAATGAATAGCCTTAATTTAGAAATATAATTCAAACAAGAAGGGAAAGAAATTACACTTAAGGGGTTGCTAGATGTCCCTCCAAAGGTGGTCTCTTGTAAGAAAATGGCCAAAATACTCAAATGTGACCAAGGTGAATGGGTTGCACAATATATGATACTAGATAACTCCAGTCTACAAGGACAAACTATGAATGTAGATATCAAACCCATATTAAAAAGATACAAAAAGGTCTTTGAAGAAATTCCCTTAAGCCTTCCTCCAAGAAGAGGATTTGAACATTCTATAAAGTTGGAAGAAGGGGCAAAACCAATGATAACCACTCTACATAGGCACCCTAGCAAACTCAAAGAAAAAATAGAAAGGACAAATAAGGAGATTACTGGAAATGGGACATATTGAACCTACCAACTTAGTATGTTTTCTTCTTAATTAGTTTTGGTCATACAGAAAGATGACTCCATGAGAATGTGTATGGACTATAGAGCCCTCGATAAGAAGACCATAAAAAATGGGTACCATATTACAAGGATTGATGAATTAATGGATGAATTTTACTAGTCATGCTAATTTTCAAAAATTTATCTACAATCGAGATACCATTAGATAAGAATGAGAAAGGAAGATATTCTGAAAACTACTT
The DNA here is from genome assembly GCA_028749045.1 of Cupressus sempervirens. Lineage (NCBI taxonomy): Eukaryota > Viridiplantae > Streptophyta > Pinopsida > Cupressales > Cupressaceae > Cupressus > Cupressus sempervirens. Next base: position 330,960,715 of record CM053789.1, read on the forward strand.
TTCGATGCAACTATGGAAAGTTTTAGTTGCTAGTCCTTCCATTTGATCTCACCAATGTACCAACAACTTTCCAATATCGTATGAACCACATCTTGCAACAACAACTAAGGAAATTTCTACTCATATTCTTTTATGATATACCTATTTATAGCAAAATATGGGAAGAACATCTTAAACGTATTGTAGAAGTCTTGAGAATTTTGGAAAGTGAATCATTATATGCCAAGATTTCAAAATATGAATTTGGGCTAGAGGGGATTTATATACTTAGGACACAAATCGGTGCAAAGGGGGAAGTGTTGATGTGGAAAAATTAAAGCTATCAAAAAATGGCCAAGACCCAGAACCCTAACCCAACTTAGGGGGTTTGTTGACTTATGTAGCTACTACCAACATTTTGTAAAAGGGTTCTCTAAAATAGGAACCCCACTAACAAATTTAACAAAGAAAGGAGCCTTTACATTAAATGATATATCCCAACGAGCTTTTATCTAGCTATTCCATGTGTCATCTACCCATGTGTTCTAGTAATGGTCAGCAAAATTCTACATAAATACATATATCCACGTGACCCATCCTTAAGGCGTCAACCACTTGAAGTGAACAGATATCTCATGGGTCACGTCACTCGGTGGGGTTCCAAGGTAAGTAATTAATAGGGTCATAGAAATGTTGGAGGCGTGGAATAGATTTGGATCTACATAATTATCTCTCTCATATTAAGCAAACAAAAGTCTTTGAAGAAGTAAATTAATAAAGTGGGTGAGTACATTAAGGAGTCTTTCCCAATTAATAAAGGCAAATTAGGTGGATCAAGGAAAGCTAAGAAAGGTATGTTGTGAATGGTCTAATGTGATTGTGACTTTATTTTTTATGGATAAATTGTAATCATACACATATACAAAAGTATATATGTAGACATGAAATTCTGAGGGAATGAAACACAAAGATTTAATGGTTAATGGTTTAAGATCAAGATAATCCTCTTTTAGAGAAGAGAGTGACCTTAATATGGTACTTTAAGGCCAAAATATTTCATTGATGGTAACATATACATATATAAGAGTGTTGGATAGAGGGTATCTCTTTCAAGAAGGACCTTAGAGGGTCCAAAACATAAAAGAAAAAGAAGTAATCGAGGATGTGTTACTAGAATACATATTACATCATTCAATAACTGGAGATCCTAAGAAGGATTAGTAATCCCAATATGGAGACATTTTTAAGGTTGGGATTATAATAGGGAGTAGAATAATGAATTTGGATTTATTATTATAAAATTTCTAACATTATTTTTGCAAGTATGTTTATCCTTGCTAATAAGGACATTACATTGTCATTTGTTAAATTAAATGCATTTTGACATAATTTTGTTTAACTTTATCAAGTAGTTTGTTTCTTTATACAACAAGTGCTCTAAAAGAAAATTGAAATTTGCATCTTTATGAAGTACTATAAGGGTTTGTGATATAAATGTGAGAACTCTTTTGCTATAGCAAAACATGTTCAGTTGGTTAACCTGATGTTTTTGAAATAATTTATATGATGTTACTCTTAATAAATTATAAAACCCTAGTGATGAAATCATGGATAGATTCAATGATTATACAAGCATAGATAGATATAAATTGACATCCAACCTGTGAATACTCCTAAAAAAAAAATTTACGTCTCACTGCTAATGGGATTACATTTTTGGAAATTGGTCAATATTTATTGTATATATCAATGTATTAGTGGGATTTACAAAATAAATATTGACCACTTTCCAAAAAAGTAATCCAATTAGCATGGATATGTATAAAACAAATTTCTGATGTATTCACACGTTGGTCATCAAAATATCTATCTATGCATGTATAAACATTGAATCTATTCATAACTTCATCGATAGGGTTTTTATAATTTCTTCAACGTGATCGCATACAAATTATTTCAAAAACATCATGTTAATCAATTGAAGCATGTCTCTTTAGAAAAAGAGTACTCATATTCATATTACAAACCCTAATATTATTTCAAAGACACAAATTTCAATTTTCTTTTAGAGGACTTATGGTATAAAGCAACACATTGGTTGATGAAGTTAAACAAAATGATTGACTTATGAAACTAGTGATTTGTAACAAAACTCATATTCCCATTGGCTTTTGCTACATCTACAACATACGTGCAAACTGACAATAACTCAATAATATTTTCCACTTCTCCACACATTTTTACTCCACCTTTAATATATCCACAAAACCTACAAATGCAATGCACAATTAAATGCCAAGGAATGTCATAATAAGAATTGCCCAAAATTAAATATAATAAAATTGAGTCACTCTATTTCTATGATTGATAAATTTTTCTAATCAATTTCAAAAATTCTCAGATCAAATTTGTTTTAAAAATGAACTGCTAATCTAAGAAAAATGTTTATTGTCCTAAAACAATCAATTTGTAAAAACCATCAATTTAAAGGAATTACCTCAATGTTGAGTTTCCTATTTTACAGGCAAAGACCACAAGATATTCTCAACCTTGCACTCAAATCTTAAATTTTGAAAAAAGCATGTCATCCATTGTTATGTCATATTTGACTATTGTCCAATGATTTAACATCATCATCAAATCATTCCCCCTAAGCTTATCGTCCTTATTAATTTTTTGTTGACTCTCTTGCTTAGTCACATGATATTTAAATTTATCTACAATCTTTTTCAGAGCCCCATTGGTTTCTTTGGCCTACTAATTTGAGATTGCCTTCCCCTTGAAGTTTCCTAGAACCTTCTCACTATGTTCTTCATAATTCTAAACACAAAAAATATGAGTCACATACACACACACACATATAAGTGTCCAAATGTGTGGCATACCTAAAAATGCGGCACATGTTTTCTTCCCATTGCCAATGAACAAATAACCAAGCTATAAGTTCTATCATTCAGCCAACCCAATCCTTTGTTGTTTCTATTAGGCCCAACATATACCACCCCACACTATGATAATATAGGTAGTATTTCTACTCTCAAAAAAATACTATCCTGCATGTTGTCCACTTTCAAAAATGGAAAACAAAATCTTGTTCCTCTTTCTACTATATTAAAGTTCATTCAACTAATTTATGTTGTGACTTGTTATTTACTATATTGACTAATAAGAGCTTCATTGATTAGATTTGATTCAGCCATTCTTTCTTAAGGAAATAATAATTTCACTTTTAGTAATTGTTGTTGGTTTTCTATTGTTTGAGATAATTTTGATGTAAAGGTAATTGTAAGTGTCCAACACAACTCAGAATATCAAAATTAACTAACACTTGTTAATCAAAATAGAACAAGTTTCCAAAGAACCTCTATGGTAATTTAAGCCAACTTTGTGGGGGAGAAAAAACTTTTATTTCTGTAGATTTTAGACCAAGCCTTGCTCATATTAAACAAATGATTCAACAAATAGTGTAAGAGAAATTAATATAATCCTTCCCTTTCATAGATTGAAAAAAAATGTCTAAATGATTTGACAAGGTAATGAGAGAGGTCATTACAGATGAAGGAAATTCTTAACTTATATTCAATATGCTACACATTTATCCAAATACTAACTCAAAATTTAGGAGTTGAGAGTCATGATTGTTCCAGTAACTATTCAGATAACACCTTGACACATACTTTTTTCGTCAGTTGACTTTGTTTCTATTATTTTTTCAGACTTGTCAATTGACTCTTTCTTCCATAATTACTTTCACTTTCAGTTATAGCTACCAAGATCTCCTTTTGTTTTGGCAACCTCTATAGTTATCAGATATCTCAAATCAGCTCCAATTTTTTAATATGATAAAGATAAAGATTAAAAGCCAATGAGAGAACTTCTTCACTTTCCTTTGAAACCTTGCATTAATTATTCTATACTTCTTTGCCATAAATGTCTTATATAAGAATGGTTTAGGCATAAATGTATCTTGTGTAAGTTTTGAAGACTACTTTAAAATGCATGGTTATCCTTTCATAAATTCTTTATATTCATCTTCCCAAATATTAGTGAGGTAGAGTGCAAGCATCATAATATGTTGAAAATACGTGATAGCAAGTAATGCGTAATCATTAAATGACACAATAATTTTTATTTCTTTATATTTTTTAATAATAGTCATTCATGTCATTCTTCTATCAATTTTCATTATCACATTTATATCACGCTAACAAAACAATGTTGATTACGAACAAAATCCATGTCAAATGTATGATTGTAGTAGAAATCTATTGTAGGTCATTATATCTTCTTTGCTTGGTATATTAATCACTAAAGATTCTTAATTCACATAAAAACTAATCATTACATGCTTCTAAAATCACTAATTCTTGACAACGATCCATATTTTTAATAAAAATATTTATTCTTAAATTAACTCTATATAAAGGGGGCTATTTCTGATTTTGACCTAACATTTCCACTAATTTTGGTACAGTAATTTTTTTTGCCACCCACAATTTCAAAATAGGGACCCACATAGAAAAATAATTACATACCCAAGATGAGACTCTAAAAATCACATAGGTCTTTCACCAATTTCTTCTTTCAAAAATTTTAATCCAATATCACCTTGTCTTAGTAACCTACATTGCTTGTATGATTAGGATACGATACATATTTCATCAACTGAGTAGTAACTAATGTTAAAATTCTATTTACTGACTTCACCAAAGTCTATATTATTGTAAAATAAGGTGTTAGTTTAATTAAATATTTGGTAGTTTTCAATTAGTTGTGTTGTTCGATATTGCCAATAATATGGGAGAAAATATTAATACCAAGACCACTATAGTAAAATATGGAAGAATAATTTCTAAAAATATTTTAATTTTTTTCTCTCCATGTATATCCCATGTAGGTGTTCATCAACTATGGCTCAATCATAATTGTCTCTACCTCTTTTGTGATGTCTGATAGGTCATACCTGCCAATATGAAAGTAAACAAACTAGATATAAAGTTGATACAATAATTATTTTTTAAATATTAGGCACTTAATACAACATTAATGCAGAAGCAATGTAAAATATAACTTTATTGACAAATGATTAATTATAAAATTATATTACTTTAATCCATCTAACTTTTTCAAAGGTTCCCAAGACATGGTTACTTTAAACTACATTAATTACACTACTTGGTTAGATCATATTCATTATACAATCTAAAATAAATAATTTATTGTTATAATCACAATTTCATAATGACCATCATGTCCAACACTTGTAAGTACACACATTCTAAACAAATAGGTGCACTGCATTAGATACATGAGTATAAGTAAATACTTCCACCTATATCTTACTAGCTATGTAAATTATTAGTTAAAAGATAGAATCATTGTGTTAAAAACTTGAGACAAAACCTAGGAACTAGACCTAAGCCTTAAGGTCTCGTCATTGAAGTGTATAAAAGTAGGTACATGCCTTTTCCAAGGCAGCCCCTAAATAGTAACATTGTCAGCTACTACCCACTTAGGGTAACAATGAATGAGTAGCTACCTTTACTTACATATATATAATTTACACATAAATCTCCTCGTGGGATCTATTAAAGGTTTAAAGACAAGGCCAAGAAATAATACTATAAAATAGCTATCCAACCTATCAATGTACAAGAAGACTTACAAATTCCCTGTGTCTTTGACCTTGTATATTGCAATCCACCATATTAGCATTCCATCTATATGACTACGTGTCTTCCTAAGACATGTAAAAGATTAAGCATAAAACACTAAGGGAGACGTTTATTGACATCCAACATGCAAGGTTATTTTAAATGATATTATTCTAATGTTACAATATCACACTCTAATATACATTCTAGTTTACACTTAGAGTTCAAGAGAGAGCTTTAAATTATTTGCTATGGTTTAATATTCATCTTACATTTTCCATAATTTGAAAATATCCGGTTGTTATTTTGTATCAAAATCTAATTGTTGTATTATATAAGAAATCATCCTAGAAGTGAATAAGAAATTTACTTCAATAATTTTACTTTCTAGCATTCTATAGTCTTTGTATAGGCTCCATTTATTCATTTATTCGAATTTACTTATTATTTGAATTTTACAAAATAAAATATTTATTGTAATCTTTATTCTACTTAGTATATTTAATATCCTATTGTAATAGCATATTCTAAAACATTCTCCTTAATTTAATAATCATATTTTTTTCAATTAAAAGAACATACCTCTTTCTTGGTTAGTTACAAGTCATTCACCCACATATTGCCATGCCACCCTAAAATTTTAGCTTTCCTTGTAATGTCAGCTCTCCCTAAAAATTCAGCTGCCAATCCTCTTGTCTTGTTCTTTGTTCACCCTCTTACCATTTTATGTTATTATTTTATTCTTCTCCTTACCTTATTGGGTACTCATTTTTATTTACACTTCTTATTTCTTATTTCTTCTATCTGTTGTTTTCAACCTTTTTCATGAAGGATGTAACTTATCCTTACTATCAAGATAGGCTGCCTTCGAAAATGTAATTATTAGTTTTCTTATTGTTCATTGCTTTCTTTTATCCAAGCAAATGCTCAAACATTCCATTTTACATTTCTATAGAGCATATTATGGTTTTTAATCCTTATTTTATAAGAGGATTTGATAAATACTAAACTCTGACACACGTAATATAACTCCCTAATTTTAATGAAGCAGACAATTTAAATAATAATAAATCCTATTCATATTGGATGCCATGATCCATTCCAAGATAAGCTTGTATTCAATCAATTTATTTTCTCACGCTAAGGCCCCATTTGGTTGCTGGAATATGAGTGGAATAGGAAAAGAAAATTAGAATATGTTTTATATTTGCTGTTTGGTAAGCTCAATCGGAATTGGGAATAGGAAGACATATTCCAATTTTACCCCTTAAATGAGCATATGTCTATGCCAAAAAATATCTGTTATTGGAATCATAGTTCCAAAAATCGCCATGAAATCGCCGAAATTGCCGAAATCGCGATAAGATTCATGGCTCCCGATTTTTTTGGAATCGGAAATCGCTGGTGGCGATTTTTTCGCATGAATCGCCTGAATCGCCAAAATCGGCGATTCATGGAAAAAATTGCCAGAATCGCCATCGGGTATCGCCAGAAATCGGCCGCGGCAGCAAGGATAGAAAGTTCAATTTTTTTTAAAAAACACATGTTTTATTTGCTTTCTAAGTTGACTTTCCTCTTTGTTATAACCCTAAAGAGCCTTCTATTTGCTTAGTATGAGTAGAAGAGAGGAAGAGTGAGAGAGAAGAAGAGAAAAGAGAATCCATAGGTTTCCAACCGGCAAGAAGGAAGAGCACCAAAGAGATCAGAAGTCCATTTGGGGAGGCCATAAATTGCATTGGGAGCATTAAGGAGTCAATATCAACACTCCTCAACTCATTTGCAAGAGGTAAGTGTTGGTTTTTTTTTTGCATGTTAGTGTAGTATGCATTTTTTGTTAAATTTTTTTAGTGTTCATTTGCAAATCTTGAATGTTTTTTATTTTTAGTTTTACTAAATTGCAAACTAGGGTTTGTTGTTTTGTAGTTTTTGTTTATTAGTTGCAAACTTTGATTTTTTACATGAATTTTTTTATTGCAGCAGCCCTTTGCTTTCATTTTCCAATTTCCACAATGGGTAAGAAAGATGAATGCTGGAAATATAATGAAGAGTTTCCTGGGAGAACCAAATATCAAACAAAATGTATATTTTGCAAAGAAAAAATAAATTCGGGAGGTATCTATAGATTGAAATACCACATTGCTGGCATACCTGGCCATGATGTCACAGTTTGCACTCAACAAACCGCTGAGGCAAAACGCTCTTGTTTAGTGGCATTAGAAAAAATTGAACAAGACAAGTTGACTAAGAAAATGCAACTTGAAGGGTTAAGAGGTATTGGCTCCCGTGCTCCCACATCCGCAACCGCATCTACATCTGCAAGTGCATCTGCATCAGCTTCCGCATCCGTAGGTTGTGTTGGGGAGGGTTCTTCTAGGCCTCCTTTTCATCCTAGTGCTAGTGCTCATGTGAGTGTTAGTGGTAGTCGGTCTCATACTGAGACAGAGTCCAACACCAACCTATTGCGGCCTAGAGTGCGGAAAAGCAGAATGGATAGTTACTTTGTGCCCCGCACTACTCCTGGCTCCCAACCCACGCTTGAGGGCATGGGTTTGAACAAGGAGATTCATGATGCTGCCAGAAAAGAGATTTGCAAATTCTGGTACTTTTGCAACATTCCATTTATTGCAGCCAGGTAATTGATTCTTTTTTCTTTGTTATCTTCAAAGTTAAAGTTAAAAGTAAAAGTAAAACTTTAATTATATCTACTTGTTTTATGATTTTAGTTTTTGACATCTAAATTTCTAATCAATATCATTATCTATTTGTGACAGGACTCCTTATTGGCAGAACATGATAGATGCAGTTGCCATTTGTGGTCCGGGGTTTAAAGCCCCAACTGAGGCTGAGTTGAGTGGATACCTCCTGGAGGAAATGGTTGAGGATATGAGGCATGAGCTTGAGGACAACCGAAAGGAGTGGATCGAAAAGGGTTGCACCATCATGACTGATGGTTGGACAGATAGGAGGGGAAGAACACTCCTCAATTTTCTTGTATCCTGTGGAGGTGATTGATCATTCTACTTTCCTACATACATAATTTTGAATCGTGATTGACTATTTCAAATTTTGATTTGTTGATTGCTAATAGTAATTATAATTCGTTGTTTTGTTACTTGTAGGATATACCATGTTCCTCAAATCCATTGATGCTTCTGCTCATGTAAAAAACGCCACATACTTATGTGAGGTTATTGAGGAAGTTATAGCAGAGGTGGGGGAACAACATGTGGTGCAAGTGGTGACGGATAATGCAGCAAGTTATGTTGCTGCAGGTAAACTTTTAACTTTTTAAGTTTTGAAAATAAATTTATTTGAATTTTGAACTTTTTCTAATTCTAACTTAGAATCTCTAAGTTTCCTAAGTTCTAAGTTCTAACATGTTTGAAATTTGAATTTCTAATTATCTTAAAATTGTTGTAGGCAAACTTTTGATGGAGAGGCACCCCACCATATTTTGGTCCCCTTGTGCAGCACACTGCCTTGACCTCATGTTGGAGGAAATTGGCAAACTTGAGTGGGTCAAGTCATGTGTGGAAAAGGCAAAAAACATATGTAAGTTTATTTATAATCATTCATTTGTCCTTAGCACAATGAGGAAGTACACAGGAGACAAAGAGTTAGCTCGTCCAGGGATCACGAGGTTTGCCTCGAATTTCATCACCTTGCAGTCCTTGTTGACATCAAGGGATGATTTGAGGAGCATGTTTGTTGGGCGGGAGTGGATTTCATCTTCCTATGCTACAACCACTGCAGGGATAGATGTGGTGGATTGCATATTTGATGATGATGGTTTTTGGAAACCTGCTAGAGAAATACTTAAGGTAATTTTATTGCAATTTAACATTTAATATTTTACAGTTTACTATGCTAATTGTTTAATGATTTAGTTTTACCTTATATTATTGAATTATTCTATGTTTAAGTTTTGACTCAAATTTTTGTTTTACTTTATATGTAGGCCACTGAGCCTCTTGTATCTCTCCTACGAACTGTTGATGGGGAGAAGCCCTCTATGGGCTACATATATGAGGGCATGGATAGGGCCAAGGAGGCCATTAAAGCTCAGTATGCAGGAGTGCAGGAGAAGTATGCCCCTATTTGGGACATCATTGATAGGAGATGGCAGAATCAGCTCCACAGACCCATCCATGCAGCAGCTTACTTTTTGAATTCGGCATTTCGTTTCCGTCCTGACTTCAAGGCGGATGAGGAGGTTCTCACCGGATTATATACAGTGATCCAGAGGTTGAGTACTGATGAGGATAGCAGTGCTGCAATTATTGAGCTTGATAAGTTCAATAATAAAGAAGGGCCACTTTTCTCTAGCAGGGTAGCCATAGATGCTCGGGAAACAATACAGCCAGGTAAAAATTAAATAATATATTCAATGTTCATGAATCTAGATTCTAAACTTAAAGTTGATTATGTAATTTTAGAGTTAACTTGTAATTTGTAATTTGTAAATGAGACTAATTATTTTTATTTTCCCTTATTTCAGATAGATGGTGGCAAATGTTTGGGGCCACAACCCCAAAACTTCAAAAAATTGCCATTCGTATTCTGAGTCAGCCAAGCAGCGCTTCTGGATGTGAGCACAGTTGGTCCATGTTCGAGCACATCCACTCGAAGAGGAGAAACAGGTTGACAGTGCAGAGGTTGAATGATCTTGTCTTCGTTCATTACAACCTCCGTCTTAGGATCAGACAGATTTTGGGCACTGACTCCTCTCCGATCATTCTGGAGGAGATTGATCCAGAATCAGAGTGGCTCACAGAGGTTGTAGATCCAGTCTTCACTGAGGAAGACCGTGCGTGGATTGACCAGGTGGATATAGAGGCTGAGGCAGCTAGAGCACGTTCTTCAAGCATTGGTAGACGCACACGTGCACGCACAGACACAGGCCCTAGCGACATTCGTGAGCCCATCTTATATGCGGGAGATATGGCTCGACAGTCCTCTAGGACCTACATTAGACGCCTTGCTACTAGGCAGACTGGATACTCAGAGGCTGAAGCTGAGGCTGTAGCCGAGCTTGAGGATGATGTTGAGGATGATGATGACTATGAGCCTGAGGCTTGAGCTGGAGCCTTGTTTTTATATTTTGTTTACAGATATTGATACTGAATCATTGATAGACATATGTTTCAAAGTTTCAAACTTTCATGGATCTTCATCTTAGATTCTTACATAAATTTATGATTTGATGTCTTATGGATCATCTTACATACATTCTATGATTTAAATCATTATGATCATTTGATTTCTATTTACTTCAGCTAGCCTACAATTTACATTTTAGAATCTTAGATAACATAGTTACGTATGTGATGGATTTTATGTTTCATGTTTATGTATGTTAAGTTTTAACTTCTATTTGATGATGTTATAGTGTGCTTAAGTTATATTCAATAAAGGGTGCATGAAATAAGTTTTAAATTGTTAAAATCTTTAAATTTAACGGGTTTTTTCAAATTTGCCGATTCATCGCCGATTCATTGCCGATTCACGATTCGATTCGACCTTGCCGATTCCGATCCGATTTCGATTCACGTTTCTTTGATTGGAATAGGCCATTTCCATTCCCATTTTGATTTTCTATGAATTTTTTGTTTTTATTTTTTTTGAATTTTTTTTAAATTTTTTTTACTTTTTTTTTTTAAATTTTTTTGTAACATTTTTTTAAATTATATCTATTTGTTTAAAATAATGAAAATGAATTAACCAAAAAAATAATAAATTAAAAAAAAAAATTTGGGGAAATATTTTTAAAAATACAAAACTTAACCCTATTCCTATTCCATTTTTTTACAACCAAACAATGGATTAACATATTCCCAGTCGAATTCCAAGTCAACCAAACACAATTGGAATTGCCCTTTTCTATTCCCATTCCCTATTTCCATTCCCATTCCTTTTTTCTATTCTAATTTTCTATTCCTGTGCCAGCAACCAAACGGGGCCTAAACTCCATGATCAGTCTTTTGAGCAGCAGCAATATGAATTACCAAATTTGAACAGCAATTATATGAATGTATGTGAAATTTGAACAAAGACAATATGTACAGCAGAGATTCACTCGTATTTATAGACAAATGAAATAAATTCATTGTCCTCTTCGACAAAATGTTCTACCATTCAAATAAAACTAAGAAAAAAGAATACAAACACAGTGTAGTTGTGTGTTTTTAGTTTGATCGACTTCTTCAGCAAATACATAGAAAACTAAGTATAGTAAATATTCACACAATATCAAGCAGCCATTAAATGAATGAACACAATTTGTGGTTTAGAAATATTGGCCACTTGTAATACATTCTATCAAATGTAATGCTGATTATCTTGATTTTAAAAATATATATCTTAATAATGGATAACTATCAAGTGCAGCAGTCTATTTTATTAGCATGGTGAGCAAATTAATCTTTTAAGAAAAAACATTCTGTTGAGGGTAAAACGCTCATTCTTAGAATTTAAAAACAAGCAATAAATAGTCATCAAATGGATAATGCCAGTGCATAAATACAACCATTGAAAATACAAAGTAATCGTTCATCTGACATGTAGAAATGAATATATATGCCATGCAAGATTTAAATAAATGGGTAGTGCAAATAAAGTAGTGATTAGAAATGTAGTACCTGGATTTTGTCATAGAAATGACTACGTTTTCTGAGGGTGTGATCTGTTTGGCAGACCAGCCAATGAATATGCAAGGTGTGAGAAATTGTGGCTTAGACTCCCTCCGATAGGCTTTAGTCACAGAAGGCTCTCAGATAGAATTGACAATCAACCCAATGTAGATAATTTTGAATGCACTGGACTGGAGAATGTGAAAGCTTGTAAATAAATTTCATAAAATAGAGTGCACGGTATTACTATTTATCAGACAGATTGGTGCAAAAGGTAAATGGAGCATTCCAATGCCTGTTCAAGTTGCCCCCGTCAAACATGATCTCCAAAGCTGTTCTTATTGATGACACTAATAGACTAGATCCTTAGGGTGTTATAGTTGGAACAGAGACTAAGGAAGATGATTGTTAACCTAATGTTTTAGATGGTACAGAGGCCAATGAGAGTGATTGTCAACCTCCAACAGGGAAATTATGTTAAAAAATTATTATTCCCAAACTGACTCTTTGAACCAAACACCCTTGAATGATAAAGATCAAATGAAAACCAAAAAGAAGAGGGGGTAGAAAGCCCAACTCAGCAAAGTCAAAGAGCAGATTGAGCAGGGTATCCAGTCTACATTAGATAAAACCATTATCATCAGCAAAAGGACAACGAGCGCAAGATTCACTCCTCGGGGTCAATGAAGATCACCTCTTCGAATGTCAGAGACTTGACTGCCTCTGAGAAAAGGGCTCAGATCAAAAAGCAAATTGACGCAAGTGGTGCTCACATGGTATTATTACAAGAGACAAAGCTTTCAGATTAATCATAAGAGAATTCATAGCTAAATGGGCACGCTGGAGATCTATTCATGCCCAAGCACAGGGTCTGTCAGGAGGTCTGTGAAGATCACCTCTTCGAATGTCAGAGACTTGACTGCCTCTGAGAAAAGGGCTCAGATCAAAAAGCAAATTGATGCAAGTGGTGCTGACGTGGTATTATTACAAGAGACAAAGCTTTCAGATTAATCATAAGAGAATTCATAGCTAAATGGTCCCGCTGGAGATCTATTCATGCCCAAGCACAGGGTCTGTCAGGAGGTCTGTGCATTTTATGGAATCCAAATAGCTGTAACGTTTGTCCAGTTCAATATCAGTCAAATTGGCAGCATCTATATCAAGATATGACATGAATTTCACTCTCTTTAATATATATAGCCTTACCTACAAATGACAAGGCGGCCTTATGCAACTCTTTATCACAAATAATCTCATCTATTCAATCTGAGAAATACCCTCTTGCTGGGGATTTCAATGCAATCTCATCACCTTCGGAAAAGATTGCAGGAATTTCTCCTCCAGCAAAAATAATTGCAGACTTTGTAAATTTTATTGACAAAAATGCTCTAATTGATGTTCCTTCTTCGAATTGTGTATTTACTTGGACAAACAGAAGGAAAGAATTTATGCAGATTGCAGAAGGCTTGATCGCTTTCTCCTATCTCATACAGGGTCTTTGTCAAATTATTCTGTATCTTCAGAAATGTCATCGCTAGGCTTCTGATCATTTTTGCCATTTCACTTTCTATTGATGATAGTATGAATTACCAAGTTAAAAACCATCCTTTAAATTTGAAAAAATATGGTTTCAACATCCAGATTTTTTACAGTTGCTTAAGCAAAGGTGGTTGGATGCTCCTTTCATTGATGGCTGTAGGATGTACCAATCATGTTGAAATTAAGATTCTTAAAGAAAAAGATTGCTAAATGGAATAAGACGCTGTTCAAAAATGTTTTGAAGAAAAAACTGAAATAGAAATGGAATTAAAGCAGATCCAGGAACACATTTTTAAATATGGACTGGAAAAGATTACATACTTGAAGCAAAAAGATTTACAGTGTCAATGGGAGGAATTGTGTTCCAGGGAAGAAGTTTATTGGCAGCAGAAATCTCGGGAGCTTTGATTGCACGCGGGTGACAAATATACGAAGTTCTTTCATAAATCTGCAAGTGTAAAACGAGCTAATCAGACCCTTTTTTCGATTCATCGGTCTTCTACAAGCAATTAGTTATTGAATCAAAAGGAAATTGCTCAAGAAGAAATTGAATTTTTCCAGCAATTGTTGGCTCCTCAAAAGGTGGCATTGGATTATTCAAGCGAGGCAGAAGAGCTTTTATTGGCCAACATTCCTTCAATGGTTCAAAGGAAGATAATTATAATCTTTTAAAGCCTTTTTCCCTTGACGATATAAGACATGTGGCCTTTTCTTTAGCAGCTGATAAAGCCCCCAGTCCGGATGGGTTCACAGCTTTATTCTTTCAAAGGCTTTGGGACTTCATTTGTCCTGATATTTTGTTAGCTCTGGAAGAATCTAGTAAGAGTGGTGCTATATTGTCCCATTTTAATAACATGAACATTTTCAAAAGCCTTATACTGCAGGGTTCAAGGTCTGATTTCAGGACTTAGCTCAAATCAGCAATGTGGCTTTGTACTAGGTAGAGAGACTACAAATGTTGCATTGGTAGCTCTTGAGGTTTTACATTTTATTAAACAAAATAACCTTCTGGCATGTGTCATTCAATTGGATGTGATGAAAGTGTATGATAGAGTCAGCAGGAGCTTTTTATCCAAGGTTATGCTGAAATTTTGATTTTCTAGAAAATGATAGTCATTCTTATCAATGGATCTTCACATGGTAAATTTAATGCAAATCAAGGAGTTAGGCAGGGGGATCCCTTATCTTCGTTTATATTTATCATCATGGCTGAAGCATTGAGTCAGACTATCATTGCATCAAGGGATTTGGCAGGGCATCACTATTCCAAACACAGATTTGGCATCTACACATTCTCTTTTTGCACAAGATACATTACTCTTCTATAGAGCTTCCACTGTGGAGATCCACAAGTTAAAAAGGTACTTAATCTATATCAAATTGTGTCGCATCAACAAGTTAGACAGATTTATTACAAAGTAATTGGTAAATATTTGCTTGTTATTAACAGATATCGACAGGTCATTATTAACAGATATCGAGAGGTCATTATATACAAAAGAATGGAACAATGTTTCCTTAGGAAACGATCATAAAGAATAAAAACATTTTATTCTACCTAAAAGAATGCTAAAAAAGCTACAGCTAACTAAAGCTAACTAAATAGTGGAAACATTCTAATATTTACAATAGTTTACAAATAGATTACCATTAACTAATAATAGATGGTTATCTATTATCGTAATACCCTCCCTTAATGGTTAATCTATCTACAACACCAAGCTGTCCTCTGAATTTGACAAACTTATCACGACCAAGAGGCTCGGTGAGAATGTCTGTTGTCTGATCTATGGTAGGAACATACTACAAATCTATTGTCTCATCTTCAACTAGCTATCGTATGTAGTAAAGTGAACATCCACATGCTTGGTTCGTTCATGGAAGACTGGATTTTAGGCTAACTTGATAACGCCTTCATTATCAACAAATAGAGTAGTCGGTCCTGCTGGTGAGATCTACATATCCCCTAGCATCTAACGAAGCCAAACAACTTCACATCCTGCCTTAACAATCCCTCAGTATTCAGCCTATGTAGAGGAAAGACAAAATGCCTGCTGCTTCTTACTGGTCCATGTGACTGCACTAGATCCCAAACTGAACACATCCAAAAGTTGACTTGTTGTCGTCAACGAAGCCTACCCAATTTGAAGCTGTGAACCCACTGAGTCTAGGATGAGAACTTTGAGAGTAAAGAAGTTCATACTCTCAAGTGCCCTTGAAATAACAAAGCACACATTTTGCAGTCATCCAATGATCAGCCTTAGGAGCTGTCATAAAGCGAGAGATGTAGCTGAATGGAAAGCTGATGTCAAGGCTACTAGCAGAGAGGTACATGAGGTTGCCTACTAGTTGCCTATATGTAGTATCATCAACGGAAGGAGAATGAGACTTTGCAGATAACTTCAGACTTTTCTCCATAGTAGATTCAAGCTTCCAATCCTGCATACGGAGTTTGTCTAACAAAGCCCTAGCATATTTGGACTGAGAGATGAATATACCAGAAGACCGGCGCCAAACCTCAACACCTAGGCAATAACGCATGAGCCCAAGGTCAGTCATATCATAAGACTGGCATAAATTTTGTTTGATACCTTGAATTAAACATGTTGAACTACCAGTGATGATCAAATCATCCACATAAATAACCAAAAGGATGATGTCACCGTCAATAGTCTTGATGTACAAATTTGAGTCTCAAGAACTCCTCTGGAAGCCTTGATCACTAAAGTACGTATCACTTTTTATCATGGTTACAAGGAGACCCGTCTCCCCTGTAAAAGTCATGTCTAATAGACCAAGACGCATCTCGAAGACTTTTCGCATCTTCGGAGACCTCAAAAAAGGTTGGAGACTTCATGACGAAGTATCCTGAAGTCTCCCAGTCTCCTAATCCAAAAAGTGAAGTCTCCTCAAAGTCTCCTGGTAAGATATAAATGTAAAATATAATATGAAATAATTTTATATATTTTAGCCCTCATTTTAATATTTTAAATGCAAAAATTAAGACCAATAAGATATAACATTGTGATTATGTGAGTTTTGAAATATTTGACTCTATATTAATGTGACATTACTATTATTATTTACTTTAGTCTTTCAGTTTTATGGTATTACTATTTTCAAATTTCGTATTTCGTATTAGACTCTTTAAACTATTGAAAAAAAATATTGTTGTCTCCAAGTACCCAGTACCCCCGCCTCCTATTTTTGAAAATTTGTTGTATCGATAAAAATACTAGTATCAAAGACCTCCAAGTCTCCCCATCTCCCGGTGACCTTGATTTTTATGTATCATAAACAAGGGGCCTACTTTGAGCCATAGAGAGCTTTCACCAATGTAAGAACCTGTGGGTCTTTACTAGCAACCTTAAAACCAAGAGGTTGTGTCATGTAGACCTCTTCATGGAGATTACCATTTAGGAAAGCACTCTTGACATCCATCTGATGGAACTTCCAGGCAAACTATGCTGCCATGGCTAGGATTAATCAAATGGTGCTCATCTTTGTAGTAGGAGCAAAGGTCTCCCCATAATCAATGCCCTAGCACTAAGAAAGTCCCTTCACAACTAAACAAGTTGTGTACTTATCCAAATTACCATCAAATTTGTATTTGATTTTGTAAACCCATTTGCAGCCAATGGGTTTCTTCCCTGGTGAAAGATCAAAAAAGACCTAGGTGTTATTCTTCAGCAGGCTTTGGTGTTCAAATGTCATGCTCTGTTCCCACTCTGGAACTCCTTTAACCTCGAGGTATGTTTGAGGTTCAAACACACTATGAATGTTGGTCATCAAAGCAAAGTTGGCAAACTTTGTAGGTTTTCTCTTTGTCCGAGCAATTCTCCCATTAATGAGATCATCTTCACGAAGATCAGCAGGTGTCTTAGCCCACCACTTAGGCCAAAGAGGAGAACGGCCAACATTAGTATCACAAGATGCTTGGTGATCAGGGTCCTCATCGAAAGAATCTGGATCAAACTCAGGTGAAGTATCAACAAATCAAGGTGATCCTGCAGGAGAAGCTGGAGGTGTCTGTACAGGATCACTGGTATAATTGGAGTTGCAAGAGCTACTGGAGCCCTCCTATCGAGTGGACCTAATGGAAGCCTAACTCCCAAATCATGAGCCTTTGTAAGCAGGTTTGTTGGGTTAGGAACAAGAGAGACAGGTATAAAAGGTCCTCATTGCTCATCAAACACTACATCACGATTGTAGATGAGACCAGATGTCTCAACATCGATCAAGCGGTAGGCTTTGTGAAGACCACTATATCCAGCAAGCATGAGTTTCTGACTCTTGACATCCAACTTGGTGCGTGATGCATCAAGGATCCAAATAAAAGCATGGCAGTCAAAAACCTTCAAGCGACTGATTTTGGGCTTAGACCTAACCAGGCCTCTTCTAGACTTTTATCTTTAACTGCCATTATGTTTGACCGGTTCAAAAGATAAACTGCAATGTTGACTCCTTTTGCCCAAAACTTCTTCAAACATGTCTGTGTTCGAGCATGGATCAAGCAATCTCGGTGATTGTTTTGTTTTGTCGTTCAACTACATTGTTCTATTGTGGTGTGTGGTTAGTGGTTAACTGGCATTTGATGCCATGAGTATGCAAGAAGCTAGAGAAATTATTAGAACAAAATTCCCCACCATTGTTTGATCTCAGAGTAATAATAGATTTCCCAAACTCTTTTTCAACTAAAGGTTTAAACTTCTGAAATATAGGAAATGCATCTCATTTCATTTTAAGGAAATACACCGACATTTTTCTAATGAAATCATTAAAAAACAACAAAAATTAAATGGACCAAACCACAAAAGGAGTGGCCATAGGGCCGCAAATATTGACATGAACAAGCTTAAGTACCTGAGAAGCTCATCATGAATCGACACTAGTGAAAGGTGTGTGATGTTGCTTCTCAGTTTGACATGCATCACAAACTCCAAGTTGTTGAGTCTGAATCTCTAGCAATCCAAGGACAACCTAATCCCGAGCAAGCTAAGAGAGATAATGTACATTTAAGTGCCTATATTATTGATGCCAAAGTGTGCTAACAGAAGACCTCCGAGCAGCCATAGCTAAGTCTTGAGAATCACCATAATCAATATAAGTCAAAAAAGATCACGATCATCAAAACCCACTGCAACAGTAGACTGAGTCGCCCTTTCAATGATGGTACACTAATGTGAACTAAAGGTGGCATCCAACTATGGAGAATGTTGTAGCAACTAATTGAGAGTAGATTTAGTTCCATCCTTGAAACATAGTACACATCGAGGAAAATGAGATTCTTCCCAAAAGACTAAATCTGAATGTTGTCTTTGTCAACAACAATGTACTCTTCTCCACCACCAAAAATAACAAAATCTAAATAAGGTTGGTAGTCAGTAAATTAGTCTTTGCGGTGAGTAAAATGACGAGAGGCACCTAAATCAATGTTCCAGGCAAACAAATCACATGATCCGCAAGTCTTCTAGCCATTAAGGTGTAAAAGGAATATTCCATTTGCTTAGTGTGCTCTGCACAGTTCGCTTTAGGGTACGAACCTGATTGCTTGGATTGTACAGCTAAGCGTTTCCAACATTCAACATTCATGTGCCCAAACTTGTGGCAATAGTTGCAACTGAATGTTGTTCCGGGAGCCATCTGAAGCTGGAGCCAAAGATTTTGCTAGGACAACTGCTGAAACTTGCCTTCATCCTTCTGAAAGGATTTAACAACAAAGGCTTGTGCTGTGGAGGTGGCACTAGAAATGTTGTTTCCACCGATCTTGCTGAAGCAAAAGTGTGCAGAGATCAGTGAACTTCAGATCAACACCAAAAGATTTGATGTTGAGAGTCTTGATAAAATGCTTGGAGGACTTTGGTAAACTCTGAAGAGTGATAACCACAATAACTTCTTCCTCCATCTTGCAACCAATAGCAAGTAACTGATCTAGATTTCATGAATCCTATTTAGGTGAGCCTGGAGGAAGATTCACTAATCCGTGATAATAGAAAACAAAGTGTTCTTCAAGAAGAAACCTCTGCTTTTGTCAGAAGTCTCATGAAGACCTTTTAGATGTGTCCAAATCCCAACAATTGTCTTGCCAGATGAAATCTGAAAGAGTTGATCATTAGTCACGGATAATTTGATAAGCATCACCACCTCTCGATTATTCAAATCCCAAATATCTTGATCAGTACCAGGAGCAATTGCATGCTTCGTAACACCCAAAACAAGTTGATCGGTATTCCGATATTAAAAAATAGCAATGATCCACTACTTCCAAGTGTCGTAATTTCAATCATTGAATTTTGAGTTGTGCTTGAGTACAATTTTTGTCAAAGATGCCTTAGAACATTTTTCAATGAAAAAACATGAACATTTGTGAAGGCACGTTCTTTAAGGCAAAAAAGGGAAGACCCAAAAGATTTGGAGCGTGCCCCACAAGAGAGCTCGACAAACCCAAAAGAAATATGTTGTTGATTTCTGGATCCACTGGCTAGAAAATGGAGGCATGAAAATGGAGGCACCCAAAAAGGTCTTACAACAACCTAGTTGAGCTCTTGAAAAACCCACCAAGTATTTGGAATCAAAAAAAAATGGCGAGCTCAAAAATTAGGGCTTCGAAGTAAACCCGAGTCGACAACCATTGAAGGTCATATGTGCAGAAAAAATGGAGTCTTGCAGACAGAGAACGATTAGAGAACTTCTCGTGAACAGAGACAATTGTTGAGTTGTGATGAACTCACAATAAGGCACGAACATGCAGGCTCAAAAGCAAAAAAATAAGGCAAGCCCATTTTTTTTAAAAAGTCACCATGAAATCGCCATTTATGGGATTTGGGCATGAGCAGACGCAACACATTCATGAAGATCTCCACAAAATCATGGGTGTTGATGTGATCAAAACATGTGCAAACCAAGATTGTGTGCAAAGTGGGTTCGATTTGTGGCCACGATTGGAAACCTTTGAAGACGTGATTTGAAGCCTTTGAAAAAGTCGATGTTTCTAGAAATATCAATCACGTGAATTTGTGACATAATTTAGAAGAAACGATCTCTGCAATAATTTCAGACTCAGCCAGAGATCAAGACCCGTGATTTGCACAAAGGTTTATTTTCACCAGGACAGAAACCCTAGCAAAGTTTTGGAGAAAAAACCTTTGAAATAATTTTGAAAAATATGAACAAAAAAATTCAAAAGAAGTTATAAATTTATCAAAAAAAATTGAAGTATAGGCTCTGATACCATATTACAAAGTAATCGATAAATATTTGCTTATTATTAACAGAGACCAGGAGGTCATTATATACAAAAGAATGGAACAATGTTTCCTAAGGAAACGATCGTAAAGAATAGAAACACATTTTATTCTAGCTGAAAGAAAGCTAAAAATGCTACAGCATACTAAAGCTAACTAAATAGTAGAAACATTCTAATATTTACAATAGTTTACAAATAGATTACCATTAACTGATAATAGACGATTATCTATTATCGTAATAAGATTGAAAAAGCTATCAAAGATTTTTTATGGAACAATAATTTGGATGGTTAAAAGAAGATACCATTAATTTCACTACAAGGGATGACATCTAATAAAGAATATGGAGGGTCTGGCTTACATGATATTGCGAAGAGAAATCTAGCTTTTGGGGCTAAATTGGTTTGGCAATTATATATCAAATTGAATATGCCATGGTGTAGATTGATGCATGCTAAGTATCTAGATTCCATGAATCCTATAAGAGTGTTTACAGTTGTTAATCCTCCAATGTGGCCTGAGTTTATGATGCCATCCTCTTTAGGATGTGTTGTTTTGATTGTTGTTCCTTACAGTTCCTTAAAATTTATGAGATGGTTTATGAACTTTGGGACATAAAATTGATTCATTATGTTGATCACGTGGATATTATCTCGGGTAAGGTTTCTTGCAAGAATCTTGGTTTACTTCCTATTGATCAAGTGACTGAGTCTGCTCAAATGCATACTAAATAATAGAATTGTTTTCCTCACTAATCAGCTAGACAAAGTGGAATGGCTTCCACCTAATACTGGGCAATGCTCAATTAATGCTGGTTTTCAGGCTCTTCATTAGCATGATCTTCAAATTGGTTCACAAAGCAGGGAACAAGAACCTACCTTCCTCGAGAGGCAAGACCACTTCTGATAAGACCAATACGATGTCAGATTTGGAGCAAAATTACCCTTCAAGGATTATGTGGATTTGCATATGAGATATTCTAGGAGATAGGGCAATTATAATGACATTAAAAGAAAGATTGGAAAGATAAACTTATCATCCTTTAATGGGTTTGGGCATACATCCACACAAGCACAGATTCAGGAGATTGATACCTGCTTCCAACTCAACCCAATGACGAAAAAAGAGGCAATTAAGTTCGTAACACTTCACCTGAAAGGAATTGCTCATGAATGGACGGGACCTCGCAAGACACATTAAATAAAATTTAAGTAAGGTTAACAATATTTTATAATTCGATGTATGCAAATGGATGTAGAGGAAGCGAATAATGTTTTGCTAAAATCAGGTATGTAGGCTTCTTGCTATCAGAAATCCTATGTTACCGATGCATCTGTTGAGGAGGGGGGTACAGATGCAAATGCAGGAGGATGCATGGATGCAGGAGGAGGCGTGGCGGATGCTTGCAGCAAGAGCTGATGTCTCTGGCGGATGCGCGCAGGGTGCTCCAGAGAGCATCTAGAGAGCATCCAGGCGCATCCTATGAGCATCCAGATGTTTTCACTACCTAGTCACTTAAGTAACTTTAAAAACATGTGCTTTAAATGGTTTTCTTTTTAGTTTTTATCCTTCTATTTCCCTCAAAACCCTAAAACAGCCCTAAAAGAGGCCATTCATTGCCCATTCTTCCCATTTTGTTTTCAGCTAGACTCTCTTCTCATTTGGTTTCCATTGTGAAATTCTGAAAGCAACGCCATTAGTTTTGAAGAGGATCATTCCTAGGGTGCCTATTGAGCTTCCATGACTTTTTTAAGTGATTTTTTTAGTTCTTCATGAATTTTTCAAATTTTTGAAGAAATTTTGATTTTATTTTATTTTGTAAAGAAATGAAGGAGTAAGTTTTTTTAAACATTTCTAGGTTTTTTTTTTCTATTTTCTTATTAGATTTATAGTTTCTATTGTGCAAGAATGGCCACTACTGATAGTCAAAGTTCGGCAGCAAAGCAAGAACGAAGTGATAACTTCAATATTGATGTGGCATCTCCATTATGGAGACACACCACAAGATTATCACAAGTTTCTAGAGGTGGGTCATACATTTGGAGATGCAATATATGTCATAGTAAACCATTCAACAGCTCATATTCTCGGGTCAAAGCTCATTTTATGGGCCCTACTGGTAAAGGAATAGCATTGTGCAAGGGAAGTAAAGATGGAAAATGGTCGAGCGATGCATAGTTAACCGAATTCATAAAAGAACAAGAGGCTGTTGATTGTTTAGTGAGCAAATCAAAAACAAGTTTTTACAAATCTTCATCTACAAAGAGCAAAGTGAATGTGCCCACTGATCATGTTGCATCCTCCAAACATCCATTCTTGAAAGTGGCAAAGGAGGATGATGAAGTAGAAGTTATTACCCACAAAAAAGGTCTGTTGGATCAAGCATTCAAAATGGAGGCAAGAGAGATTGCTGATGAAGCAATTGCACATTGCCTTTATGCCAATGGTCTTCCTTTCAATTTGGTCTGATCACCATATTGGAGGGAAATGGTTGCAGCCATCCTTAGAGCACCAACTGATTACATTAGCCCCGAGTATGAAAAGGTGCGTACTACTCTTTTGCAAAAAGAAAAGATTTCTATACGCAAAGCTCTTCAACCAATTAGGACATCTTCGAAAACTTTTGGCATAACAATAGTATCTAATGGATGGAAAGACACAAGAAACCGACCATTGATAAATGTGATTGCAATGTCCCCCAAAGGAGCAATGTTTTTTGAGGGCTATTAATTGTGAAGGACAAGTTAAGGATTCACAATTCATTTCTAGAATTCTCATTGAGGCAATAGAGATGGTGGGTAGTGAGAATGTGGTCCAGGTGGTCACAGATAATGCCACGAATTGGAGGGGTGCAGGTGCTTTGGTTGAGTCTTGATACAACCATATTTTTTGGACACCATGCACCATATACTCTCCCGACTTGGTCATGCAACAAATTGGCACCCAAATAGATTGGGTAAAGCAAATATACCAAGAGGGAGATGAGATATAAATGTTTGTAACAAACCATCACATGTCACAATCTATATTTAGATCATTCTCCAAGTTGGAATTGTTGAAGGTAGATCTAAAATTGCAATTATTTAGTTTCATTTATTTATTTATTTTGAATAAGTTTTATATTCATGTTCAATATCAAATCTCTTGTTTATAACTTCGTTTTATATTTGATGTCATATTGTCAACTTGCTTATAGGTAGCTGACACTAGCTTTGCATCTCATACTATTGTTCTGAAATGACTCCTCAAGGTGAAATCAGCATTGGGCCAAATGGTTATTTGGAACCAATGGGTTATATAGAAGACTTCAAATTCAAAGAGAGCCTTGAAGGTCAGGGGTATGATCTTGGATGAGCATTGGTGGGCTCATGTGCAATTTGTGTTGGATTTCACCAAGCCTATCATGACTATGCTACGCTTTGCAAATACAGATGCACCTTGCTTGGGGGATGTGTACAATGGCATGGATACCATGGTAGAAAAGGTAAAGCTTTCCATACAAGCACATGAGACTAACCCCTCAGAATGTGAAGCCTTGTGCAAAAAAGTGGAGGATATCATTCATCATCGTTGGGTGAGGATGGCTACCCCATTGCACCTCCTTGCATATGCCTTATCTCCAAGGTACTATAGCCAAGAAATACTTGCTATGCCGGATAGAATTGCACCATATGCGGATGAAGAAGTTCCTACTAGGTGCTACATTGCATTTACAAGACTCTTCCCAGATGATGAAATATACAAAAAGGTGAACATGTATGGTCAGCCATTCAAGCATCTACAACCTCTTGCAATCAACATCCTCTCACAAATAAGTTTTCATTTATTTATTTATTTCTAGCAATTGTATTCTACACTTTAGTGTTTAACATTCTCTAATTTGTTTTTCATTTGTATGTTTAACTGTAAAATTTTATGAACACTATTCAGGTTGCAAGTTCTTCTTCTGTTGAACGGAATTGGAGTACATACTCCTATATCCATTAAGTGAAGCGCAACCGGCTGGGCTCAAAGAAAGCTGAGGACTTAGTTTATATACATACCAACTTGCGTCTTTTGTCACGTAAGGGGGATGGATACAAAGGTCAACCGAACTTTGGGATGTAGCCCCTAAATCTGCAGACTTGGATGCAACACTTCAAGATCTTACTATGATGATGGATGATGATGTTGATAACATCATGGCACGTGCATCTAGCACAATTGGAACCATGCATGGTTCAAATGGATTTGCAAGCGTTGCAGCAGGAGGAGATGATGAGAAAGTGGATTTTTTTGAGAATCCTTATGATTCTGAATGACTGAATGTGATTTGTGAATCTTGAGCATTGACTCTTGATTGATCAACATTGAAGTTTTGAACCATGAACTATGTTTTGATTTTGTAATTCAAACTGCACTGGAATCTTGATGTTTTGATTACTGCTATAACTTATTTCAATTTGATTATGATAAATTATAATGATTCAATGAATGGTTTATTTTTGTATATTTGATATTTTGTGTATTTCTTTGCATACATTGTCATAAATTATAGTTGACAACTTCACACACACACACACACACACACACACACACACATATATACTTATGTATGGACACGCCCAAACGCATTCAAAATCCCAAAAAAAAATCCACACATCCACCCATCAGCACCCCGCACCAGCATCAGCATCAAAACTAGAACCGATAACTTAGCAGAAATCTAATCGTCAAATCTATACAGACAAAGTTAAAATTTGAGTAGATGCAAGTGGCACAAGGTTGGAGCGTACAAAAATGGCAGGCTTGTGCTTGGCAGAAACAGGGGTTCTGGGATATAGTGATGATATATGAAATATGAAGTGTTTGATGGTGAAGAGGGGAAATGTTGGAGCTTGAAATCTGAGGAGTAGAGGTTTTGAGAATGTTCTGCGAGTTTGATGTTCTTGTACAGGAAGTAGCTGCTTTGAGGCATTTTACGGTGGATCCAGGCAATTTTTTGATGTTTTGAACATCTTTTTTAGGCGAACATAGTTTGTTGATGATTTGCAGATGTGATTAAGGGTTCGTGCGGAAGAAGATTAATGCAGCTAAATCTTTCTGTGCAGGGAAATTCAAACGGTGGAAACTATAGATTTTAAGCTTGACCTGTGAGAAGTTTTCTTGACCCTGTGAGACAAAAGGTGGCTAAAAATGCAGGTACCTGTATAGTAGAAGGCATAGCTAGGGTTTAGAGAAGTACTGGAAAAAGACAACAATTTTGTATCATTACAATTATTTCCAACACATTAGAAATAATACCAAAAAACAATTTCAGCAGGCTGCACGTCTAGACTACCTAAAGCAAAAGCCCTCACTTGCCACATTGTTGGAGGAATCGTTGAGGCATGTAGCTGCATTAACGCAGCTCAGACACAGGCGGCGTCGCCGATGGTATCCTTCAAATGGGCAAGACACGTGAATGCAGACCATGCCGTCATTGCAGGTTGTGCAATTATTCAGCTCCGAAAACCTGTGATGCCCTAATTACAGTAAAAGAGGGCTTGAATCCTCAATTTGCAGGGATGTGCGGCGCATGTATGCCCGACCTTCTTAAAATATATTTTGGGCATTTCCCACCATGATAAGAGTGTAGATCTATGGGAGGAGAGAATAAATTATGAAGGTGTTTGGGTGTTGAAAGACGAAAAATGGTGGGCCTGGAGAATAGGAAGAAAATGCAACCGGGATATTTACAAATGCATATAAACATAGTATTTTCAAAACCATAAATGTAGGGATATCCATGTACAAAAAAATAAATACGGAAATATCATGAGAAATATATACCTGGATGTGTTCTGTAGGGTTGTTGAATGAAGCCGGTTATTTTTTTGGAAGAATCCGCCAATTTCAATGCTGCGATCAGATGTAGATAAAGAGAAGTGAGATATATAAACCGGGTCTCTGCACAGTAAACATGATTATAAATACGGTTTGGTTTAAAAAAATCAAGAGGAAGTGAAATGCCTTCGACATGGGAATACATTGGAGAGTGATTTAATGCAGTTTTCAATGGAAACAGAAACTTTGTTCACATTCAGAATGTGAACCGATCAAATTTGTAAGGTACCTAAACCGACGTACCCAGAAAAGAAATTAGTCACATACATGAAATTAGACACATACATTGTATGCACTACAAAGAAGCGCTGATACCTCCTGCCCGGATGTCGTGCCTGAACTGACAGTACGGTTTCTTTGTGTTATAATGTTTTTGTTATCTGAATTGAGTTTCAGATTATGTATTGAACACAAACTTTGTTCACATTCAGAATGTGAACCAGTCAAATTTGTAAGGTCTCTGAACCGATGTACCCAGAAAAGAAACTAGACAAATACTTTGTATGCACTACAAAGAAGCACTGTTACCTCCTGCCTGGATGTCGTGCCATACTCGCATGCCTGGCCTGACAGTACGGTTACTTTGTGTTTTATTATGTTTTTGTTATCTGAATTGAAGTTTCAAATTATGTATTCAGTGGGAAGTTTTTCTTATTTAATCATTATTTTCAATTTTATTTAATCATTATGTTTTTGTTATCTGAATTGAAGTTTCAAATTATGTATTGAGTGGGAAGTTTTTCTTATTTAATCATTTTTTTCAATTTTATTTTATAAATATACGTATAAATATTTGAATACAATTGATTTTAAAATTTAACTTATTAAATATATATTTCTAATTTTATTTTCTAGTAAAATATTATAATTTTTTAATATTATGTAATATTAAATTAAAGGAAAAGTTATTTAAAATTAAAGTAGATGTAAGTAAATCTATTTTTTTCTTTATGCTTTAAAATATAAATTGGTATAAAATTAATAAGTGTGTTCATTTTTAATGAACAATAATTTGATTTTGATTTGAGAAAAAAATATGTTTAATTTTAATAGTTGTAAGATTAAAATTTATATTAAAGAAATTAAATTAATAATTATAAAAATATTACAATTTTTTTAATTTTTTTAAATAATTTTTATTTATGATAAATATTTAAAATATAAATTTTATTTCAATATCAAATCTCTATAATTCATTTATAATTCAATTTTTATTTCAAATAAAAATTTAATCACTTTATTTCTCTATTTAAAATTATTTAATATAGAATAATTTTTTACACTTTATAATAAATAATTTTTTATCTAAAATTTTCTTTGTTACAAATTTTAAAAAAAAAAATTCAAAACTTTAATATATAAATTTAAACATTCATGATAATATAAAACTTCAAAACTTCAATTTCTTCGAGAGGGATATTATAATTTTTTTTAATAATAGTTATTAATAAATTTCTTAAATATAAAAATATATACACTCTAAATGGTTTTTTTTTTTAATTCTACATAATATTAAATATTTTAAATATTGAAATTAAAACGTTTCTCTTAATTCAGGGAGGACGGCACATCCGGGCAAGGCAGGAGGAGGCACAGTTTACAGTTCACCCAAACAAGAATGAATAATTTTTCAGTTATGTACCAATTGCTAGCTGGGGGCACTGGCTACCCAGGCAGGGGGATCAACTGCATGGGTCGCCGAGATTTTCAAACGTCGTGCCACGCCCTGCCACGCCTGTCCCTTCCACTGACAGTGTCAGAGAGTCAATCGTGCACTGGAGATGATTTTTCTTTTTTTAATAAAGTATTAACATATTTCACATTGCAATAGTTTTATGATTGTTAATATAAAATTAAGTTTTTATAATTGTTTATAAAATATTTTTATAATTAAATTAATTTCTATAGACTTAATTTTATGTTTTATTACTTTTTTAAATTATAAGGTATATTCATTTTATTTTATAACTTAATTCATTTTGTATTTATTAAAATATTTGTATTAATCGTGTAAATAGTTTCAAAATAACAATATTTAAATAACGTTTGTATTTATTGAAATAACATTTGTATTTATTGCAATAATAAATTTATTGTATAATTTTACAAATATTTAATAAAAACAAAGATTATTATTTTTTGATTAAAATGAATTGTCAACAACTTATTACTTTTTATATTTAATATCATTTAATAAAACATTACATTCAAATTTAATTTAATTTTTATCTTATTAAAAAGAAATCGTTTGTAATACTTTATTATAAATTTTGCTAGCTAAATAAATAAATAATTTTGTTTAATACTAGCAAAATTTATAATAAAGTATTAAAAACGATTTCTTAATACTAGCAAAATTTATCTAATCATTTTTCAATTACACTAAAAGATAATTTTTTTTTTCATTTTCTAAATTTGTAGTGCTTTATTTTTTAGAACAAATATTTTAGTAAAATTTTACAAAAAATATTTGAATTTAATTAAATTCTAAATCATAATAAAGCTAATTAAAATTAATATCTTTTATTTGATATAACAAATTTATAAATTTTTGAAAAAATGAACTCAAATCTATTAATATTCAAGTTGGTTGAAGTTACAACATTTTTTTGGAAGATTTTTTTTTAAATCAAGACTATATTAAGTTATATAAATTTTATTTAAATCGTGACTATATTATTTACATAACTTAATATATTCACCATCTCATAAAGGACAGGAACAATGGAAATGTCAAGTTCAAGATGGTGAAAATTAGAACAACGAAGCACCTTTAATGATTATAGAATTTACATATTTTCTAATTTTCCGATGAGTATTTGATATAAGTTGCATTTTAGTTAAAATGGTGTGCTTGTCTCAATGAATTCCAACTAAAAGTATCAAGAATCAATCTCCCCTCTCTTCAAGGACTCCTAAATAGCTTCATTAATGCACATTACTCATCATCGACTCCTTGGAGTGTACTTCCACTTTTCTATTTTCTTGATGCAAAAGATCTTATTTTGTAAAGATGTTAGCTTGGGGTATTTACTATACTATATCATCCATTGCTAAATTGACTAGACCCTTTTACCTCCAATTTTTCCTCTCGGGTTTAATAAATGGGGTTGTAGTCTTTTATCAATGTTTTGTTTTGCCACAATTTTTACCAGTCCTTGGGTGCTACAAAACTCCTCAAGGATTTGGATTTTCTTTATGTTTTTTCTAGCTAAACCTTATGGAGTTTTATGTGTTTTTTAAAACCTTGGAGACATTTCTTTCAATTTGACTGGAGAGTCTATGTTTGCCTTGGTGAAGTTGTTGCTTTATGATAAGTTTGCAACTACAACAATGAATAATGAATAGTAATTGCATCAATTTTGATCAGGTTTTCTTATGTTTCACCTTTTTTATTTTTGGCTTGAACTATCTCTATTTACTGTAGGAGAAAAGTCTAATAGAAATGCAATTGCATTCATTTATAGTAAGATTGATTAAAAAAATGAAAGCTCTTAAAATTTGTTGAACACTTAAATAGAACAACCACAAATTTGTACCTAGAAAATTCTAGATTTTGCATCATTGGCAACAAATAGGCATGATTTTGACTAGAATTGCAAAGATACAAAATTTGATCTTGAGAATAGGATTCAAAGAGATCATTGAGTTTGTGAATATTCAAGCAAGGAAAATAACTAATATAGTTGAAATTATTTTATGTTATTCAATAACAATGATTGAATAAATGAAAGAATTTATCATCTAAATAAATCCAAAACATCTCCCCTCCACAAATAAAAATATAACAAAGCTTGGCAAATTTGGATTTGTAAACTTAAAATATACTCTCTGCCTTATGAAAAATAATTGAATTTGTATTGTTAACTATCTAATGCTACTCAACAAAAATAAAGTTCAAATTTCAGAAATCATAGAAAGTGGCTTCTTAACTACACTCCACGAGAAAATTTCTCCAAAGATTATTCTTTGACTCAGTTTTTAATCAAAACTTATTTTCTATTCATATTGGTCAAAATGAGACTAAATAGATTATGAAAATGTGAAAAACCATTTCTCTATATAGTTCAAGTCACATATTAAATTAAATTTATTATTGATCAAGTTGGTCAAAATGAGACTAAATAGATTATGAAAATGTGAAAAATCATTTCTCTAAATAGTTCAAGTCACATATTAAATTAATTTTTTTATTGATCAAGTTGGAGTTCCCAAATGTATAGCACAATGCATTTTGTAGATCCATTTTTGTATTCCACAATATGCACTATTGATATTGTCAAACATAAATTTAAAAAATCATTTTAAGAAATCATTTTTAATAATTTATTATAAATTTTGCTAGTATTAAACCATGAACTAAATCATTTCAAACTTGATAAAGACACCATACATTTACATGGATTAGCAACATCTCTCTCTACCGCCCATATGAAATGAGGCATCACCATACATCACAGATTGAATCATGTATAATTGAACATCATTGTTGCATCTTATCTTTGATACACATTCATATGACAACATAGAATACGAAAATTTTAAGAGAAGTAAATTTACTCAATCACTTATTTTATTATCACCCTGATTCAATGCTCAGTCGGGAAAGAATCAGGAAGAAAATCCGGCTTCGTTGCCATATATAATAAGGTTTAAACAATACAATTTACAATAGGATCTCAATCCCAATTTTCAATAATTTTATCAAATTTTCTTCATGATCCAAATCAAGGAGTTTGTAATGTCTTCTAAATCTCATTTCAAGAACCATGGAGGAAACCAATAACTGATCAGGTGACAACCAAGCAGAACCAAAAGAACATCAAGCATGCATAGTCATACATGGTTTACACAATAAGATTCACAGTGAATCAAGACTAGGGAGAGGTGGATTCTTCCAACTGGAGAAGTCAAGCACAACACCAATTCAAATGCCCAATCGGGGCCAATAACCAAGAACTTTCGTTCTTCCATTTAAACTTGCCATACTCATACCAGGTTTGTGCTGACGGGTAGGGGCCCATAACACCCTACCCTTTATCCCTCTTCTCATCCTAAGAAGAGACTCTACATAGGTTGGAGTCCAACTAAACAGACCTCTCTCAGAATTGGTCACTTCTGCCCTCTCCTAGGGTGAGTAATACCAAAACACCCATGCAAGGAACTCAAAATTGCAAACATAAACAAGAAAGGAAAACAACCAAAAGAAACAAGGTTTACAAATCTTCCCAACATACCCACAACCATACAACAGTAAAACAACAACAAGGTAACAAGAACATGAAACAAAACACAAAAACTGAATAAGGGAGATGGGAGTTTCCTACCTTCTCAAAGAGGTAATGGCAATGGACAAATTTGAGTAGAGTATCCCTCCTTCCTTCAAGCTTCAAGAAATCTTCTCTAAATGTAGAGATTGGGTAACCAAACCACTAGACCAAGGAAGGCCTCTAAATAAGCCTCCAACTCAACCACCTAAAAGGAGCAATAACTATTTCCACCCACTAGCCACACTAGAAACTCCTAACTCAACCTACACCTTGGTTAAACCCTAAAAGGAGGTGGGGTAAGACAACTCATGACAACCACTTGCAATTTTCGCACAAAGGCAAAAAGGGACTTTTTGAGTGCCCTCAAAAGTCAAAGCTAGGGTCTTAGGGGTTGGAAAAGACCCCTAACCCATACCCATACCCTTAGGTTAGAATAAAAACATGTTTTAAAGCCTTAGGGAAGAGGTTAGAGTCAAATAAAATTCTAGAGATAAAATAGGTCTATCTAACAACTCTAACTTGCAATCTAGCACTAAATCGAATTAGGGATGACTAACCCTCATTAAGAATCTAATAGAAAATTGACACTAACTTGAAACCAAAGGTTAAACAATTAACCCTAACCAGCATACCGAAGCACATAACATTTTACGAGTGTCAAGCGACATTGAAAGAACATAATTACGAACAATAAGGTTTCCAAATTTTAGCACATGGAGATCAGTTTTGTTCCTCCGTAGGGTTTCTCAGCTAAATATCTGCACACTCATTGCACACATCAGTAGTCCCGAAAATCACATGTATATAAACGTATATGTATCAAAAATTTTCATAAATTAAAACATGCATCAAATAAGAGTTTCTTCATCCTACATAATTCTTAACCATTGAAATATCTTAAATCAAATCTCAATTTTACTGATTTCGTCAACATACATATACGTGATCATTAAATGACAATCATCAAATATATCTGGAAATAACATCACACAACATGAAATAATAAAATATGTTCTAAGCATCAGATAATGTCTCGACATCTCGAGTCGCGGATAACAAAAATAAGAGTAATTTATCACTATGCTACGATGGGTCGGGGCGAGGCCTCACAAATTATACAATAAATTCATTATTGCAATAAATACAAATGTTATTTCAATAAATACAGATGTTATTTATATATTGTTATTTTGAAAGTATTTACACGATTAATACAAATATTTTAATAAATACAAAATAAATTAAGTTATAAAATAAAATGAATATACCTTATAATTTAAAAAAGTAATAAAACATAAAATTAAGTCTATAGAAATTAATTTAATTATAAAAATATTTTATAAACAATTCTAAAAACTTAATTTTATATTAACAACCATAAAACTATTGCAATGTGAAGTATGTTAATACTTTATTAAAAAAAAGAAAAATCATCTCCATAGAATGGGTGCACGATTGACTCTCTGACACCGTCAGTGGAAGAGACAGGCGTGGCAGAGCGTGGCAGGGTGTGGCACAGCGTTTGAAAATCTCGGCGAACTAGGCAGTCGATCCTCCTGCCTGGGTAGCTAGTGCCGTGAATGCATGGCCCATCAGGCAACGGCTATCGAGGCAGGAGGATCGACTGCCTGGATCGTTGAGCTCCTCGACCGTCGTGCTTATTCCTGCCACGTCGTAGCCCTCCACTGACAGTCACGTGAGCATATGAAATGGAAGCCCAACTTGGTCTAGGTTGATTAGTAGGTGTAGGTTAGGAAGGTTAAGGGGTAGTTAGTAACCATTAGTTAGAAAATTAATAAGTTGTGATAACGGTTAGTACTTTATTGTTAATTTAGTTTGGTATTTGGTAAATTAAGTTTACTATAGTATTGATTCAGTTTAGTATATTATTGATTTAGTATACTTAGAGATTTTATTATAGTTAGTAATGAGTAGTTAGGACTTGGTTGATAATGTTTAGATGGTTAGATTTGGAGTAATATTATATGATTTAATTTTTTTAAATTTAATTAGAATTTTAAATTATTTTATAAATATCAAGTTATCCTAGTCGATTTTGTCTTTAATGGTTAAGTATAGGAACCAAGAATATGTAGTTAGGATATTAATGATATGATTTAAGATTTTACCCATCATAGAATATTATTGAATATATATAAAATTTTGCTAGGGGATTTATTTTAGCAATGTTCATGGACTTAATAATGGGTTTTAGTTATAGAAGGGGTCATGTGTTAAAGGTGAATAGTGCTAGGAGAATGAAGATGTTTTTTGTGGTTTCAAGTTGTATAATGTAAATTATTAATTGATAATTGATAAGATGAGTCAGATTCTATTAAAGATCAATTGTAAGTCATAAGTAGATTTGGGTTAGATATTTAATGTTTTAAATTAGTTCTAAATAGGTTATGATGATAACTAAAATTAAGTATTAGTATGTTATGATGGATTAACCTTGAGATGCAGAATTTGACTCTCCTAAAGATTAACCTAGTATAATGAAATGAATATTAGGTATCATATCAACCTAATGGAACTTATGTTATTGATCAAATAAAATGTTGTACATAATGAAATGTAATTAAGGTTACCATTGCGTTGTTACCAAGACCTCGCAAGTTACCAATGCGTTGTTACCAAGACCTCGCAAGTTACCAAGAACTTATTATTTTTTATATTTAATACTATTTAATAAAATAGTACATTCAATTTTTATTTTTTTTAATCTTGTTAAAAAGAAAACATTTTTAATACTTTATTATAAATTTTGCTAGCTAAATAAATCAATAATTTTGTTTAATACTAGCAAAATTTATAATAAAGTATTAAAAATTTATCTAATCATTTTTCAATTACACTAAAAGATTTTTTTTTTTTCATTTTCTAAATTTTAAATTTATTTTGGAATGGTTCATACATTTTAATTAATAATCATATAAATAATTAATTAATAATCATATAAATAATTAAGAAGTAATTATTTTCATTTTTATGTGTTTTTTTTTTTTAAAGTTTTAAATGGCGTATTTATTAAATTATATAGATAATATTAAAAAAATTAATTAAAAATTATTCTTATCTATTTATTTGTGAAATATATAATTAGTATTAACTTAATTGAAATAATTGTGATAGATAAAAATTTTGATTGAAACAAATCATAAAATTTAACAAATAAAGATATAATAAAAAAAATTATGTAAATTCTACAAACATGAAAGGTGCTTCATTGTTCTAATTTTTACCTTCTTGAACATGGCATTTCCATTGTTTTGTCCTTTGTGAAATGGTGAATATATTAAGTTATGTAAATAATATAGTCACTATTAAATAAAATTTATATAACTTAATATAGTCTTGATTTAAAAAAAAATCTTCCCAAAAAATGTTGTAAGTTCAACCAACTTGAATATTAATAGATTTGAGTTCATTTTTTCAAAAATTTATAAATTTGTTATATGAAATAAAAGATATGTAAAAATACTTTATTATAAATTTTGCTAGTATTAAAAAAAATTATTGATTTAATTAGCTAGCAAAATATATAGTAAAGTATTAAAAATGATTTCTTTGTATTGAGATAAAAAAATTAAATTTGAATGTACTATTTTATTAAATAGTATTAAATATAAAAAATAATAAGTTATTGACAATTCATTTTAATCAAAAAATAATAATCTTTATTTTTATTTTTATTAAACATTCTATATTTTTTTGAAACTATACAATAAATTTATTATTTCAATAAATACAAATATTATTTCAATAAATACAAGTGTTATTTTGAATAAATACAATTAATACAAATGTTTCAATAAATACAAAATAAATTAACCCTGTCAGTGAAACCCTCACTGTGGAAGAAGCCAAAGACCTAATACAAAGGAGTGGTATGATTGTCTTCCCAAGATGGGATATCAGTTCCTCTTTTCTACTAGACCAGATGAGGAGACAAGACAAATCAATCTCCTTTGAAGATGAAAATTAGCTTGGAGAACTAAGAGGGTCAGGATACAACACTAATGCTCAAACAATGGTTATATGGAGTTTAGCTCTAAAGCATCAAAAGCCTACCCTTATGGAAATCAAAGAGTTCCCCTAGGGGAAATGTTATATTTTGGAATGTGCACTCCACCTCCAGCAGCCAAATATATGGAATGCAAACTTCAGTAGCACTGTTGGGTAAGAATTAGATGCCAAATTATATCACAGAAGACTGCAAAGTCAGTATTCCATCCTATTGCATGGGTTTGAAACCCTAGGTTCCAGTACTACAGGAACACTTAGGTCGGGATATAAGAATTAGATGATTAAATATTGAATAAGTTATGGAAAGATGATAACATGATAATGATAGTCTTCGAGTCACAAGGTTTAGTTTTCATAAGGTTTGATTGATATGTTTCACTTTCTGACTTGTTTTTGGAAGAACACCACATTATTGGCACATCCAGAATTTTAACATATTTAAAGGTTAAGCCAACCTTACTTAATTACATTTCATTACACAACATGTTATTTGATCAGTAAAGTAAGTTCCATTAGGTTGATATGATACCTAATATTCATTTCATTATACCAAGTTAATCTTTAGGAGAGTCAAATTCTGCATCTCAAGGTTAATCCATCATAACATACTAATACTTAATTTCGGTTATCATCATAACCTATTTAGAACTAATTTAAAACATTAAATATCTAACCCAAATCTACTTATGACTTACAATTGATCTTCAACAGAATCTGACTCATCTTATCAAGTTATCAATTAATAATTTACATTATACAACTTGAAACCACAAAAAACATCTTCCTTCTCCCAACACTATTCAACTCTAACACATGACCCCTTCTATAACTAAAACCCATTTTTAAGTCCATGAACATTGCTAAAATAAATCCCCTAGCAAAATTATATATATATATATATTCAATAATATTCTACCATGGGTAAAAATCTTAATTCATATCATTAATATCCTAACTACATATTCTTGGTTCCTATACTTAACCATTAAAGCCAAAATCGACTAGGATAACTTGATATTTATAAAATAGTTTAAAATTCTAATCAAATTTTAAAAAATTAAATCATATAATATTACTCCAAATCTAACCATCTAAACACTATCAGCTAAGTCCTAACTACTCATTACTAACTATAATAAAATCTCTAAGTATACTAAATCAATAATATACTAAACTGAATCAATACTATAGTAAACTTAATTTACCAAATACCAAACTAAATTAACAATAAAGTACTAACCGTTATCACAACTTATTAATTTTCTAACTAATGGTTACTAACTACCCCTTAACCTTCCTAACCTACACCTACTAATCAACCTAGACCAAGTTGGACTTCCATTTCATATGCTCACCTGACTGTCAGTGGAGGGCTACGGTGTGGCAGGAATAAGCACGGCGATCGAGGAGCTCGGCGATCCAGGTAGTCGATCCTCCTGCCTAGATAGTCGTTGCCGTAGCTGGGTAATTCCTAAACTATCACACCAAAACACATTCGTCCTTATTTGCAAACCCCAATCACGGTATGTCTATAATTGTTATGTACGATGACAAGACGTTTCAAAAGATTACAGTTCAAGATCAGAGAAATGGCAGGTCAGACGAGCTTTATGAATTTCATATGCGAGCAACCTCCTAGATAAAAGCATATTGGATAAGAAAATTTTAATAAAGAATATTGGCAAACGCATGAAAACTATGTTTTCATCTTTCTCAAAGAGAGATTAATAAGCTTAAAAATAAGTTAAATGAAAATATAAGTTTTGGGCCTTAAATTGAAAATATTTTTGTATTACTATCAATAGAAGGTGCAAAGGAGGTGTCGATAGGTCTTTAATTTAAAAGCATAATGAAGATTTTAGAAGATAAAGCTAGTGTAAGAATGTAGATAGGAACACATAACAAAGATAAATATTTGTTTATTAAGCAAGGTAGTAGATGAAAAAAATATATTTAAATTGTCAATTTTCAAACATTCATAATGTTTGAAGGAAGCATTGTATGAAATAAAACTAAGTATGCCAAATTCAATTGTACAATGATGGTGTGTAGTATTATTTGTATGATTTTCCCAAAAATATATAAGCAATTCAATTTTTTGGAGTCCTTAGGTAAATGTTGTATATGTGGCAATCAAAATTACTTCCTTGCTCTTGTTGTTGTAACTATTGAACATGTACAGGAGCAAAAGATAAAATTGTCATAAAATAAATGATAATATTAAGTGATGGAATGGGAAAAGAATAAAATTGCATTTTTGAAAATAGGGACGACAATAACAATGCTTACCCAATCAAAGTGAGAGCAAGAGTAGGCAAGCTTCTTATCTCTAATAATGTTGTATGTGTTATTCTTCATTTTGCAAAAAAGCTCCAAAGAGAACTCGGGTTGTATTTAAAGGCTCTGTAGAGATCACAAGTTTAGGTACACTATCCATCCCCACCCTCTACACAAACCCAATATCCATCCTTCACTTATCGGTATTTTCAGAGTTTGTGAAACTATGACATTTTACTTTTCGCCCCCACTAAAAACAATAGATAAATTTTTGCACTTAATGTAAGATCTATATTAAAAACTATGAAAAATATTCATTGAATAGACAAGAAAACTAAATTTAAATTGTGTTTTTTGCACCCAATGATATAAATACTAAAGATGAATTCACAACTTCATCTAGGTAAGTTGAATTTTGCCAACTGTCTCAAGAACTTGATATATAATTTTGAGTTGTTAAATAAATGCATGAAGAACTTACAGATAAATTATCCTTCTCTGCATATTCTCTAGTTTAATAGATGTATTTAACAAGTAATAATATAATTTTAGCCTAGTATAGAAACTTAATTCAAGTCAAAGAGAATAACACTTGGCCCTTTTGCTAATCATAGAATAAGTATTTGAAATAAAAAACAGAAAGTGTAGAGAGGAAACGACAAATCAACATCAAGATTTACAGTCTATAGCACATATCAAAGTCAACCAAACAATAAGAAAAATAGTAAACATATGCAAATCACATTTTGTTTGCACATATAGTAACCTTTTATGGAGCAAAGTTAATAAATCTTAAGATTTTGTACTACTTACTGTGACACAAAGAGACCGTGGCTCGACTTGCCCCTCCTCACCTCTCTCATGAGATGCTCCAAAATTTATACCCAATTATGTTGCATCCTCCTCCCCAAAATCATATTGATATGCATCATAATTAGTCAGGGGACCCAAGCATAAGTTCTTGCATGTAAGTAAGTGTGGGGTATGTAAACATGTGAGTTGTTAGC
This sequence comes from Cupressus sempervirens, assembly GCA_028749045.1. NCBI lineage: Eukaryota > Viridiplantae > Streptophyta > Pinopsida > Cupressales > Cupressaceae > Cupressus > Cupressus sempervirens. The sequence continues at coordinate 331,000,211 of CM053789.1, forward strand.
TAATGAACTTGTGCCAATATCATCAACATGAGGAGGCAACATTGACCTAGACTAGGAAACCAATAAAGAACTCAATGAGTGAATGGCTCTAATAACCTTTGAGGTAGCCTCTGCCTAGCATAATTGTAACACATATGAGATAGGATGGAATTTATTAGGCCAAAAGTGTGAAGAATTTTTGTATTGTGTAGAAGAAAGCATGGCACGTCACAAGACAAAATAGGGCCAAGCCAACCTTCAAATGGGGCAATAACAGAACTCATTAACTTTTGGAGCTTCATCACTAGATGAATTCATCTACAGGTTACCATGTGATCAATGCAGATCATTTCTAAGGCTAATGGATACAAGTTTAAAGGAAACCAATTTCTATTCAAAAATTAATGCAGGAGTATCTTGGGTTGTATTGCTATCTTAAATGGTTTTTCTTTCTTAATTGTTGCCAAGTTGCAATGTCTTGCATTGTCGAGCTTCGTAGTGGTTGTTGAGTTCTCTACGTCTATCGAGTTCACAGTTGTTGTTGAGTTATCCCTTGGTTGTCGATTTATCCTTTGGTTGCCGAGCTTTCTTTGGTTGTCGAGCACTACTAAGTTTCTTTGGTTGCTGAGTATTGTTGAGTTTGTCGAGTTGCAACATTTTGTTGGATTCTTCATTTGTCAAGTTGTATGTGTGCAGTTTCTTGTTGGAGTCAACCTTACATTTAATCTAGCGATAGGTATCTGTTGTGAGCCTCCTTGTAGCTTATTCTAGCATTTAATATGAGAGTTTAGTTTTTTATATTTGCAACAAGTCAACTTGTGGTTGTACATGTATGTAAAAGGATATTTAGTAGAGTCTTAGAGGAGGAATGTGAGAAATTAGAAGTGTAGTAGGAGCATAAGAAAGCTGAGATGCAAGGTTTGATCATTGAAGTTTGAAATTGAATTGTAATGTTGGTCGTAATCTAGAAGGCCTTATAGCTAGTATGTATTTGATATTTTGGTTAATATATGAAGGCATTTTCTTCCTCTATCTCCTGAGTTTATTGTAATTTGGTGTTTGTTTATGTTGTGCTTACTCTTGTGGATGATTTGAATAGTTATGTGTGCCTTTGGCCCTAGCTATCTCATATCTCCCTACATCAAGGTAGTAGGAGCAGAAGCAAGCTGAGACGCAAAATTTGAAATTGAATTGTAATGTTGGTCATAACCAAGAAGGCCTTATAGTTGGGCATGTATTTGATATTTTGATGAATATATGAAGGCATTTTCTTCCTCTATCTTCCGAGTTTGTTGCAATTTGGTGTTTGTTTCCATTGTTCTTACTCTAGCAAGTGGTTTGAATAGCTAGATGTGCCTTTGGCCCTAGCTCTGATACCTCCCTACATCAGGTGGTATCAGAGCTCGAGGTTCATCCTTGTGGAGATTGGATCATGTAGAACCCTAAAGTGGATTTGGGTTGTAGGGTTGTAGATTTGTGAATTTGACCTATAACTTGCGGAGGGTTATGATCTTGTAGGAACATGATTATAAAGATGGTTTGGGGTAGAGGAAATACTAACAATGTCATGTTGGATACATTGAGACAGATTGTGGCCAAATTAGATGTTGTAGAGATAGCCCAAAGAAGAGGAACACATCTTGATGATTTGAATGATGATGAAGTAGCAGCACCAAACCCTAATCTAGAACTTGAAGAAGATCAAGATGAGGCAATATTATTGAGAGTGTTATCTAGGGAAAATTCAAACCCTATTGTTGAAGTTGTTCCTTACGATGGAAAATTGGATACCAATGTTGTGTTGGATTGGATCTCTGAAATGAAGAAGTTCTTTGACTATGAAAACACTCCTAATAATAGGACTGTGAAGATTGTAGGTATAAGGTTGAAAGGACATGCCTCATTGTGGTGGGAGCATTTTCAAACTAATAGACAAAGGAGAGAAAAGGAAAAGATCAGGACTTGGCCAGAGATGGTGAAAAAGTTAAAGAACAAGTTCCTTCATGTTGATTACCAAGTTAGCTTTTTGAGAAAAATGTAAAATTTGAGACAAAGAGACATGACTATGAAGGAGTATACTAAGGAATTCTATAGATTGGACATCAAATTTGGACATGTGGATGATGATGTTGATAAAATTGCAAGGTACATAAATGGATTGAGATTTGGAATTCAAGATGAGATAAGTTGTGTGGAATTGGAAAGTGTGGATGAAGCATATCAATATGCCTTGAAAGTTGAGGAGACATTGACAAAGAAGCATGAACAAAGACAAAGAGGTAGAGGTGGTAGATTTCAGAGAGGTAGAGGTAGATCTTATGGAGAAGGTGGTAGATCTAACAATTATGTGCAAGATAAGGGCAAAATTGAATGGAAGAATGATGATAAAGGAAAAATTGGGTGGAAAGGTGGTGATTCCTACCAAGGAGGTAATTGTTCTTACCAAGAAAGAGGTAATTCTTACTCTAGAGGTGGTTTTCATGGTAAGTTTTTTAGATGTGTTAAAGAAGGGCATAGATATTTTGAGTGTACATCCTCTAAAAGTGGGCAAGGTAACAGAAATGTTACAGTTCAAGGAGACACCAAGGGTTCACCTAGTGGATCTAAGGCTAGATAAATCTAATGATGAGAAGAACCTTATGTAATAAGGGAAGTGATGAGGAACCTATCCTAAGGAGAAGCCTTTTTAAGACTAGATGTAAGATGGCTGGAAAATGTTGTAAGGTGATCATTGATAGTGGAAGTTCTAGAAATTTGGCATCTAAAGAATTGTTACAAAGCTGTGTTGTAGAGGTTGGAGCATCCTAAACCCTATCATGTTTCTGGATCAAAGATGAGCATAAGATATTGGTAAGTGAACAATGCATTGTGAAGTTCAAGATTGGTCATTATTTTGATGACGTTTTGTGTGATATTATGCCTATGGATTGTTTTCATAATCTATTGGGAAGACCTTAGCAATATTATAGATATGTTATACATGATAGAAGATTGAATCAATATACTCTTTAGGTGAATGGGAAGAAGCAAATATTGTTTCCTTTGATTGAAAGTCCAGATGAGGTTAAGTGTACTACCGTGCAAATTTGCATAGTTAATGGAAAAAAAAAAATTGAAAAGGAAATGAAGAAAAATCAAATATGTTTTTCTATAATCCCTAGGAGACTAAGTTGTACCAGTAGCAGCCAAGTATTAGATAAATATTGCTAAACAAGTGTCAGTCAATAGTGACCAAGTAATAGAAGCTAGTGGTAACTGAGTGACAACAAAAATTGGCAATACTGACTAAGTGCCTATAGAAATTAAAGAAATGCTTAAGAAGTATAAATATATTGTTGCATGAAGCTAGTTTGCCAAATAAAGCACCATATATATTGACACCTACGAAGAATGAAGAATGTAATAGATAGGTGCACAAGTTATTGCAGAAAGGTTTTATCAGAGAAAGTTTGAGTCCATGTGTTGTACCTATCATATTAGCACCTAAGAAGAATGGAGAATGGATAATGTGTACTAATTTCGGAGCTATTAACAAGATTACAGTGAAATATAGGTTTCCTATACTGAGGATGGATGACATAATGGATTGTTTGAGTGGTGCAAAGTATTTTACCAAGATTGTTTTGAAGAGTGGCTATCATGAGATCAGAATTAGAGAAGCTGATCAATGGAAGACCACTTTCAAGACAAACCAAGTACTTTTGTGAGGTTGATGAATGAATTTCTAAAAAGATTATTGGGAAAGTTTGTGCTTGTTTATTTGGATGATATTCTGATATTCAATAAGACTAAGGAAGAACATCTTGAGCATGTTAGACAAGTATTGTAGAGATTAAAAGAAGAAAAGCTAATGATTAATCTGAAGAAGTTTTATTTTATGTATGAAGAGATTGCATATTTTGGATTTATGATTCTAGTTGATGGTTTGAAGATGGATCTTGAGAAGGTTAAAGCAATTTTGGTATGGCCTACACCTGAGAATGTAGGTGAGGTAAGATCATTTCATGGTTTAGCTAGTTTTTATAGGAAGTTTATAAGGAATTTCAATTCTATTAATAATACTATATATAAGCCAATGAGAGGAGATAAAAAAGAATTCAAGTGGACAAATGGAGCTGATAATAGTTTTGAGACTTTGAAACAAAAGGTTGTTGAGTTTCCTGTATTAGATTTGTCTGATTTCAATAAGGCATTTCAAGTTGAATGTGATGCAAGTGGTAGTGCAATAGGAGCTATATTAATTCAAGTAGAGAAACATGTTGCTTTCTTTAGTGAGAAGTTGAACGATGCTTGTTGGGACTCAAAATTGTCTTCTCGATTTGAGCACCATTCCAAGTTTTTGAGCCTTAAAGTGCATTTAATGCATGTGTACTTGGCTATCCATTTGAGATCTAAGAGGTGTTTAATGCTTTTGACACTTTGAATTCAGTATATCCATGTGTCCCATGAAAATAAATTTCCATTCCAAGTCATTATGTGAAATCTCGTTTTGAGCAATGTCCAAATTTGCTTTTTTTCCTAAGTGTCAAACAACGACAGGTAGCCTAGTTTGCAATTGAATATCTTGCACCCAATAATGTTTCCTAACTTTCTACTTTGGGAGTGTTTAATATGCATATCAAAGAACCTATGTTTCAAATTTCAAGTCATTTCAATATGTTTTGACTAGGTTTTGAATCCCTCAAATTTGGTTGTTTATTGTTGTCATGTTGATGCTAATTGTTTAAAATTTTGGGAGTTTATGTTTTAACTAGTTATAACTTTGACCCAATTGACCAAAATGAGGAAATTCCTTTTGCATTGCATTCTATAGGTCAGAGATTTATTATGTTTTAGATTTGAGCTTATGGTGAATTTGTTTGATCTATTTTCGAATGCAATTGCATATATAAATTGTAAAGTTTTGCTAGTGTCATAAAGTGCAGATTGATCGGTACCCCTGTTCAGGATGTCATAACTCTGAATCTATGATAGGTGAGATCAAATGGATTTTAATGTTGTGTTCTTCTCTAAAAATTCTTTAAGTGTTCCAATTTCCAAGTCTTGATGAATCTTTTTGCACATTTTTCCGAGATCCTTTCCATTTGTAAAAATTACTTTTCTGCCAATGTTCCCAATTCTACAAATCCAAGTAGCCCACTCTGACCGCTTGCCAAATACGCCCAGTTATTCATCATGAGCCCAAATCCTAGATTTATACTCTCCCTATGACTGTGAACTAATGCTCCATTTTTCTACCCCCATGTTTCAGTTTGACCTGTTTCTAAAGCCAAAATCGAATGCTTTTTGTGGTTTTCTGATATGTTTGCTTCCAGGCAATTCTAAGAAGGCATCTTTGATGATCATCATCTTTTGATCCCAAAGTTATCATGGCATGAGATTTTTTAGGGTAAGAGAATCTATGGTAAAGAATCAACATGTTTGATTTTAGAGCCTAGTCAAGTGTTTTTGTTAGTTTTTAAAGCCAGTCAAAGGACCCCTTGGCACATAATTGGCAAGTTGCAGAAGGAGGTGAAATGAGTTTCAAAGTTTTATTTAGTGGTCGAGTTTGATTTTTAATTAGTATTGGGTGGTCAATGGATCAATTTGAAGGATCAGGGGTTTGAAAATGAAATTTTTTTAGCCAGACCCATGTTGGGGCCTGACTGATTGCATCAAGCTGATAGATATGGAGGGGATTAAATATGTTTTGTGAGGTCAAATTGATCTTGATATCTTGGATTATGAAATAGAAAGTTGTGATGTTTCAACTGTTGGTAATTTGATTGAAAATATCATTATTGAAGAAGAGAGACTATTGCAAAGAAGGAGATTGTTGATAAAGAATGTTTTCAATCATTGTTTTGTCATTGATGTCAAACCTGTTATTTGTTGGAATGAGAATTGCTTATAAGATCCAAGTACTATCACTTAGTTGATTAATGAAGAGGATTTAATCAAAAAGATGTAACAAAAGTACCCAAGGGAAAGGTTGAGTTATGATTTTGTAATGAAGTACAAGGATCAATTAAGACAATGGTAAAATGATGTATTGATAGTATACTTGAAGATACATATGTTGGCCACACTTGGAAACACTGGAAGAATAAGTTGTAACAAGGCTATCTGCAAAGCTTAACTAAGTTCATTAGTGAGTGCTGAGCAAGCTAGTTCATGCCAAGTATATTTTCAATTAGTGCCAAGCAAATGAAAAATCTAGTGTGTGCCAAGTGATATAGAAGGAACTGAGCAAGTTCATGTGTCGAGAAAAGTAATAGGTGCCTAGCATCAAAAAACTTAGTGGATGCCAGGTGAATCCACAATAGGTGCCTAGCATCAGTAAAATGTAGTTGGTGCTGAGTAACACAGTATGTGCTGAGCACCATAATTTCAATAGTGCCAAGCTGCTACATTATATGAAAAGTCAAAGATTCACCAAATCTGAGCCAACAAGGTTGTTACCTTGAATTGTGTGAACTAGATGGAGGATAAGGATGATGAGCTGGAGGCACATAATATTAGATAAATTGTTTTTGAGCAGATTCAGGAGGATTCTTCATGATGTTTCTAGAAGGAACAAGATATGGGTTAGATTCAATGAATTCTACCTAATCTATTCAAAGTAAAATTAAAGGAGGAAAGAATCAAGTGGGAAAAGCAATTCCAAACTTATATTTAAGAAGTCACGGGCCAAGAAGCTAGAGTTTCTAGTGTGCCAAATTGCAAAGTGGTTGAAGGGTGTCAAGGAGAAGGCATCAAGGAGAAGAAAGAACAAAGCATAGAGACTTTTCTTTGATAAGTGGTCATATAGGAGATTGCACTGGTACATCGAGCATGGAGACTCAAGGAGACAAAGCTTGAAAGGAGGACAAGCTATCAGAGTTGTAGAGACTGAAAGTCATGCAACGTTATGAGTTGAACAAAGATTTGAAATCTGCAAGTTAAGTTTTGAGTTGTATCAAGTCAAAAGTGTTTGTTGTTACTCTCTAACAATTGTATCAGTTAGGGTAAAATCCTATGGACTTAGGTTGGTTTAACAACCATTTGTAAATCCTTTAACAAGGTGGCATTCCAAGTGAATGTTCTAAAGTCCTTTAACCCGGCCCACTTCTAACAGGGCAGTTAAATTCTTTGACAAGGTCACATTTAACAATGTGTTGTAGCCTTTGACAGGGCATCACTTCAAAAGAGTGAGAATTGAGTAGCATGTTACTAGTAGTTTTTCCCAAATTGGGTTTCCACGTAAATCCTTGTGTTATGTATTGATTCTTCGTGTGTTATTCTTGCATGTTGATTTTCAGTAACTTGCTAAGTAAGAAAGTTTAAGCTTGGATGAATGAATAGTTTGATGGGCTCACTTTACTTGATGAAAAGTTTTATTAGGGCATTTGGACCTTGAATAAATGATTCACCCCCCCTCTTAGTTATTTTAAAGCATTTCCAACATCAGCATTCCCATTCATAACATGGATGTTTTTTAAGACCATTTATCATCCAAAGTTTAGCCATTTCAAGAGTTCCTTGCAATACTTCGAAGCAACTTATGTTTGAGGAATGACCTTGTGTGGTGATCCGGATCATCAGACAACTTGTGCATCATCCCTAATGTGACTACAACCTATACTAAGGATTTTGATGAATTATTTTAGCGGTTCAAGTGATTGAGTTCCAAGTTATTTTTAGTAAAATTGGCCATTCATAAATCACAATAGTTTTCCCACTACATTCAACACTATTAAGGATAAATATGAACTGCTAAAATTGTGAATATATTAAGTGAGTTATATTGCCCTTTCATCTTTTAAATTCAAACTTTTATACATTGGTCAAACTCCAGACATTCTGCGTGGTATCTTGGATATTTTCTTGGGAGGCCAAATGCATGAAGGTATGCATATTAATACAAATAGATGTCTTGGGAAACTTGTAGCCTATGTGTATGGCACAGGTGATCTGCAGAGTTTTCTTGGAGTGGGACATTTCATATCATAGGAAGAAACAAATGACAAAGAGCTCGGTGAGTTTCAATAGTAACATGCTTGGCTTTCTGGGAGTAGACATGAGATGCTGACGGGAAGTAGTACTACCAATAGAAGCGCCAATGCTTAACGATTGTTCTATAATCCCTGGTGTGGACGCCCCAAGCTATTTTGTCTTTAAATAAAATTTGACATAACTGTAATTTTTGAGCTTGAAATGGTGCAATTTTCCATTAGTCTTCCATTGTTTTTAATCTTCTTGGTTTTTGTTTTTGTGGTTGGTGAGAATCGTGTGCCAAGGATTATGGTTGAAGTTTTGTTCATGGATCCTCATAATTTGACCAATATTTTTGAAGGAATGGAGAGTGGATCATTTTCTTTGAAGACTGGCTATTTTAGCTATTTTGTATCAAAAGCATTGAGTGGCTACATTGTTGGGAGCAACGTTTCAAGGCATGGCATCATTCATCTACAATCAACTCACCCTTTTCTTCTCCCACTATAGCCTTTGCCAATCTCCTTTTTTGTTATGATATAAACTCCCACCACACATGTGATGAAAAATTCTTAGGAGCTATTCCTTGAAGTCTTCTCCTCTTCTGAAAAGTCAAGTTTGTAGGTGGCCAAATCGTAGGCCATGAACGACCTCATGCACATTTTTTTCCCCCACAAATCCCTCTCATCCCAACAGCGCCTGGAGCCCATAGAAGAAGGAAAGGAACATAAGTATGTTGCACAAGGACTATTAGAATAAGCACAAAGGAGGAAGGGGAAATGTTTGTGTGTAATGTGGCATGAAGAGAAGGAAAGGAACAACCATTGCAGAATGAGTAAAAATTTGAAAAAATGGTTCAAACAATAATCCCACATGTATGTCACAAGGAGGAGTTTTTTTGTTTAAATATAACAACACACACTCATTAGTTGTGTTAAAAGACAATGGCTTTTGAAGCCACAAACTCACAGGGGACCCACTTGCTAACTAAAGTGCACGTATCAAAATTTTTAACAAACACGTAGGATGAGATGATGATGTCAACACTAATGATGTGGTGTACACATGGAATTGGATGGACAAATCAAAAATTGTCACCTGGCACAAAAACCAAGAAGATGTTGATATGGTGGTTCCAAATCTGATGCTCTAGATTTTTCCATGTGGCAAGATTCAATGGTAGGTGCTTCCTTGCATTATGAAGATGTGCAAAGGTTAAGGAAAGTAGAGAAGCACCTAGCTGACATGTGGCAGCAAGCCATGGTCAATGATGATGTGGTAGGGGCAAGCTTCTAGTGAATGATAAGGTGTCATGTGGTGGTGACGTGGTAGGCACCCAACAAGAGATTATGTGGTGGTGACTAAGCAGAAGGAGGTCTAATGAAATACTACCACATGAAAAACTAGTGGACTAGTTAGAGGGTGCCATGTGGCACCCAATGGTAGGTGATGTGGTAGACCCTAACCAATGGTGTGTTGCCACATGGCATAGATGGTCAAACCCAAGTTTGACTTGGATGGATAGATAGAGGGAAATTTCAAAATGCAAAAAATATATATTTTAATTATTTTCTTCTAAAAAGAGCGTACATGCATTTTAAATTCAAAAATGAGATATCCTAAGGTTTAAACTTTAGAAAGGGATTAATTTTTTGCATAAAGCACTCACATGATATTCAGACTTGTGAACCAGTCCAGGGGCATGATTTTTAATTTGATACCCTGGGCATTCTTGATATGTTGACATAGCACTATTACATATCATTGAAATTGGGAGAAAGAAAATTTTCCATATTTGTGGTTTGTTTCTATGGGGAGCCATAAGTTTGAGTTATTTAGGATTTTGTCTCAAGTACTCAATTTTTAACCTCATTCAGTTAAGGTAATTCAAATTTGATTTTTGATGAAATGATGGATTGGATGTGTGCAAAAAGTAGTAAGAATGCAGTTACAAACAAATTTTCTCACCTCCAAGTCAGTTTAGTGAAGGTTTTATCAACATTTTAGATGCATATATGATGGTTTTTGTCAGAATAAGGTTTGTCATAAGTTAGGAGGAGATATTTCAAATTTGTTACACAATAATGATGAAAATCATATCAGATTTCAGTTGTAGAAAGATGAGAGATTCTTTACAACAACAGGGAATAAAGATTCAAGTGGCCACATGTCACTTCCAGATTAGATTCAAGATTTCATTCTTTTCCTATATCTTTCTCTTTCTGATTCATTGTAAGGGTTCCAGTTTCTTGGATGTTTTTCACTACTGTGATACCACAAGGATGGTTCTAGTTAGGTTGAAATTTTTGTCATGACTGGGATACCATTCTCTTTAGCATATTTCTCTATTATGAACAATAGTAGTGAAGCTAATAGCGATAGTTATGATCTATTTAGTGGTTTTATGAGTTGTTTACATGCATCTTAAATGTATAGTTTCAAATAAATGAATATAATGAGCAAGAATCTTCTTAGTTTCATTCTGATTCTTGTCTCCTATCTCTAAAATTTGCAATGTTTTGTAGTTTAGGGAAAAAGAACTTAGACCCATTTACATCCCCTTAAGGTTGTATGTCTCATATGAAATTGTTGTTGGAACAAAGATCCAAGTAAATGCTTGATGTATTTGACGGGGTTGTTGGTTATTTGAGAAGGATATTTCATGAGAATGAGGTCTCTATGAACACTAATGTCTAATTCACAAAGTTATAAGATAGATGTGATATCTTGATGTATGGAATATGTCACTGGTATCATAGATGTATCTGTGTAATTTATGGGACTGCCCAATAGATCAGACATTGATCAGCTATAGGATCAACTTGTTCTTGCTCTTGTATATTTTGGGATTTGCATAAATCAAACTTATAATCATCCATTTCCCTTTCCATTTAAGAGCTGAAAGGATGCCCTCACTTAGCTTATCAATTTCTTAGGTCATGTTATTAGCTATTTTATGTCTATAATCTTTGCATAAATACAAAAGTTATAAGGGTTTTATCTGCTTTGTTTTGAATTTAGTGTATGCTTTGAATATTGGTACAATATGAAGAATCTATAGGTATACTTGCCTAGGTTTTGTAGAGCCTAAAGTAGAAGAAGGATCTAGCCTTATAGTTGGCCCGATGTTTGAAAGGATATGTTGCAGATGGGAAGTAGCTGCCCCTAGATGTATTATGTTCTCATCGGGATAATTTTAAGTGTAACATTTCAAAACACCAACAATGCTAAAAGGAAATACTTTGTGTATGATCAAGAGTCTTATGCTATTGTCCAAGCATTGAAGAAGTGGAGATATTATTTGATTCCTAAGAATTTTGTGTTGTATATTGATCATAAAGCTTTGCAGTACTTGGGAAGTCAACATAAGTTGAATTAGAGGCATATGAAGTGGATTGAGTACTTATAGAGTTTTACATTTGTGATTAAGCATAAGAGTGGAGTCACTAACCAAGTTGTTGATGCATTGACTAGAAGATGTTCTTTGTTGTCTAAGATGAAGGTTGAAGTTGTTGGTTTTGATGAGATGAAGGAGATGTATGATATTGATCCTAATTTTTCTAAGATGTAGAGAGAGTGCAAAGCACCTAGTCTAACAAAATAATTAAGTTTGCCGAGTATTTTATTCAAGATGGTATGTTGTTTAAGGGTATTTAGTTGTGTATTCCTAAGGGTTCTATGAGATTGAATTTGATTAAGGAAAAGCATAATGGTGGATTAGCTAGACATTTTGGAATTGATAAGATATTGAGTTTGTTTAAAGAGAAATATTATTGGCCTCAGATGTATAAGGATGTTCAGAAGTTTGTAAAGAGATGTGGAGTTTGTCAAGTTGCACAAGGAGTAAGTCAAAATACTAGTTTGTATAGACCTATTTCTATTCCCAAGAAACCTTCGAGTGACATCAGTATGGATTTTGTTCTTTGATAGCCTAAGACAGTGAAGGGGTGTGTTTCTATATTTGTTGTTGTGGATAGATTTTTTTAAATGGCTCATTTCATACCTTGTAAGAAGACATCCACTGTTGAGCATGTTGCTGAGATTTTCTTTAAAGAGATTGTTAGATTTCATGGATTACCAAAAAGTATTATTTCTTACAGAGATAATAAGTTTGTTGGTTATTTTTGGAAGACTTTGTGGAAGAAGATGGGTACTCAGTTGAAGTTTAGTTCTACTTTCCATCCACAAACAAATGGACAAATAAAGGTTATGAATAAAAGCTTGGATAATTTGTCAAGATACTTAGTTGGAAATGAATCACATAATAGAGAGATGATATTAGCACAAGTTGACTGTGCATATAATAATTCTGTGAATAGGAGTACAGGGAAGACACCTTTTGATATTGTACTGGAATACAACCTAGAGGAGTATCAAATTTAAGGGATATTGTTGGTGAAGAGAATAGAAGTGATTTAGGGGAAGAGTTTGTTGATTTTATGGAGTTTTTGCATAAAGAAGTGAAGCTAAAGTTGGAACAAAGTAATTAGAACTATAAGGAGAATATTGATAAGTCTAGGAGACATCATGTTTTTGAAGTTGGTGAGGAAGTAATGGTTCATTTGAAGAAAGGAAGATTTCCTATTGGGACATACAATAATTTGAAGATGAAGAAGTATGGACCTTATATAATCTTGAAGAAGTTTAACAGTGGTAATGCTTATGAAGTTGAGTTACCTGATGACATGGATATATCTCCTATATTAAATATTGGTAATTTGTATAAATATCATGAGTCAGATGGTGAAGTTGTTGTATCAGATACTTATCCTAGAAAGAAGATTGAAGAGATTGAACTGATATTGGATCAACGAGTTGGTAAGAGCACAAGAGGAAAATATTACTATGAGTATCTAGTAAAGTGGAAGAACAAACCAAGTGAAGATGCTACATGGATATCTCAATCTGAGATGGATTCAACTCAGGTTGTGATGTCTTAATGATTCAAGAGAATCATTTTCTCCAACCTTGGTTGTTTGATGCAGGAGCATCCTAGGTTGTATTGCTATCTTGCATGATTTTTCTTTCTTAGTTGTTGTCAAGCTTCAATGCCTTGCATTGCCAAGCTTCACAGTGGTTGCCAAGTTCTCTATGTCTTTCGAGTTCACAGTTATTTTTGAGTTATCCTTTGGTTGCCAAGATTTCTTTGGTTGTCGAGTTATCCTTTGGTTGTCAAGTTTCTTTGGTTACCGAGTGTTGCCAAGTTTCTTTGGTTATCAAGTGTTGTTGAATTTGTCAAGTTGCAGCATTTTTTTGGATTCTTCATTTTCTAAGTTGGTTGTATGTAGTTTCTTGTTGGAGCCAACCTTTGCATTTAATTTAGTGATAGGTATCTGTTGTAAGCCAACTTGTGGCTTATTCTAGCATTTAATATGAGAGTTTATTTTGTTGTATTTGCAATAGGCCAACTTGTGGTCATACATGTATTTAAAAGGGTCTTTAGTAGAGTCTTAGAGGAGGAATATGAGAAGTTAGAAGCATAGTAGGAGTAGAAGCAAGATAAGATGAGAAGTTTGATCATTGAAGTTTGAAATTGAATTGTAATGTTGGTCGTAACCTATAAGGTCTTACAACTGGGCATGTATTTGATATTTTGATGAATATATGAAGGCATTTTCTTCCTCTATCTCTTGAGTTTGTTGTAATTTGGTATTTGTTTCCAATGTGCTCACTCTCATAGGTGGTTTGACTAGCTAGGTGTGTCTTTGGCCTTAGCTATCTCATATTTCCCTGTGTCAAAAGTACCATGGTTAATTCTGACAATCACAATCATAAGGTATGTTTAATATATTGTAAAGATGACATCAACCCTATTTATTTATTTGTTACTTAGAAAGGATAGATAACTATTATATATTAAGTATGTGTCAAGCATAGTCTATACCCTATCCTAGTAGCTGAGAAAGCCTCTAAAACATGAGCACTTATCTAAAAAATCCAAAAATGTGCAATTGTTGTAGAAATCAGATTGAGAATGACATGATCAATAAGTTGAGAGAGCACTATTAATAGTGTTCGTCTTTAAAGTTTGAGCTATAGACTTGATAACAACATCATAAGGAACACTTCAAAGAGAAACTCAAACCTCAAAGTGACAAATTACAAATAGAGCGAGAATGGTGTTGAAGAGACATATCATACATTGAAATTGCTTGTAGCCCATATATGGGTGATAGTGTGGAAAGACCAACCTAAAAGTAGCTCTTGCTTCAATTTCTTTGATATAGTTTCTTTCTCTTGAACTCTATTGGTATCTTGAAACTATGTAGTACACCTATTATATGATAAACATTACTAACAAGCATAGAATGAGAAAAACAAATGATCAAAGTTTTGTAAGAAATAAAACAACTAAAGAAGAAAATTTAAAGGAAAACAAGACAAGGAGAAGAAAATCTTATGAAAGTTGTAGATGTATGAGTCAAATTGAAAAATAGTTGGTTTTAAATTCAATTTAAGCAATTTGTTCCTCTAGAAAGTAACATATAACTATTACATGTTAAATGTGTGTTAATCATAGTCTCTACCCTATCCTAGTGGTTGGGAAAGCTTCTAACACATGATCACTTATTTGAAAATTCAAAAAAAGTGTAATTATTGTAGATATTAGATTGAGAATGGTGTCATCAATAAGCTAAGGGAGCACTATTAATAGTAAATGGCTTCAAAGTTTGAATTGTAGAGTTGATATCAACATCATAATGAATGCTTTGAAGAGAAACTCAAACCTCAATGTGGAAAACTACAAATAGAGAGAGAATGGTGTTGAAGAGACATATAGTACATTGAAATTGCTTTTAGCCCATATATGGGTGACAATGTGGAAAGACCAACCTAAAAGTAGCTCTTGCTTCAGATTTCTTTTATATGGTTTCTTTCTCCTGAGATCTATTGGTATCTTGAAACTATGCAGTACGCCTATTATATGGCAAACATTACTAACAAGTATAGAATGAGAAAAATAAATGATCAAAGTTTTGTAAGAAATAGAACAACTAAAGAAGAAAATTCAAAGGAAAACAAGACAAGGAGAAGAAAATCTTATGAAAGTTGTCGATGTATGAGTCAAACTGAAAAAATAGTTGGTTTGACATTCAATTTAAGCAATGTTGAAAGGGGTAAGTACAGTTAGCAAAGACAAGTACACATAGGGCCAAAAGCAAGCAACCTGATTTAGACTGCTATGCATGAGCATTGGCATGGAAAAAATTACTCCAAACTTGCTACTAAAAATGTTGCATTATTGAATTATCTTTTCCACTTGCATTTCATTGAAAATGCAAAAAAAATAATGTAGCAAACAACATACATTCCTAGCAAATCATTTTTTTGTACTCCATATTTTTAGAGACGTGTATGGTGTAGTGTAAGGAACCATTTGTTTCATATAGTTAGTTGACTCCCACATCAAACCTATTTTGGCAAATTGGCTAGGTTAGAATATTTGATGTTGTAATTTATGGTAACATATCAGATTTATGAAGAGGCCAAATCATGAAGACGAAGGCATGACATTTGTACTTATAAAATTATCTAAGTATCAATTAGTATATTTAGCGAACTAGATATAATTTTGATCAACACAGTTTATAGAGGCAATATTGACACATGAGAAGTTAGGTACAACTACTTGAGATTATGACGATGATATGTTCAAACTTGGAGGTTAACACGAACAATACAAATAATGTTATGGACAAATTACCAGTTATAATAGTATACAAGCATAATAGGGTATAATAGAAAAATGGGTATTTTGGGTTAACGGTTTTTTTAATGAATGAATTAATTAATTAATTAGGGATAAAACCCTAGATGTTAACCTGAAGTCAATGAAAGCTAATTTTATATTTTGGTAAATGTATAATTGTATGAAGGTTGATTGGGCAAATAATTTGTAAATAGCAAGGTATAAAGAAAGATTGCTAAATTCAAAGTTAAGTGGTGAATATGGTTGTGGATGCTTAAAATCATCCCAAAGGCTATATTAATTCATTTAATATTTCCTTTAATATTATAATTATTAATTAATTAATTAATTATATTTATTACATTCTTCTACTTATTTAATTAAATAGGTTCATTTCCCTAATGTATTTAACTTTAACTTAAATGCATTCCCTCTAAAATGTATTAAATTGATTTAATGCATAGTGCTCCATAAATCCCCTTTTAAATAAATTTCAATTTATTTAATTCCCTCTACTTTACTAATTCTTTAATCCTATGATTAAGTTAAATCTTATTTAATTTAATCTTAATCTCATCCTAAAACTTAGTCTACACCCATCACTCTCATCCATCTAAGCCTATCGATTAATTAATCTCACTTTATTATCCTAAACCCCTTTTAATCACCTCTTTAGCAACTAAGTGGTTGCTCACACATGTGTGAGCAACACAAGGCTCAAGGAGCCTCCTTTCATTAAACTCTCAAAAAGGTACTCTTACACCTTTGTCCCCCACTTCTTTCCCCAAGGTTGCTCACACATGTGTGAGCACACCTTGAGCCTCTCAACCATAAAGGCTCTCTTTGACTTTTTGCATGGCTTGTCCTTTAGCCCATGTGTCTCCCTTGTGGCACCTATGTGGATGTCACATAGATTCCACCTTCTTAAGGCCTCTCCCAAACCTATAAATAGAGCCCTTGTCTCAAGCATTTTTCATCTCTCTCATTTGCATTGTTATCATTCTAGTTTAGAGTTAGAGTTTTTTTTTAAATTTGCATATTGCTACTAACCTTTTGGTAGTTGTTTATTTCTTGCATTGCTTTGCTTCTTCATGATAGTATTGCACTCTTAGATTTGTTTTCTATGTCCACTTCCATTATCCATTGAGTGCTCTCAAGAATGGTTGCTTCTATAGCCAACTCTTGAAGCATTCTTCATCATTTAGCTTAGTTGCATGATTCATTATTGCATCTTTCATACTATTGAGATTCATAGTTGTGTTTGGGAGAGCACATCTACATCCCTCACACTTAAGCACACCAATAAGGCCTCTTACGAGTGCCCTTGTTGAGTTGCTTTGGGATTGTGTGAGGAATCTTTCTCATCGATTGCATTAGTATTAAAACACAACATTAGTTAGTAGTTTTCTTGATTTCAATATGGTTTTTATGCACATGCTACTAATATTTTATTATTCACGTGTACTCTCGATAGGTTAGTTTTTCACACATACATTTTGACATGCTCAGTGGGACCCACATCCCTATTCCATTCTTGAATTTTATCAAAACTTGTAGCTTGCTGTCAAAACTTGCACACTGTCATCTCCACTAGGACCCAATGTTGTTTGGGTAGATGAGCATCTCCACTTACTGGTGTCTCTACTTTTTTTTAAATAAAAAAACCAGTTAATCTTGCAATCTCACATATTCTACCATTTGTGATAAAATTTGACATCTTTGAACATCAGTTGTCGTCTCCGTAGTTTGTCACTCTATCATCTAAGTTGTAGGCAAGTAGAAACTACTTGTTGTATCAACCTATTGTCTCTAACATTTAACTTAAACTTTCATCTCCGTGGTTGGCAAACTAAACCCTACCCATTATTAGACTATTGTATCTGTTGGTGCTCTTTGTCGTCTTCACTAGATAATACTTCCAAAACTCTGTCATTTACGTGTTTTGTTGTTTGAGTAGTTTGGCATCTCCAAGACTAGTTTGTTGTCCATGACTATAAAACTGTCAGTAAAAAAACAAACCATACTACATTGTCTTCTATCATCTACATATTTTGGTGTTTGCATGGCCCTGACGACTATGGCTAGTGTCTGTTGTCTCAAATTCTTGATAGATTAACTCATTTTTTTATTGCCTAACTCATTGTTTGATTGATCTACAAGGATTTCTAATCTAATTTTCATGGCGGGAAAAAAAAAAAAACTTAGAGATATTTTATAGTGATTTCAATCACTTGGAAACTTTTAGTGATTTTAATCATTTAGAAATTTATAGTGATTTTAATCACTTGAAAATTTGTAGTGATTTTAATCACTTTATAGGATTTAAAATGGTAAATGAACTTGTATGAACTAATCATTTATCCTTGAAATGCATGTTGCAATTAATATTAAAGTCAAATACACTCTTGAATGTCTTAAGGTAACATTACAACACACTTTTGAATGATTTAAATAAATTTACATACATGTCATTGGAATGAATGATGTTCAAACACACTCTTGAATGCCTTAATGAATGAACATGCTTTTCATTGGAATGCATGTGTAGAGTAGTCAAACACAATCTTGAGTGCCTTAAGAAAATTGACATGCTTTCATTAGAGTGAATGGTTAGATAGCTCATATAATCTTGAATGACTAAGGGACAAAGAAGCTTTCTATGAAACATTTGGACTTGGTGCTTAAAATGAATACACTCAATCTTGAATGGCTTAAGGGAATTGGTTTCAATTTTCAGCAATTTACTTACGTTGAAAACGATCAATTTACTTTTTGTTGATGAATCCTCACTTTTCATTATGTTGACAATGTTGTCAAGTTGGAAAGAACAATGCATGCTTAAACACAAGTGTCTTCAAAGTAGATAAAAAATCTAAGCTTCATTGGAAAAGAAAAAGTATCTTTTAAATCCCAAGGCCACTTACATATTCTCTCCTCTTGCACCTTCGAGTGATCTTGAGTGCACAAGAAAAAAATGGTCTTGTTTATATTTTTTAGGAGGCCTACTTGTGGATTTCATGACCCCTTGGGATGACCTCAACTCTCACATTCTGGCAAAGTATTTAGTGAAATGGTGAGCTAAATATTTAGTGAGTGAAATAGTTGTAAGTGGGCCCTCTTGACCTATAGTTATTAGTTCTTATATTTGGTCTAGCATTTGAAATTCATTGGGTCTTTTCGTCACAAGCTTATTTACAAAAAAATTGCGCTTGGTCTTGTAACTGGGTTTGTTTTGTTACTGCCATGACCACCATAGTCAAACCTAAGAAAGTGAAATTATCCAAACCATTTTCCTACAAGGAAAGGAAAAACTTAGCACATAATGATAAACAATTCTGATATGCTATCAAAGACATCAAGAAAGAGGAAGTTGAATAGGATCGTTAAGACAAAATCTTATATAATGGTAAACTTCAAAATTGGTCTGCTTTCCCTGGAGTGAACCTAAGATTTTTGTTTCTAGTGAGAGAAGATTGAGTTATCTGCATAGTGACCATATCACCCTAATTTTTCGCATTAATTCATTTTTGAAATTTCTAGTCTTCCATGTGCAAAATCTCCTCTCAAGAGCTTGATCGTTTGAACCTTAATCTTTTGGCCTAAGAACATCTTAGTTAAAAAACTTTTGAGATTACAACACTAGAGCTTTATCCATAAGCAAAAATTTATCATAGTTGCACTCATTCATTTGGGATCACAAGTCCATTTCCAAATAGTGAGTAATCTATCCAGTGTCCTATCTTGCCCAAAGATCACTTGTCCATCTTTGGTAAGAGAAAGATACTTTTATCATATATCACACTTGGTTTGCCAAATCAACAAGGCCTTTTGTTTACATTTAGGTTGTTGGCCCCTTTACCCTATAAAGTTCAATTTCTCTCTCACATTTTCTCTTTCTTCCATAATCTTCCACCCATTGGTTTGGTCACAGTTGTATGGTACAAACACGATTTGACATACTCACATTTAATCCTATATCACGTTCATTGGAATCATTAAGACAACAAGAGATGGAGGATACTTTTCCTCTATGATTAGCCTCATTAGGGAACACATTTCCCCCTACTACAAACTTTGGTATGCCTAGGTCAACATCCACACAAGAACCACAGGATCCTTTTTGAAACACCACTCTAGGGATTAACTCACATGATGATGAAGAAGTGTACCAAGATGAAGATCCTATTGACAATAATAATATCCTTAGTGATGTCCAAACATTTTTTGAAGATCTATACAATTTGGAAATGTTGGAAAAGTCTATTAGGGAAAACAAGACAAAGATCTTCTTAAACCTGGTTAAAGATGGTGTTAATGTCCCTACAAGTTTTGACGATAGCACTTTGTTTAGACAAATTACCAAGGGTGGTGCTCTCGTATTGCCAACTTCAAACATAGCTCAAATATCTAGAAAGGAAAAGGAACCTGTGGCAAGAACTAGTTCCATAGCTACATCAAGTGCTTTAATGCAACCTACGTTCCAATTAAGTGTGGAACATATTCAACAAATTATTAGTGTTATGCCCAACACTACTATACATGCTAGTATTCTATATTCAACCTTGACAAGTCCAACTATAGGATGCTTAAACATTGGGCAAGTACCTATGCAACAAATGGAAATCCTGACACAACTAGATATATTCCTCTTATTTACAAATGATGACAAGTGTTATGAAAACTTCTGTTCTGTGGTCATTTGGCCAAAGTGTCGCACCACCACCTCCACCACCTCATAATATGTTTAGAAATCCATACAACTTTAGAGGTGGGTTAATCAATTCTCAACAATCACAAATACAACCAAACCAAGATCTAGCCCAACAATTGCATGAACTTTGAAATTTGGTCCATAACATGAACAACAAAGGGGTGAAGGACTTCTCTTTTGTGGAAATTTGTCGCTTTCTATTTGATAGATCTATTAACATGATACTGTTTCCACCAAACTTTGAGATTCCTAAATTTGACAAATACATGGGAGAAACATGTCCCATCACACATCTCAAGGAATTTTTCGTCTTATGTTAAGAAGTGACCTATAGTGAGGATTACCTTAAAAGGATCTTCACAAGAAGGCTTCGCGATCCAGCACTTGAGTGGCTATGAACTTACCCAAGGGTTCCATCACTTCCTTCAGTGATTTGATAGGGAAATTTGTAGCACAATACTCTTACAAGATTGAACATCATGCCTCATTGAGTGATTTATGCAACACAAAATAATGAAATGGTGAAACATTTTCCAACTTTATAAAACAATGGAGGCATCTTGCTAATCACATGCCATACAAAATTGAGGATTCCCACCTTGTGGACATATTTATCAAGAATTTGGTCTCGAAGATGTCTTTCCAAATAAAGATGGCTAGTCTTGAAGACTTTGCCACATTAGTCAAGAAAGGCAAGAACATTGAAAATGCACTCTTAGATAGGGGTTCCATTGAACATTATAGCTCTTCATCTTCAAACAATGACATGACCAACAATAGCAAACCCAAATTTTGGTCCAAAAATAAAGGTGTTACCCATTATGGTGTCACTAATGTCAAAAGTATACAAAACCTTCAAGGTGGAAACAACAACAACAACAACAAATATCATAACCAAAACAACAATAGTTCCAATCAAAACAACCAGCAATCTTGTAATCAAACATAATTTTTTCCTCACAACAACAATAATACCAACAACAATTACAACCATGACTATGATCAAAATAGGAAGTTCACTAACATTCGTGAACCCTTGGATGCCATATTCCAAAAACTAGTGGATCACAATTTGATGGTGTTTCCCAACACATAGCCTTTTGACAAAAATCAACCCAAATCAAAATGGTATAGGGAAAATGAATACTAAAAATACCACCTCATTAAAGGACATGAGACAAACAAATGTATAAAACTCAAAGTCTTCTTTCAAAATCTTGTTGATGATGGGGAAATTGAGGTTGAAGGAGGACCACCCTCTAAAAATGTTAAGTTGAAGATATTTCAAAAGTCATTCCCTGACCACAATAATGCTAATAACAACAATACAAACAATGTAAACTGAGCTTCCACATCAAATGCACTCCACTATGACTATTCTACTAACCACATATTAGGATTTGACTCCTTGTGTGATAAAATAGAAATAAATGATATATGTGGTTTTGACTCCATGTGTGGCCACATTTAAGAAGTGGACACTCACGTAAATACCCTTGTCGTACAAGAAGCCAATTGTGATGAAACCACTCAGCATGGAAGAATTACTTTGCAAGTTGCCACTCCCAATCCCACTAATCCATCAGTTCCACATGCGCCTGCTATGCCATCCACTTGACAAAGACTCACTTCTTGCTATGATATACTATCCTAGTTAGGGAAGACTCCATAGATATCTATTCTAGAGCTTCTCACCACCTCACCTAACCATAAGGAAATTCTAGAGACCGCTCTTTTAGAGCCTTATGTTCCTAAAAACATTAATGCATCCTAATTCACCACCATGATTGGAAATCTTGGCACACAACAACACCCTATCTTCACAGACAAAGATTTTCAAAGTCCTAATCAACACCACAATTTGTTTCTTGACATTGAAGTCCTTATACAGTGACATAAAATAAAATGAGTCCTTATAGATAATAGATCTAGTTTGAACCTTTGTATATTGAAGATGATCCATTTCTTGGGGCTTTCAAAAGACCTCCTAGATATCAATAAAAGGATAACAATCATAGCATATGATGCAATAGAAAGAGAATCAAAAGGAGTTATTATGCTACCACTAAAGGTTGGACTAGCTATAATAAATACTTAGTGCCATGTCCTAGATTTGGACTTGCCATATAACATCTTGCTTAGTCGACCTTGGATACATACACTCAAAGTGGTACCATCTACATATCATCAATGCTTGAAATTTCTCCACCAAGGAAGAGAGGTCACGATTCGAGGGGATCGTTTGCCTTTTCCTTTTCGTAAGAGATTGGAGGGTTCCCCTACAAATTTTTGTCCAATCAGTAAGTTTGCTAAGGTTATACCTAGATCTCTCATCATAATGAAATCACCTTCCACAAAAATACTAGTGTTATCCAATACTGATTCTAGTTATTGTAAAGGAAAAGAGAAGATTGAAGATATTAAGGTCAATATTACAATGAAGAAGGTTACTTTTACTAACCAAGGAATGAGAGAGTATAAGTTTGAAAATGCCTTTTGTCTTGGACAACTACCACTCTCGCCTTGATCATTTGGAAAACCTTCCCAAATACCACCTTCTATAAATAAGGATACTATGCATGTTAATAAGACAACATTTGAACATTGGGGTTCACTTAGTAATGAACACATGGAGTCTAATATCTTAGATTGGTTATATTTTGATGAAAAAGATGATCCTGTAGAATTCCCTAAAGATAAGTATGTTAAGGCTCCTCCCATCATTGAAAACATCATGACACCAACCTTGGACCTAAAGAAAATGGAATCAAACAACTCCTTGAGGCTAATAGCTATCCTAAAGGACATGGTTTGGGCTCCATTAAATCCAAGGTGTCCTTTGTTGACAACTATTGTACGGTTGAACCTGATTCTGAGACTAAAGATGAGGAATTCTTCAAAGTACCCTTCCAATACATTGAGGATGACATAGATAATTATGTCCACTCCATTACCATAGTCAACCTTTCATCTACCGACTTACCCCTCACCAACCCTGCCATGATAGATTGGGACCTTCAAGACACATCACCAATTCTTGATATTTGTAACTTTGATGAAGTAGTGATGGCACTCTTTGGCCTTAAGAATCTCCAAGATTACAAACATGAGATCCAATACAATGAGGAAGCCTACTTTGATAGCCAAGTCAAGTCTCTTGGTCACAAAAGTGAAAAATAAAAAGAAATAAAAAAATAGAAGAAACATCCTCTATTGAAAACCCTTTTGGAGCACTTTTGGATGAAGAAAAAGAAAAAATAAAGGACACATCTTCTAGTGAAAATATTCTAAAGGCGCCAAAAGAGGGAGAGGTTGACTTTCCATTCAAATTGTACCACCAGAAAAGTCATCTATATTGAATAAGGACACAATTCCAGTTAACTTGGGCATGGTAGATAATCCAAAAATCACCTATATTGCTGCTACCCTAAGTCCCAAAGAACAAAAAGTGATGAAAAAGTTCCTACAAAAAGGAAAGATCAATTTTGCATGGACATACAAAGACATGCCGGCCTAGACACAGATTTGGTTGTGCATCACTTAGCAATAGATCCAAAGATTAAACCTATGAAACAAAAGTTGCACAAAATTCATCCTAAGGTAGCACTTCTGGTCAAAGAAGAACTACAGAAAATGTTAGAGGCAAAATTCATCCAACCTATTGATTATCTTGAATGGGTTTCCAACATTGTTCCCATGGGGAAAGCATTTGGGGCCATCCATATTTGTCTAGATTTTTGAGATTTAAATCTTGCATGTCCTAAGGATGATTTTCCACTTCCTAACATAGACATCATAATGGATTTGACTGCCAAACATGAAATGTTATCTTTAATGGATGCTTTCTCCAGTTACAATCATATCAAAATTACAGAAGAAGATCAACATAAAATGGCATTTACTACCCCATGAGGAACCTTTTGTTACCAAGTCATGCCTTTTGGCTTAAAAAATGCTGGCGCCACCTACTAACATGAAATGACTACAATCTTCCATGATCTTCTACATGTCATAATAGAGGACTATGTTGATGACATTTTAGGAAAATCTAAGACATGTGATTTCCACATTGTTGTCCTTACTAGCACGTTTGAGAGGTTGGAGAAATACAAAGTGCACCTTCATCCTAAGAAGTTTGTTTTTGGGGTCTAATTAGGAAAGTTGTTAGGTTACATAGTGCCAAGAAGAGGCATTGAGGTAGATCCCGCCAAAGTAAAAGCCATCATGGAAATGCCTCCACCCACTACATTGAAACAACTCTGCAGCTTTCAAGGGTAGTTATAATGCATCAAACAGTTTGTATCCCAGTTAGTAGATAAGATTCATCCACTCCAACATTTGCTTCAAAAAGACACTAAGTTTCAATGGGATTGACTATGTCAGAAATTTTGCATTTGAGCAAGTTAAGGTATAGTTGGCTAATCCACTAGTACTAGTCCCTCCAATTGTAGGACGACCATTGATTCTATACATTTCAACCACTTCCATTGTCTTAGGTGCTCTTTTGGCACAAATAGATGAAAAATGTAATGAGCAAGCCATATACTATCTCAGTCAAACATTTGTTGGCTATAAGTTGAACTACATTGCTATTGAGCAAGCTTGTTTAGTGGTAGTCTTTTGCATGCAGAAACTACGCCATTATATGCTTAATCATACTACACATCTCATTGCCAAAATAGATCCCCTCAAGTATTTGATATCAAAAGCTTCCCTCATAGGTTGAGCTGCAAAATGAGTTTTGATTTTAAGTGCATTCGACATTGTCTATAAATATTGCACGGCCATTAAGGGACGAGTAATTGTAGATTAGCTTGCCAAAGCTCCTCTTCAAGGAGACCATCATATTATAGTAGATTTTCCAGATGACACAATTATGACTGTTACCCCTAGTATACAATGGAAACTATATTTTGATGGTTCCTACACACAAAAGGGATCGGGGGTATGAATTTGTTTGTTACACCGCAAGGAGACCTTATTCCTAAGTCTTATAAAATTTCATTCCCTTGCATGAACAACATAGCTGATAATGAAGGATTAGTAACAGGGCTCCATCAAGCTATTAGATGGAATATCAAGAGCCTACTTATCTTTGGAGACTCTCAATTGGTCATTAGGAAAGTCATAGATGAATACCAAACAAAGGATGAAAAGTTGTTGGCATATCGCTGGATAGTTGAAGATCTTAAACAACACTTCACTGAGATAGTCTTTTAGTAGATACCAAGGACTAACAACAAAGTAGTAGATGCTATGGCCACCATTGCCTCCATGATCATCATGCCTAAGTACAGTCCTAAGTGTGAGTTTCTTGTTGAGAATCTTTTTCTTCCTACTTATGTGCAACCTGAATTAGAGCTAGTGTGTGAGATTGTTGGTCCCGAGTCTCCATGGTACTCCAACATTTTTTCCCACCTTCATCACAAAACAATCCCCATAGCCCTTTCCACAAACCAAAGCAAAACCTTCATCCATCACACTACCCAATATATTATCCTAGGTGATTCACTTTTCCAAAAACACTTAGATGGAACCCTCCTCCAATATCTTAGTTCAGATGAAGCAAGAATGATGTTAGAAGAGTTTCACCAAGGAATTTGTGGTGCCCATTCCAATGACCTTACATTAGCAAAAAATATCCTAAGAATGGGTTACTATTGGCCTACTATGGAAGTAGATACCTATCATTTTGTGAAATGATGTGTTCCTTGTCAACATGGAGATTTAATACACGCTCTTGCCCAAGACCTTCAACCCACCATCAAACCATGGGCCTTTTCTCACTAGGGATTCGATATTGTTGGTCAAATATATCCAAATTCTACAAATGGCCACAAGTATATTATTGTTGCCACTGAGTACTTCACAAAGTGGGTCGAGGCTATTCTTTTAACCTACACCACCAAAAAATAGGTTTGAAGTTCATCTTGAACTACATTATCTATCGTTTTGGTATCCCTCAAGACATCATGACTGATAATGGGACTCCTTTCAAAAATTAGGAAGTTGCCACATTATGTACGTTACACCAAATACTTCCCCTAAGGCAATGGCCAAGCTGAAGCCACCAATAAAACCATTTTAAAAATTCTAAAGAAAAGTGTTGATGTGGTTGGCCATGATTGGCACCTCCAAATTGCTCCCGCCCTTTGGGCCTACCGTACCTCCATCTATACCCCCATAGAAGCCACTCCATTTTCCCTTGTTTATGGTTCTGAAGCTATCTTAACCATCAAAATTGAGCTCCCTTCCCTCAGAATCTCTCTCAAGAAGCTGATGTCCGAAGAAGAATACCAAGTTACTTGCTTGCAAGAGCTACAACTCCTTGATGAAAGATGCCTCAATGCACTAAACCACCTCCACATGTATCAAAATCACCTTCAACTCTAGTTTCATAAAAAATTCAGACCTCGAGAATTTGAGGTGGGTGACTCAGTTTTGTAGCATAACATGAGGAACCTCCAAAACTGTGAAAATAAAGGAAAATTTGAAGCTAATTGGCTTGGTTTGTTTATCATTACAACTAAATATGGTTTTAGGGCATATCAAATTACCACTTTAGAGGGAGATCTACTCCTTGAGCCTATAAATATCCAACACCTCAAGCGGTTCTATGCTTGAGTCATGTAGTTCCTGTACAATGTTGTTATAGTTCCACAAAAATTCCAAAAAAAATCAAAAATTAGAAAACTCCAAAAAAACATTTGTAAAATGTTCCTGAAGAAATGACTAAAAAGAGAAAAAAGTTCTTGAAAAAAATTGGTTGTTCCATTATCTATAAGGCTTATCTCCCTTCTCCACATTTGCCCTCATTTCATACCACCTCTGTGTAGAAGTCCTAACTGACTTGCACTTTTCATGCATCCAATAAAAGACCTCTTGTTTGCCAGGCATCACTTCACTTCCCTTTTTCAAAGGACCTCTAGTCTACGAGTAATTTTCCCGTCGAGTGTTTGTCCTAATCTTGTTACACTGACCTTTTTTCCCACAACAGTGACTACAACAACACCTAAACAAAATCACCATTTGAGACTTAATGATTTGAGAACTTGTTCTTTTCACAACCCTTGCCAACAAAAATTTATGACAACAACATCAGACAAACAAATTTTCATAGGAAGATTCCTTCCTATACATGGCACTACAACCTTCACTTTTGAGACTTAACATGCTTGGTAGGAACTATGGACTAAATGACTACTTGGTCATGCAGTCTCTTTTGGTTGATTTCATTTTGTGTGTTATAGTAGCCTTTTACGGTGTACCTTGATCTTCCATATTTTGGTATCACCTAAATGGCTCCAACTGACTACACATGTCGTTTGCGGTATGATCTATTTTTGATGCTTTAGTACATGTCTGTTAGTTTCAAGTTATGGTTATGCATTGCTCATTAAGGGCAATGAGTTATCATATTTTCCACCAAAGATCCCTAAAAAGACTTTGGGTCTTCCTAGACCTCTCCAATGCGTATATGTCTTTTGTTCCATGATGACTATGCAAACTACATCTATCGTCCTAAAGTATCTATTGTGCTAAGAGTCTAGTCCATGCAAAGGAATCTTGTCATCTATGCTTCTATAGCATATGGTGCATAACTCCTTTTGCAAAATCAAACTAGGGTATGCTCTCCCATATAAACACAACTGAATCCCTCGATATCATGTAGCTAGGTTTCATGTAGTATAGGATTTCATTACACCCTACTTGAGACAAAGCTTATGTTTATTCCCCCCCTCCTATGCTAAGATACTTGATTCCTACGAGTGAAAAATTTAACACATGTTCATTCATTAGGTTCATTTGTATTACATTTTCATATTTCATATTTACACTTTAAGTTTGCATCATTTCACTTTGCATTCATAATTAATGTCTTTTCTATTACTAACATTTTCATTTAGGATACATTCATTGTCATATTAGTACATTCATTACATTAGGCATTTCATTCATTATTAGATCCCATTATTCATTACATTAATCCATTAAGTACATATATTATAGTCATTACATTTAGTGAGATATACATCATGATACATCTCACAAAGCATATAGTAAATCCAAACATGTAACACAACAAATGCATACATCACATATATCACCATAGGAGCTGCATCATCCACACATTAGTCATCGCATATGCATCATACAAAACATAACATCACACACATCCTACATCACAATGTCAATAATAACATCATAAATATCACATGCACAAGAGGCAATCATGCATGTACATATAGGCTCATCGAATCATGTCATATATATCAAAAAAAGTGTCCGTGTATAGTTTGAATACAAAAAGAATCATGTAGTATCATCATGCATAATGCATACTCAAAAACTTGCTGCATCTACATTACTATGTTAAAAAATGAAGGCTCTAAGTCTCAAGCAGCTCGTTGTGAGGGCCTTGCCCCTCCTGTCCCTCCTCCTTGTGGAGGCCTGCTCTATCCAACCGATGGCTCTGATCTTTGTCAGCCCCTTATGGTCCATGAGCTAGACACCTCTCAAAAATATGGCTAATGTTGATCTACCAACATGACATCATGATACAAAGACCTATAGTAGGCTACCTCTCGTATGGTTCGTGCCTCATGTTAGCATGCAGTCATGGCCTCTGGCATCACCATCATCATCCCTCTAGGCTATACCATCTATTGGGAAATATCACGTTGGCCACAATACTCATCCACCTGCCTCTAGTGGGTCTTCTTCTTTGCCTGTAAGGTGGCCACCTCCTATTGAAGCACATCTATCTTGGCCAACTCATCTATCTTGACATGCACAGTAAAATTGATAAACTCTCCTACATCTACCCTAGCCAGCAGTGTTGCCAAGGCCTCATGGGCACTGACTTCCCACACTCGCTCTGCCTGTACATCCCCTTATAGATGGGAAACCTCTTTCTAAAGGTTATCTCACTCAACCATGATTGTATCTACATCATTTGACTGAAGTAGCCCTTGTAGCCCCTGTAGACACCTAAATTTGATTACACTATTTTAGTAATCCTATTTAGTTATCTAAAAAGGGCATTATTAATTAAATTTCTATTTAATTAATCCTTTGTCATCCCCTAGTTGATTAATTTAATTAATCATCTATAGTCCTAATTGATAAATCAAATAATCTATTATTTATCAATTAAATCCTATTCTTCTATCTAATTCCAAAAATCCCCATTTATTAAATAAATCTATTTGATAAATGAAATCCTCAAATTCAAAAACCCCTAACCTATCTCTAATCCTCCATTTAGCCTAATCCACCCCCATCCACCCATACTAACCAAGCTTAGCCACTAACTCACCCACCCTCATTAATGCCATCCACTTGCACATCTCTAACATCCCTAATCTAATCCTAAACCCAAGCCTAATCCACCCCCTAATGTTGTCACATTCCTTAAACAAGTTTAAGACTTTCCTAATCCAAACCAAAGTGTCCCCTCAAAAAAACCCAACCACTAAGTCATGAGTGCTCTTACAAAACATAAAGACTCTTACAAGCCCACTCATGACTCTTACACCCATCTTCCACACTCTTCCCTCTTCCACACTCATTCCTCTTACATCCCTCTTACATACTCAACCCCACTCATCATGACTTTAACCAACCCTTTACCCTACCCTCTCACACTCATCCTCCTTGTGACAAGTGTCACCTTCCCATTGGTGCTAA
Source organism: Cupressus sempervirens (assembly GCA_028749045.1). NCBI lineage: Eukaryota > Viridiplantae > Streptophyta > Pinopsida > Cupressales > Cupressaceae > Cupressus > Cupressus sempervirens. Next base: position 331,030,234 of record CM053789.1, read on the forward strand.
ACAAGCACAATCCATGTGCTCTCCTTTGAGTGCATCCTAGCCCTCCTTAAGCCTTCATCCATCCTTGCATCTAAGCCCTCCATCCCTCTACCCCTTAGCCTATAAATTGAATCCCATCCCAAGCCATTTCATCAACAATCTTTGAGCTAAAGTTACCACGCTATTTTGAGAACCAAAGCCATCAATATTACCCTTATAATGCCAAATTGAGAGCTCACAAAGCTACCAATTTTCCATTACCCATCTCCATTGAAGCAAATTTTGAGCATCTTGAGCATACATCCACAGCAAAAGGACACATCTACAGAATCAAGAAAGCATGGATTGTTTTCTCTTGTGAGGTTTGCACTTCTTGTTTGCTTTCTTTGTCTAAGCATATATGTGAATTTAGTTTTTGGTTTGTGAATGTTTACTTTATTTGTTAATGTTCTTTGCACACTGATTCTGGTTCTAGAGCCCCAACACTATTGGTAGCCTTGTTGGTACTGGTACTCTCCTCTGATAGACTTTGTGCCCTTGAGAACCTTGCTATGCTCCCTTCCTTGGTGATGGCACCACCACTGCTTGTCCCCCATCCCTTGCCCCATCTCCCTCACCCTATGCCTACTCTACTATTGGTGGTGCTCATGGTACTATGAGCCACACTGGCTAATGAGCCATCCACCACTGTGTGTATGTAGCTGTCATCCTTGCATCTCCCCGATCCTATCCATTCACCCAAGGCACTGGTTGCATACCCAACCATGACATCCTTGCTAATCTTAGAGTGGTCCCATGACCCCATAATCTCCCATACTCTTGAGGTACCACTGGATATAAAAATCTATCCGACACTGCATCCTAAATTTGCCCAAACTGTCGCTGTACCCTAGAGGGCATATGTCTCTGTAGACACTTAAAATCGTCCCTAAACACTATATTAATTAATTTTAATATTGCTCGTGACATTGTAATTAATTATTAATTAATTAATTATATTGATCACATTCTTCTACTTATTTAATTAAATTAATTAATTAAATGAGTTCATTCTCTTAAGTATTTAAATCTAATTTAAATACTTCTAGCCTTAATGTGTTAAATTAATTTAACACATGATCCTCCATCTTTTCCTGTTTTTAAATAAATTTTATTTATTTAAATTCCCCACATCTTATTAATTCCTCTAAACCCATGATTAAATTAAATTTCATTTAATTTAATCTTAAGCCTAGTCTAGCCTAGCCTATAACCATCATTTTCATTCTCTTAAGCCTACTCCTTCTCTAATCCCACTTAATCATTCCTAATCATCTCCCTAATCCCCCTCATTAGCCTAAGAGTGTGCTCACACATGTGTGAGATGGCATGCCTACACACTCCCCTTTGCACTCTTGTCTCTCACTCTTCTTCTCAATTTTTCTTACACATGTGTGAGCAAACTTTGAATTCTTGACCATTTGCATGGCTTGCATGTCACTTTATGTGGCATCTACATGGATGCCACCTCACCAAGCCCTCCCTCAAGCCTATAAATAGAGGGCTTGTCTCAAGCATTTGTATCTCCCATTTTTGCATTGTTATCATGCCATTTTGAGTTTTGAGTTCTCATGCTAAGAGTTTGCATTGTAGTTTGATTTTCATAGAGATTTCTAAGATCATACTAATCATTTGGTAGCTGATTAGTTTGCATCTTGCATTGTTCATTTAGTTTTCTTCATGCATTTGCATTTCCATTCCATAGCTTACATTCTTAGTTAGTTTACTTTATTGCATATCATCTTCATTATTGAATGCTTTCAAGAATGACTTTCTCCATAGCCATTTCTTGAAGTGTTCTTCATCCCACATAGCTTAGGATCTTAGTGCATTTTCATTCACATTTGCATTCACACTTGCACTCACACACTCAAGAGATTCGTTTATTGTTGTGTTTGGGAGAGCACACCAAACATACCCCCATCTTAACACACCAACAAGGCCTCTTATGGGTGCCTTTGTTGAGCTGTAGAGGTGGCTAGAAGATTGGGTTTGTTAGCTACTTAGGGTTGCAAAACCCAAGCAAGCATTAGTTAATGTTTGTTCTTTTCATGTTGAATCTTTGATGCACTTTCAAGGTTTTTAGCTAATGTTTGTTTGTTAACCCAAGCTCCTAACAGGTCATATTTTCTAGCACATAGTCTCATCATAATGTGGACGGTTTGATCAATCAATCAATAGTCTATCTATGTATATCAGAGGTAGAGTTGATCCCCACTATCATCCTCTCCCCCTATTGGTAGTGTAGCCCCCCATCGCTTACTATAATCATATGACATCTAGTCAAACATGATTATCTCATCCAGACATCTCCAAAATTCAATTGACTCAGTCGAAGTATACTAGATCAGTGGTCTGTATCAACATGTATATGGCTCCCCAAGCTATTCAGTCTTGTGCCTCATAATAGGGCGCATCTCCCGTGACCACACCATTAGCAATGTCAATCCTGGGCCTAGGGTCCGCTATGTCCTATAGGCATACATGTGTAGATCATGATATAACTCGGCTAAGATAGTCTGACCCCAGCCAAAAACTCTGCCATCATCCTATAATAGAGTGCTCGATACTCGTGTCCAACCAATAAAAAATCTATGCCCAACATGGTTCAACACCATCCTCAATATCAGTAAGGCCAGATACAGAGCAAGCCATGGCAACCTCTACTCTAATGCCTCCCTCCATGTGACCCATGATCTCTAAATGGGTAGCCTTTACTGTCAGCACCCAAAGCACTCTCGTAGATAGGGATCTACACCATCTAGTACATACTCAAGATATGTCCTATGGATCAACACTCAAAGAATTCACCACACATTGACCATAGTCACTGTTGCCTCTCTAGTGGGTAGATGAAAGCTCGAGGTTAGTGTATGTCACCATTCTATAAGTGCTAACAACTGCATTGAGTATGCCCTCAGATCAGGCCACTCATGGATGTGCTCCAAATCACATAGTCTAATGTGACCCCACTTTGCCTCAATAAGTGTCTCTCTTAGCACCCTTATAGCTAGGTAGTGCTCCCGTGACCAAAATGACACATCACCATTTGCAACATAGACATGTAATGGTTAGTATATCATTTATTTTTTCTACTCTTTTGCTTATCTACGCATGGGGCATCCTACCTTGTTCACCCCTTGTCGATCAACCCGTCACCCAATTCTGTTGATTTATCCAAATCAGTGAAGATGCCAATCCACATAGACATGGATTTGTGGAGATGCCAATCCACATAGACATGGATCTGTGGAGATGACAAACTATGAAGACACCAATTTGGCCTCTTCAGTAGTTGTGCAGACGTTGGTTTTCTTGCTGGCAATTGCTTGGATGTCATCTGTGGAGAGGACGACATGAAGATCATCATCATTGATGTCATTCCTGCATATAATTTCCCCCCTTTGGAATCTTCTTAGATGACAAGGGGAATCTTGTTGTCTTCAAAGGTGACAGGACAAATCATGTCATCTCCATAGCACCCTAAACCCATTTTTGTTATTCACGAAGACGACAATGCAAAGAACTGTCATCTTTGCCGCAATCCCATTTCCCCCTATTTAATGCAAAATAAATGCTATAATTCAATGCATAATTAAAAATTTGACAAGTAGAGATAATTGACTTACTGGTGGACCCATGTTGGCTGACCTTTGGTGCTCTTGGACATGCTCTCCAAGCTGTAATCTCTTGATCGGATCCATCTTTCGCTCTATTTCTATGCTCTCCAGGTGTGCAAATGACCCTTCCTTGAGCCCCTTGGAGGCTTATACAGGCTCTTTGAGGTCTCTTTTTGAGCCCATACCCTTTTCTTGGCCATGTCGACCTCCGTTTATCCCCAAGTCATGCAAAATATTCATTTATGTCTTTTCCTACTCTTTCTTTTCTTCTAAAGTCCTTTTCATGAAAATTGTGCAAACTTTATTTTTTTCTCTATTTTCATGAGGGGGCACTCTCCTCTCCTATCGTTACAACTCCTAGGACTCCTATCCTCTCTGGAAAAACCTATATTTTATTTTCTTTGATATAATGTCATTTCGACATCACATCAAAGAGGGGCAAAATGTAAATGCTTAAAGTAATCCCAAATGTTATATTAACTCATTTAATATTTCCTTTGATATTATAATTATTTATTAATCAATTAATTATATTTTTCATATTCTTCTACTTATTTAATTAAATAGGTTCATTTCCCTAATGTATTTAAATTTAATTTAAATGCATCCCCTCTAAAATGTATTAAATTGATTTAATGCATAGTGCTCCATAAATCCCCTTTTAAATAAATTCTGGTTTATTTAATTCTCTCCACTTTATTTAATTTTTTAATTCTATGATTAAGTTAAATATTATTCAATTTAATCCTAATCCCATCCTAAAACCTAGTCTACACCCATCACTCTCATCATTCTAAGCCTATCTATTAATTAATCTCACTTTATTATCCTAAACTCCTTATAATCACCTCTTTAGCAACTAAGTGGTTTCTCACAAATGTGTGAGTAACACAAGGCTCAAGAAGCCTCCTTTCATTAAACTCTCAAAAAAGGTACTCTTACACCTTTGTCCCCCACTCCTTTCCCCAAGATTGCTCACACATGTGTGAGCACACCTTGAGCCTCTCAACCATAAAGGCTCTCTTTGACTTTTTGCATGACTTGTCCTTTAGCCCATGTGTCTCCCTTGTGGTACGTATGTGGATGCCACATAGATGCCACCTCCCCAAGGCCTCTCTCAAACCTATAAATAGAGCCCTTGTCTCAAGTATTTTTCATCTCCCTCATTTTCATTGTTACCATGCTAGTTTAGAGTTAGAGCTTTTTTAGAAATTTGCATATTGCTACTAACCCTTTGGTAGTTGTTTACTTCTTGCATTGCTTTGCTTATTCATGATAGTATTGCACTCTTAGATTTGTTTTCTACATCCACTTCCATTATCCATTAAGTGCTCTCAAGAATGGTTGCTTCCATAGCCATCTCTTGAAGTATTCTTTATCATTTAGCTTAGATGCATGATTCATTATTGCATCTTTCATATAATTGGGATTCATAGTTGTGTTTGGGAGAGCACATTTGCATCCCTCACACTTAAGCACACCAACAAGGCCTCTTATGGGCACCCTTGTTGAGCTACTTTGAGGTTGTGTGGGGACTCTTTCTTATTGGTTGCATTAGCATTAAAATGCAATATTAGTTAGTAGTTTTCTTGATTTTAATATGATTTTATGCACATGCTACTAACATTTTATTATTTACACATGCTCCTGATAGGCTACATTTTCATACATACAATGGTATATGTGATATTGATGTAATGATCTATGATGTGAATTCTGATGTATGATCAAAGGAATGCAAAATTTGTGATGAACAACAAAGACAATATTAAATATTCAAGATATCAAAAATAGTAAAGAGGTTTTTTTATCTATCTCTTTGTATAGAAGGAACAATATTGTATATTGCATGTTGGGGTAGTGGGCTCATCTTGCACACATTTTGTATTTGTATTTGTATATAACGACTCCTAATAGGGTTGAAACTTCTAGCAAGGCCTAGTCCTTTAACAAGGATCAAGGCATTATACACATGCAATAGACTCCTAATAGGGTCAGTATATTTGACAAGATACTTTTGATTAGTGGATCATTTTGTGGGTACCATCCCCACCGGGTTTTTTCCTTAGCCAGGGTTTCCCTAGTTAACAAAATATGGTGTTATGAGTTCTATTATTGTATGCTTATGTTTACTATTCTGAATAGTTAGTTTTCTTTCATATGCAAGTTATAAGATTGTTAATAGTATTCATTTTGGACTAAACTTTGTGAAATATTGATTCACCCCCCGCTCCCTCTCAATATTCCCTATCTATAACAAAGCCAACTATTCCTACAGTTTTCTATATTGCAACAAACACTTATTTTGAAAATTTTCCAATATTGAAACAAAAAAAAGTACATGATATATTGAAGCAAGAATATTGATCCTAGTGAGTATGGAGGAGGTTTTGGAGGTAAAAATATTTGAGTGGATGAGCGTAGTATAATGGCTGTTCAAACAAATGTAATTAGCAGTGAATACAATCTATGTCATGGGTAAGTGCACCAAAATGGTGTACAAAAAGGGGGGTATAAGTGGATAACATTTTTCTAAAATTAGGTAAACCTAATGTTAAATGAAATGTTTGAGGATCAACCACTCAAAATGACAAGACGTGTAAAAAATATAAATTGTAGTACTCTGAATCTACTTTCTAAACAACTATAGTTTTTACAAAATGGATAAGATTAAGTGGATTGAACCCTGTGCACATGAAAAATAGTTTGTATTTTTTAATATAAAACATAACATAGTTGTTTTCGTGTATGATACGAAAGTCATAATTATATTCAGTATTTTGTAAATCCCTTTGGTAGGATGATAATTAAGAGTGATATTTAGAAGTTATGTGTTTTTTCTATAATTTTTTATGAGTTTTTTTTTAATGAATTATTGAAGTGACTGCATCCTGAAATTCTAGTGCCTGTTTGTGTCCAAGACATATCTTGCATCAAAATAATTTAAAATGATTTTTTAAAAAAGAGTGTATAGAATGAAGTTTTGTTTAGTATATTAAAAGTTATTAAAAAAGGTTAGACATATGTCTATGACAACTATGAAATGATGGTAAAACTAATTAAATTTTACAATGTTAATGTTGCCCAAAATAGGAAAAAAATATATTGTTAGAAAGTTAAGAAGATGTGTGAGATTATAGCAGTGATTTTAGAAACAACCATTTTATCATTTAGAAACTTGAAAAATGAAAAGACAAGAATTCATCTTGGAAGATGAAAAAATGTCTAAACAATTGAAATTGGAGGGAAAATGAGCTCCTGAGCCTTTGGGTCGACTCCTAAGGCTATTAACAAGCCATAATCCAATAGGGCTTTAGATTTAAAATAACTTGATCAGGTATTTAAGGAATAAATAGTATTTCCATATTTAAATAACCCAAAAAGGTTATTCTACTAGACAAAACCTAAGTAAGTTATTATTGATTGAATGCAAATGTTGTATTCACATAACCTGATCTGGTCACTATACACACTAGAACGTGCACTTCTCTAGGTCCTTCTATCTGAGAGATCTCATGGATTGAGAGTCCTAAATGGTGACCTAGAGCTTCCTAGTCATGAAGTGAAAAGGAATACACAGATGAGTAAGAGGGCTCTCAACTGAGAGATGAGCGTAAGAGATGCAACCCCTTGAAAGTACACCATGAGATGGGACATTCAAAGACAAAAGAAAGGATGTTAGTGTCCAAGAATTACCATAGAATGCTATGCAAATGACACTAAACTATAGAAATGCAAAGAGAATGCAAACTAATACTAACAATATGCGAGTGTTACCATTCATCTAATTACACTAAGTGATTTATTATAATGCGTAAAGAAAAATATACTAAGCTATATGAAACTAAGAAAAATGTTATGCAAGAATGGATGCCAAGCCACAAATTCTCCACAAGCTCCAAGGGTGGTTATAGAAAAATATGCAGCATAACACTAATGCCAAAGATAGGATCCTTAGACAAGGATAGAGCTCTCCATTTTAAAGAAGTACAAACAATGGAGATCATGAGGCAAGAAGATCTAATTAAGGGTGGGGAGTTGACTTCTGCACATTTAATATGTAATATCATTTTCACCAATAACAAAGAGTTGACTTTTGCACCTCTATGTGAGAGAAAAATATTTTCTTTTATTTATAAATTGGGAAAAATGATTTATGTGTGTAACTTAGGATAAGTGGTAAAAGGGGTCTTTTTATTTGATTGAAGGGGGACATGTTCCTTTTAATTAAATATGAACTTTAGGATATAGTTGTTAAACTATAGGATAACATCAAATAAATTAATTTTTAAATATTTGATATAGGAAAATGATTTAATAATTTAGAAAAAATGTTGAGAAGTAGACTAATGGTCTAGATGACCATTTTTGAGTGATCACATTTTCCCCTCTTTGACTAATATGTGATTGATCTGGGAATACATTACATCAAAAATGAAGAAGCCAAGTAGGCAGCAACAAATAGAGAGATCTTATTTTGAAGAATGAAATAGCAAATCCTAAATGCATAGCATGGTAGTGACAAGATTGAACACTAGGAGAGATAAAATATCATATTTCTAAAAGATTACTAACATCAAGAAAAGAAGATAGATCAAGATAAAATGTAAAAGGTCAAGCATATGTTGCTAAGCAATAGATAGCCATAACAAGCAATAATTTGCAATGATGATGGAATATTCCATCCCCCTCGAGATTAAGATCAAAATGAGGTAAAGAGGATACATAAATCAGAAAAATATGATCAAATAAAGATAAAATAAGTTCCATGATGACATATATGTGATTTAAAACCCAAGAGTGGCCACGAGGAAGTTATAGGATACCCTAGTTTGACTAGAGTTGACTAAGAAGGATAAAGTATAAAAACTAGGTCAAATCCAGTGAAAGTATGAGATGGAAGAAAATAAAAATGAAGAAGTATGTAAGAAGTGTAGAGATGACGAAGAAATGAATAAATGATGATACCCCAACAAGATTTGAAGATTAGGCCTCAAAAGGTCAATTAACTACATAGAATAAGGAAGGAATTTTAAAATATGGTTTTGACCATCAAGATAAACTCATATTTTAATTTTGATCTTGTAAACGAGTCTAGGACATCAAAATTAGCCAAGGGTGCAAATTTTTCCCAATTTTGACGAGTTCAAGAATTAGGTCAAAATTGGGTTAGAAGATTATATAAGGGGTCCAAGTGTCATTTCCAATTCATTTATCTTCTAGTAATTTTGAGAGCTTTGAACCTTTTTAGAAAGATAGAGATGACATAGGCAAGGACTCTGATTGAGCGACATCATAACTAGCCTACCGACTATGGTGCCCTAGTGAGTTTTGACTTTTTTGAGCTTTTAGGTCTTTTTACTAAGTTTTTTGCCATTTCCATAGGTTTTTGATAGGTTTTGCATGAAATATCATGTGATACTTTAAAAGTATTGCATGATAGCTATACGAACTATCACACAATACTAGAAAGTATCACATTTAGATAGATACTTTTATCATACAAGTAGCACCCAAATGTCACATGACATAGTGCAAAGTATTGCACGACTGAAATGTATTGATAAGTACTTGAGAAAGTATCACACAACACAAAAAAACATAAAATATCACCTGCTAATTGTGAAAAGTATCACATAATGTATTTTTGAGCATTTTTTGGATGTTTTTGGTCATGTAGTTCAATTTTTGCACTTGTAGAGTATGAGCATTTATGACCTTGTTGCAATATATCCTAAAAGGTATTGATGTTTTTTTACATGTTTTTTTTTGCACACATGGTATTCCCAGCTTTACTCATTAGGTCTCCCAAGGTTGTAGGGCAGAGGCTAGTGTGAATTTTGAGCGATGAGCAAAGGAGATCACAAGTGACCATGGGGTTTGGGTGATTGCCTCAGATGCCTCATATCCAAGAAAACCTCAACCTATTGACATTTCTCATAGAGAGGTAGCACAATGAGCATGGCACCTTCTATTTGCCTACTAGAGAGGCCATTATTACTCTGGAGGACATATATTGCATATTCTAAGTACCCTGTAATAGGGACCTAGTGAGTGTGATGAGTATGTTTTAGATATCTATTTTGTTCTACTTTGGTTATTATCATGAGTGTTGGCATGAGTTTTGTGTGCCAGAAGTATACTATGATCAGACCCTGATAGAGGGGAGGGCTACGATGTAAGCACTATTTGATGATGTCACCATCCTAGATAGACACTTGAGTTGGGAGAGGTTGATAAATGAGTATGAGGATTAATGGTCCATAGCTTTAATAGTATGCTCCCTAATTACATAGGACTTGGTCATAGATAGGAGACAAAAAGGCTTCCCATTAGGTTGGGGATGACTAGTGATGGACCTGGTGAGATAATTGAGGTAGATGGCATGGAGGCTAGTGATCTTAGTTGATATTTATCATGAGTTACATGAGATCATCTACCAAGAGGGACAAACATGGGAATGAGGTGTTATGTTGGCACAAAGATGGACCAGGGATCACATTGTGGTGATTTGATCAAGGGTACAACTGAGGGAACATAGGTATCCATATATATACAAGTATTCAAGCTTCATCCCTCAGCCTCATAACAGGATGTGACATATTACAGAGGAATATTCAATGAGATATCAGGTTTTAGGTGGAGGCCATATAGACTATGTGAGGCATGGTGAGAGGTTTCTAATGAGTTGGGGTACATATTATGTGGCAAAGAACTATTAGGCTAGCATTATGAGATAGTGGAGCAATTTTTCATCGCTCCCGAGTGTGGAGATAGTTTGGACAATGGCAGGTGTTATTAATACAAACTACCCCGTATGTCATGTTTAGGGGAGAGGAGAGCCTTAGATGGCTTCCTATGTTGGATTATAGAGTAGTAGTAGAGAGACAAAAACACTATCGTGGGAGAGATGGGATTACCTCTCAGAGATGTTAGATATAGTGGTGGATCCAGGTTATGCAAGGGAGATACAAATATGTCCTTTCCCTAGGTTCACTGTGTCAGATGCATTGCTCAGGGGGATATACATGGGGGTACAGAGGAGAGAGAGGGATGGTATGTCCATAGGTGCATTAGGTAGCAGGACATAATCAAAGAGATAGGAGAAGATGGAGGAGGTGGAGGAGGAGAGACTAACGAGACTGGTGTGATGACCTTGAGTGGAGAGGAAACGACTAAGAGTAGACTAGGGGCTAGAGAAGCCAATGTAGGGGGAGGGGAAGGATTCACGAGATGTACAGATCCAATCTCTAGAGGTGGATATACAGTAGTTGTCCATGATAGTTGTAGTGAGATACCAATAGTTGTTGGATACTCGGGTGGAGGTGGACAGACAAGAGAGAGACCTATGGGAGGATTTAGCAGAGGCTTGGTAGGAGTTAGAGAGACAGGGAGTGTGGGTTGCATACTACCATAGAGTATATAGTGCAATAGTTTCAACAGGACATCAAGTCCCTCTCTACTCATAAAGGGAAGGTAGATCCGAGGGAAGAGTACAACCCCTGGATAGGATACAACCACCGTATGCCACTCATGAGGGTGGGAGTTAGTCATAGGTCTAGGTGTAGATCTAGGTTTTATTGTCCTTGTGGCATATTTGATGTATGTTTTGAGACATTTATCTAGATTTTGGATCTCACATTGTATTCAATTGATCATTATATATATATATATATATATATATATATATATATATATATATATATATATATATATATATATATATATATATATGTATAAATGTATGTATGTATGTATATGTTTTTAGTTCTCATGATATAGACTTGTGATTTGATAGTGCGATACATACATACATACATAAATACATATACATATACATATATATATATATATGCATATTGTCATGCCCAAATTTTCTTGAACAAGACACACACATACACACATACATGAAAACAATAATAATAATATTCAATTTTTATTTCTTGGAAACAATTTAAGAAATAATTAAACTAAAATATATTCATAGTATTGAAAGTCCTTTCAAATGTTACAATCATAATTGGACCCTTACATCAATTTACAAATTACAAGAAGATTTACTTCTATTCTTTTACAAAACATAACTTTTACAAATGTTCATAATAAAACATCTTCAAATCTCCAAAAGCAAGTGAAAATCTTCCAAAATTTTCTTTAATACATATCCATTTAGAAAACCTATACAAGACAACCTTGTAAACCATGGATAGCTCACCTCCCAACCTAGGTCTCTAAGAGACCACCCACCAAGCTTGGAGAACCAAGACCAACCAGGTAACAATCAAGCACACACATATAAAACAACAATATATGATACAACATTTAATACCCTTTTGAGCTTACACAGTAGGTTACCAGAGAACCAATAGAATGGGTTAAGGTGTGCCTAAAACCTTGAGGAGAAGCCAAATACAAAAAACCAAATTTTCCTTCACAAGGCATACAAAATAAATACCAACTCTCACAACCTTTCTCCCCTTATCACCCCCATAGTGCATAATAAAGTACTGGCACATGCAACCCATACTACATGCTTATCCCTCTTCCTTCCAAGGAAGAGACTCTGCACTCAAGGGATAGGCCCAACTAACCCCTTAACCCCGAAGGCCACTTCTTCCCTCCTAAGGGTGAGTGATGTCCTTCCACACCCTTAACATCATACTCTCAAAATCAAATAAAAATAAGGCAATAGAAATTCATCCAAACCCAACAATACAAAATGGACAATGAATAACACACATATGCATATGTAGAAAAATTTACACATTTTATATTCAGAAAAATAATACAACACATAATTTCCAAAACATGGCAAAAGTTCCAACCTTTCTCCAAGCTATGGTAAATGACTTGATTCGAGAAGATCCCTCTATCCTTGATCTAATCTCCAAAACTAGAGAGTGGGTGAATGCCAACTCCATTTTCCAATTTCCCTTGAAAACATAAACATTCCTAATTTTTCTCCATCATGAAAGAGAACAAACACTTTAACTCCACCTAAGTTTCCCTATTTGTTTGGAATTATCAACTCACTGAAGATAAGGTTGGAATTTTTGGTAAGACTTCTTCTATTTTCGTAATACTTAAGAAATGGGATTTTACCCGTGTTAGAAAAGAGATTTTAACTCCAGTAAAGCCAAAATTAAAGCCCTAACATGTAGTACTAACATGTAGGTAACTTAGTTTCACTAAAAGAATGCTCTAAGACTCAAACAAAGCCCTCTAAAGTCACCCTAAACTTGAAGTTCAAAATTTAATTTAATTAAAACCTTCATAAGATATTTTATGCAAGGGGATGAAAACTTAAACATTTCTAACTAGTTAGGAATAAGGTTGGGTGTCTTTTGCCAATGACTCAACCTGACTTGCCACTAAACACATAAAAACACAAGTGTCAAGTGATACTATAAATATACAATTAACATTACAAGTAGCAAATCAATTTTCACAAAAATGAATCTATTCTAAAACATCCATTCACATTACGTTCACAAAGTAAAATACTTAACAATGAGGTTAAGATCTCTTCATTAGATATAACCTTGGAAATCTCAATTAATACAAAGGTATAGTCTTGGTTCTTCATTTTACCATGAATATTTCCTGCACTCAAACTGCACATTAGAAGTCCAAGATAAATAAAACATATGCATATATAAATCCTCAATCAATTCTATATTCATAATTAAATCAAAACATAAGGCATTTCTCAATTGAATAACAGTTTTCCATTTCCAACCATTGTGCATATATAATACTACCATTATCGAACTAAACATGACATGACTCTTTTGCACATTTCATGATTTTCATACATATGTATAATCCATCTAACATTTATTTTCAATATAACTTCCTACTCATTAATAAAATAACCAATCAAGTACACGAACCTAACTAATCATAAAGCATCATAAATAAGTTCTAACATCATAAATGATTATCATAGAATAAAGTGTCTAATAATATCCAATAGTATGAGTAATAGTCCAAAATAGTCCAACATATAACAAAGCCCAAAATATAAAGTATCTAAAATGCAAAATATAAAGTATCTAAAATACAAATAAACTGCTATGACATGCTATGATGAGCTAGGGTGAGGCCTCACATCCTTCCCCCCCTAGGCATGAACATCCTTCTGGAGTTCATAAAAAAGGTAGGGGTATAGTAATCTCATTGGTACTACATCCTCACACAAACTAGTTTTCCATGACATACTGAGTTGAACTATCTTGTTTATTTTCCATAAAGAGTGTTTGGGTTGGGATGACTCATGGATTCACGACTTATAATTTTGGTGTTGGATCTAGCTTGCCTTCTGCACATAGTACACTCTTGACTTGATCTCTCACCTAAGAAGTCCACTTGTGTCTCTGGCGCTTAATCCTTGTGAGGTCATTGGCTATAGTTTCATGGTTGGATAAGTGATCAACTTAAGAATAGTCAAAATCTTGACTAAGAGCATCATTTATCCTCACTTGGATTGGGTCATGTGTCCTCTTCCATTTGTTTTTGATAATGATGTGCATCTTGGAAAATATCCAATATACCCATAATAGTTTTGTAATAGATTTTGGATAAGCTTAGGTCCAAAGTTTAATCCGATGATTCAATTTTTCATAAGTTGAAATATAATAGGTGTCAGCCTCCTAGAACTATAGTCTTAGTAACACAATATTTTTATAATATAAAAACATAAGATTTTACCATTTCATTTATCAATTTAACACATGTGAAGGGGTCCTAGTCCCATCCTAATATTCTAGTTTCTTCAATCATATTAAATACACATATAGATGTAATGTATACAAAGGTGGCTCAACTATATAGAATCTAATTCATGTTTTGAACTGGTCAATCTAGGCTCAATACAATGCAACACTTATATCTAATAACAAAATGCCATCCCACCATACTTACACAATAGTCCATCTAACATTCTCTTATATAGATAATTTCTAGAATATTTTATATTTAACAAGGTACATGCAAGAAGGGATCCTACATCGTCCCCCTCTTGTCTTCTTCTTAGAAGCTACCTAAAATTAGGGCATACTTCTCATGCAAATCATGTATTGTATATTAAAACATATTAACTAGATATAAGTATCTATATAAAGTTTCACATTAAAACCACAATACCACAAGGTATATTGATGCAGGAGCATCCAGAGGTATAAGGGCAATCCCGTGTCACCCAAAAAAATGTACTTAGACTTAGTTTCTATTTTAGGTGTTTTCATTTCTGGATACCCATTTGGGTCAACTAAAAGTTCCAACTCTCACAGTTCCACTATTAGTGTTCTAAGATAGAGTTTTTAATCACCTTGGGATACGTGTAAATGCTAGAACAATAGGAGTATGTAATTGAGCCATCATTTTGGTGAACTAGAAGGTGTAAATTGGTTGGAAGATTGTCATTGTAATTTAGAGCATTCTAGAAAAAGAATCAGGTCAAAAGGCCCCACGGTTTGAAAGTTATCGCAATTTTTTAATTTTTGGAGACATCTTAAGAATGCTTCAAAGTCAAGTTAGGGGCATTAAATGACCTTGAATAGGGCTGAAAAATGGGGGATGATCAAAGCTTGTCAGTAGGGATATAGAGCGCTTCAAGAGCTTTTCAAAAATGTAAACAGTTCGTCAATCGGAGCTACGGTTCAAAAGTTATGCCTCCTGGAAGTTCGGTTACCATTTTTGGATTCTTCTAATTTTGCGCTGACTTCTAATGTGATTTCTAGAGCCTTCTATTTGGTCAGTGGATGCCTACTAGCACTTTCTAGAATGTATTCCTATTCCTTAACCCTTTGGGGTCTATTTAAGAACATTTTTGGCATTGTAAAATGCAGTTCGAAGTGGAGTTTGAGAGGAGGTATTGAAAGGAGAAATTATCTCCAAATTTATACTATTGTAAGCCCTTAGGGCATGTTTTGAAGTCTATTTTCTCTGTACTAAATGTATTGGCATTTTATCACAATTAATAAAATTTTCCCTTTCCTGTTGTGTCTATTCTGTGCTTGGGTTGTGTCCCAATCAAGTGGTATCAGAGCTAGTTTTCCTGAGTGTGTAGACAGAGCGCCGACTGTGAGGCAGTTTGCACCAGGATTGTGTGGTTGTGGGTTTGAGTTAAGAAGATGCCTCCATGAAGAGAGAGTGGTGGAAGGGTTAGAGCTATTAATCCTAAGGAGGTTAGAGCCCTCCAAAGACAGGTACAAGCATTGCAAGAGGAGCTTTGTAGAAGAACAAATATTGTCGCAGGCGACGAAAGTGAGGATGACAATGAAGAAGAAGAAATTGGACTAGAAGGGGAATTTGACAGGGAAGTTCTGAATCAGGTAGAGGAAAGGCTTTTTAGGGCCATTATTAAGTTTGGAAAAAAACCTATAATTGATGTGGGTGTATTTTTATTAAATTTGAAACCAGATGAGTTGATCGATTGGATTAATGAACTGGAAGAATACTTTGAGTATAAGGATATCAGGGACCCAAATAGGGTTAAGTTTGCAAAGGCCAAACTGAAAGGACATGCCAAAATCTGGTGGCAAGAGGTTCAATTGGAAAGAAACAGAAGAGGAAAGGAGAAGATCACAAGGTTGGATCGTATGGTGGACAAATTGAAGAAGCAGTTCATTCCTGTTGATTATGAGATTGATTTGTTTAAGAAGATGCATGGGTTAAAGCAAGCAGGAAAATTAGTCCAAGAATATACAGATGAGTTTTATCGACTTCTGATTAGAGCAGGGCATGTAGAAGCAAATAAGGAGAAGGTTGCTTGTTATATCAGTGGGTTGCGGCCTAGCATCTAGGAGGAATTAAGTCTAGTAAGAATGACCAACGTTGAAGAGGCATACCAGTTTGCCCTACGAGTTGAAGAGAAGCTAAATAAGAGACTTGAAGGGAGACAAAGAGGGCATGGTCAAGGAGGAAGAGGTAGTGTAGGTCATCTGGAGGCCGAAATGAAACCCAAAAGAAGAATGAAGATGTGGGTACTAGTAGGAACCAGATGAACGAGGGTTTCAACCACTCTCGAAATCAAGACTTTGGAAATCAGAGAGGAAGAGGTAGAGGACGTGGACAAGGAAGAGGAGGTTTCCATGGTACCTATTTCCATTGCAATGAAGAAGGTCATCATGCCTTTGAATGCCCTTAATGACAAGGAAGGATAGATATGAGAGCTGAGGGTCAAGCTAGGGTTGCTCATGTGGATGAGGATGCACAATCATCACATTCAAAAGATGCAAAAAGAGGAGAGACTTTGGTAAATGAAAGGGTCCTACTAAGTGGTGAGATTGAACTCAGACAAAGGAGGAGTTTATTCCATACCAGGTGCAAGTGTGAGGATAAATGTTGTGATGTGATCATTGATGGTGGTAGCACTGATAACTTGGTATCTGAGGAGATGGTCTCTAAGCTGAAGCTCAAAAGGGAGAAACACCCCTAGCCCTATCAGATTGCTTGGGTGAAAGATGATCATAAGGCCTTGGTAAGTGAACAATGTTTAGTGAAATTCAAAATTGGGAGTTACAATGATGAAGTTCTCTATGATGTTATTACAATGGATGTTTTCCACCTATTGTTGGGAAGACCATGGCAGTTTGATAGGCATGTAGTACATGATGGTCATGCAAACACATACTCTCTAACAAAGGATGGATTTCGTCACAAACTGAAGCCCATGAAAAAGGAAGGCGAAAAGGTATGTAGCAGTGCTAGGATTTGTCTTGTTGATGGAAGGAAGTTTTTAGATGGCATGAAACATCAACGTATGTGCTATGCTTTGATTCCTAGGAAAGATAAAGAAGGTAGTAGTGAAATACCACTTGAAGTTTCAAATTTACTAGGTGAGTTTGGAGGTATTATCTCTAATAATGATCCAGAAGGATTTCCACCAGTAAGGCAAATTAGTCATCAGATAGATTTAATCCTAAGAGCTAGTTTGCTTAACAAGGCTGCTCACAGGATGACTCCTACTAAAACTGAGGAGCTAAACAGACAAGTGTAGGAGCTATTGAGAAAGGGCTTGATTCGGGAGAGCCTGAGTCCATGTGCAGTACCTACAGTACTAGCACCAAAGAAGGATGGAGAGTGGAGGATGTGTACAGACTCTTGAGCTATAAATAGGATAACCATCAAGTATCAGTTTCCTTTGCCAAGAATGGATGATCTTATGGACTGTTTGACTGGAGCTTAGTACTTCAAAAAGATAGATCTCAAGAGTGGTTATCACCAGATACAAATTCAAGAAGGAGATGAGTGGAAAATAGCCTTCAAGAGCAAGGAGGGTCTTTATGAGTGGTTAGTTATGCCCTTTGGATTGACAAATGCCCCAAGCACCTTCATGCGGCTTATGAATGAGGTACTTAAGAAGTTCTTGGGAAAATTTGTTATTGTCTATTTGGATGATATTTTAATTTTCAGCAAGACTTTGAAAGAACATTTATTGCATATTCGTAGTGTCCTTGAAAGGTTAAGGGAAGAGAAACTATTAATTAATTTGAAGAAGTGTATCTTTGCAAAAAGGGAGCTAGTATACTTGGGGTTTGTTATATCACCTGAAGGTCTCAAAATGGATCCAGAGAAGGTAAAAGCCATCTTGGAATGGCCTACTCCAAGGTTTGCTACTGAGGTAAGATCGTTCCATGGTTTGGTTAGTTTTTACAAAAAGTTTATTAAGAATTTCAGTGGCAAATGTGCACCCCTGACTGACACAATAAGAGGGGATAGAAAAGAGTTCAAATGGACTGCGGCAAGTGCAAGAAGTTTTGAGATGCTGAAGAAGAAGGTGATAGAACAACCTATGTTGGCACTTCCAGATTTTAGAAAGGTGTTCCAAGTGGATTGTGATGCTGGTGGCAGTGCTATTGGGGCTGTATTAAGCCAAGAAGGTAAGCCTATTGCATATTTTAGTGAAAAATTGAATGATGTGAAAAAGAACTATTTTGTTTATGATCAAGAGTTCTATGCAATAGTTCAGGCCTTAAAGAAATGGAGGCATTATTTATTGCCAAAGGAATTTGTTTTGTATACTAATCATCAGGCATTACAGTACCTAAATAGCCAAGGTAAATTGAATCAGAGGCATATGAAGTGGGTAGAGTTCTTGCAGAGCTATATATTTGTGTTGAAGCATAGAAGTGGAAAATCTAATAGAGTTGTAGATGCATTAATTAGGAGACAGTTGTTGCTTATAGTAATGCAGGTTGAAGTAGTTGGGTTTGATGAAATCAAGAATTTGTACCCTGAGGATCCTGATTTTGCTGAAGCATGGAAAGCTTGTAAAGAGCCTGTTGCTGTAGACAGAACTAAGTGGTTAGACTATCTGATTCAGGATGGTATGTTATTCAAGGGAAGTCAATTATGCATTCCAAGGAGTTCCATGAGGGAAAATATGATTAAGGAGAAACACAGTGGAGGGATGGCAGGACATTTTGGTTGAGATAAGATCATTGCCATTCTTAGAGAACATTATTTTTGGCCTCAGATTTCACAAGATGTGAAGAAGTTTGTACAGAGTTGTCAGATTTGTCAAGTTGCTAAGGGATTTAGTCACAATACTGGACTATATCAGCCATTGCCTATTCCATCAAAGCCATGGGAGGACATAAGTATGGATTTTGTTCTTGGATTGCTGAGGACACAAAGAGATAATGACTCAGTATTTGTGGTGGTTGATAGGTTCTCCAAAATGGCACATTTCGTTCTATGCCTCAAAACTCATGATGCTGTCCATATTGCATACTTGTTTTTCAAAGAGGTGGTAAGACTACATGCTCTCCCAAGGAGTATAGTTTCTGACAGAGACACTAAATTTGTGGGATATTTCTGGAGAACATTGTGGAAAAAGTTGAGAACAGACTTGAAATTCAGTTCCACACATCACCCGCAAATTGACGACCAAATAGAAGTGGTAAACAAAAGTCTGGGCAATTTGCTGAGATGTTTAGTTGGGGATAAGCGCAAGGGATAGGATTTGATTCTACCACAAGCGGAGTTTTCTTACAATAACTCTGTAAATAGGAGTACTAGTAGATCACCATTCCAAATTGTATATGGAAGTAGCCAAAGGACTGCACCAAAATTGAGGAAGATAGAGCAAGGGGAGAGGACAAGTGCTGAAGCTAAAAAATTTGCTGAACATATCAAGCATCTACATGGGGAGGTTCAGGCACACATTACCAAGATGAATCAAGAGTATAAAGCTAGGGCTGATCAAAGGAGAAGACATAAGGAATTCCAAGTAGGGGATCTAGTCATGGTACACTTACAAAATAAAGATTTCTAGCCGGTACTTACAACAAGATGAAAATGAAGAAATTTGGCCCCTGCAAAATTTTGAAGAAACATGACCTAGGAAATGCATATGAGGTGGAGTTGCTAGATGGTATTCACATTTCTCCTATTTTCAACATTGCAGACTTAACAGAGTATCATGATGATGGTGCAGATGAGGAGCCGATGTTAGAGCCATGTCCAATTACTACTTCTAAGAAGGAGGAGATAGACAACATTCTAGATCATTGTGTGGGTAGGAGTACCAAAAATAGGCAGTATGAAGAGTATTTGGTCAAGTGGAAAGGATGGCTGATCGAGGACTCAACTTGGATATCAGCAGCTGAGGTTTCCCATTTGGAATTTCCTCTACCATTCATAAAGTGACAGGGTCACTTTTAAATTTACGCTGGGTGTCTGATACAGGAGCATCCAGAGGTATAAGGGCAATCCTGTGTCACCCAAAAAAATGTACTTAGACTTAGTTTCTATTTTAGGTGTTTTCATTTTTGGATACCCATTTGTGTCAAATAAAGGTTCCAACTCTCATAGTTCCACTATTAGTGTTCTAAGATAGAGTTTTTAATCACCTTGGGATACGTGTAAATGTAAAAAAAAAGGAGTATGTAATTGAGCCATCATTTTGGTGAACTAGAAGGTGTAAATTGGTTGAAAGATTGTCATTGTAATTTGGAGCATTCCAAAAAAAGAATCAGGTTAAAAGGCCCCACGGTTTGAAAGTTATCGCAGTTTTTCAATTTTTTGAGACATCCTAAGAATGCTTCAAAGTTAGGTTAGGGGCATTAAATGACCTCGAACAAGGCTGAAAAATGGGGAAAATTGAAGCTTTTCCATAGGGCTATAGAGCACTTCGAGAGCTTTTCAAAAATGTAAACAGTTCATCAATTAGAGCTACGATTCAGAAGTTATGCCTCCTAAAAGTTTGGTTACTGTTGTCACTTAGGTTTGCACCCTTGTCCAAGGCCTATGCACGAGGACAACCTAGTGAAACATGGAAACAACCTCCAACCTATGGGACTTGAACTACGAGGTTGAGTCTTCGGAGAAGGTCGGCTTCCTCTTACTATCAGGGCGCACCTAACTACTCTTGGAGAGGAAAAGGGAGAAGGAGAGCACAAAAGCATATCTACCTAATTCTAATCTAAGGAGGTGATGCACCAAAATAGAGTGTTCGAACCAATCTCTGCCCATACATGCGCTACTGAACCAGAATGAAACTAAGGATATACACATCCAGACTTGCTTTAATCAAATAACCACATACAGATCAGAAAACCAAGATGAATGACACAAGGAAGAAGTTCACTTATATATCATTCACAGGCCAGCAGAGATACTGTCATGCAGATTACAGATTTCCACAAAGAAATGGCACAGGCAAAGAATTCTTGCACTTTAATACCAATGGCTGAAGGAGATAAGTGGAGAATTAGACAGTTCAGAGGCACAGGGGAATTTTCACTAGAATTGCAGAGCAATAGCAGAGGAAAATTAGAGAGAAGGTCCCCCCTTACAAAACTAGAAAATCTGCCTTTATAGTTCAGGCATCTTTTCCTGCTGAAATAACTTCGTAGCTACCTGCCATTAAGTCTTGCAGAGGACAATCATGGGGATCTGAAGGAAATCTGATCTTGCTGCCAAATAATTCCCTAAGAAGACAAAAATGGTGCCATAACTACACTCTGATCTGGTAGATGGATCGACTGAGACGGTGGAGTGTCTCTCTATATTTCGCATTCATTTCTGGTGGTTTGGATCGATCATGAAGATCAGATTGCACAACAAAATAGATCACCTTCATTTTTTGGGTTCATGAATCAGCGGGGTCAGAAAGTCAACCTAATTTCACAAGCCAACTGGGCCACGGGGCCAATCGCTTCTTTTCATTCTGCCACCTGGGAAGTCCTCTGCGGTTGACCTCCTTTTATTGAACTAACCGCGCCACCCTTCAAATTGTTATCATTAACTGTGACGATCACACTAACCTGACTGCGGCACTAACTGCCAGCCATCAACTATCAAGCTTGGCTGGGCCAACAAGACACTTGTCAGCAAGGCGCTATGTCGCCAGCATAAGGATCGTGCAACTTGTCATGGTGAGATAGTGCCAACCGTTGATCTTCCTTAAACTAGACGATCATAAGGACTCGTCGTACCGCTATGCTATTCTTCCCTAGGGCCCATCATACCTGGTGCCATCTCTGCAACCGCGCCACACTCGAATGATACCTGGCAATACTTGATAGACGTACCCTAGCGAGACCTGGCCCCGTTGATCCACGTGGCGAAAGGGCGCTATGTCGCTATGGTAAAGATCGTGCAACTTCACCATAGCGACATGGCATCTTCTGTTGATTTGACTTAATCTGACAATCGTGAAGACTCGTCGTACTTCACACTTTTCTTCTCCACTGTCAGCACACCTGGCATCACCTTTGAGGTTTACGAGATAACACGGCCCCACCTGACACATGTCATTGAGGTGCTATGTCATCATGGTAAAGACCGCGCAACTTCACCATAGCGAGATGGTGCCTATTGTTGATCTGAACCGATCTGATGGCGAGCAAGATAGATCATCGAAACTGGCCACATACCAACTGTCTGACGAATCCTCACTGACATCTGACGGAGCACATTTGAGACTCACCGAACACATGGCAGGAGGGCGCTATGTCACCATCATATTCATCGTGCAACTTCAAAAGGCGAGATAGTGCCAATCGTCAATCTGCTCTGATCCTACGACCACAAAAGACTTGCCCAGATCCTACTAATGACATTAGAAACCTTGGCCCCATAATACACGTGGCGTCCCCACACCGGTCCATATATCATCATCTTGGCGACTTGACCTACCTCGACTCATTGAGTAGCTCTTCCTCGCAGATGTGGCATGTTCTGATTTGTTAGCGTGGATCGAGGACCCTTCCAACTGGGCAAATGAAGTACGAAATGGGACCTAACTCGCCTGCCTAAAGTTCTTTTTTGTGGCAACTTTCTGTTAGGCGCTATGTTGCTATCGAAAAACTTGTGAGTTTTTCGATGACGACATAGCGCCTCACTAGAATTTCTCATCTCTGGCCCATGAAACTGACTGCCCGCCGTGAAACTTTTCTGACCCTCCAAAGAACCTTGGATGACCTGGAAACTGGACCCACCGGACATGCGTCGATAGGGCGCGATGTCGTTATGCTATCCACCGTGCAACTTCTGAAAAGCAACATAGCGCTAACCATCGATCTCCTTAGATCTAACGATGGAGAACCTGCAGGCCGCAAAAACCATGTTATAAGGCTTGATCGCTTAGGCATTAAAATAATATTAACTCTGGGAATTAGCTGTTGAACGGGCTGGACATTTGAAATTCGAAACTTGGTGGGGTGAAAAAATGATAACATTTCTGGTGACTCACAGGGGACACAAGCCTGCTATGTGTATGACCAGTGGCCTCATGTATCCATTGGGCTATGGAGTCAAAAAATGGGTCTGTGCATATTGTGAAACCCTAACCCTACCTGTGAGAGATTAAAACATGAACACCCTAAAACTCTGCAACTGCAATTGGAACTGAAACAAACTTCCTTTGCAAACTGAAACACCTCAAAATTTGCTACCTCACAGGAGACAGCTGTGCCCGCGCACTTCTTGAAAAGTAGGAAACAACAGAAAGAAACTAAACTACCTATATACAGGAACTCGACCCTCATCAGAAGCAAGCTCTAAGATAAATCCCATTGACTGGAATGGGCAAAACTTCACCATTCGGCCTGCTCAGTTGGAATGCATTAGCCTGTTTGCAACTGGCAATCAGATAGGGGCCACTCCATAATGCATCAAATTTGGAATGTCTTCCTGGTTTTGCTCTATTTGAATCCCATTTTAGAACTAAATCTCCTTCTCTGAAGGTTCTGACCCTAGCCTTCTTGTCAAAATTCCTCTTCATCTGTTGCTGATGTATCTCTAGGGTTTGCATAGCTTTATTGCTCTTCTCTTCTAGTTCAATTAGCTCTGCCATTCTTACTGACATGGCACTATCTTCAATTAATTCTAGCTGATGGGCCAACTCCAAGGATGGGAATTCCAAAGAAATTGGGAGTCTGGCCTTCCTACCATATACCAGCACAAAAGGTGAATTTCCAATAGATCTCTTGGGTGTTATCCTATCAGCCCACAAAGTAGTTCTTAATTTCTTATGCCAGGCCCTCTAATTGTCCTCTATTGTCCTCTTCATGAT
The DNA here is from genome assembly GCA_028749045.1 of Cupressus sempervirens. Taxonomy (NCBI): domain Eukaryota; kingdom Viridiplantae; phylum Streptophyta; class Pinopsida; order Cupressales; family Cupressaceae; genus Cupressus; species Cupressus sempervirens. Next base: position 331,054,399 of record CM053789.1, read on the forward strand.
TCTGATCAGATTCTTGTTGGAAGACTCAGCCAAACCATTACCCTAGGGATAGTAATTTGATGATGTGCTCAGGTAGATATTATTGTTCATTGCCCATGCACAAATTTGGGTCCCAACAAAAGACTTAGCATTGTTCGAGATGATAGTAGAAGGAGCACCAAACCTAGATACAATCCCATCAAGGAACTCAACAACTGATGGTTCTGTGGCATCCTTCAAGGCAATTGCCTCTGTCCACCTAGTGAAATAATCGGTAGCAGCCAAAATCCATTTGTGACCTGCACTAGATGGAGGATTAATGGGGCCTATAAAATCCAACCTCCACTGAGTAAAGGGCTGATCCACCTAAATAGGACGAAGGGGGAGAGCTACAAGCCTCTATTTTCCTGAGAAGAAAGCACACTTCTCACACTTTCTCACATATCTATAACAATCGTGAAACAAGGATGGCCAGTAATAACCAGCCCTCATGATCTTCATGGCAGTTGTTCTTGCAGAGAAATGACCACCATTAGAGCCATCATGAAGTTCCTTAATCATCTTCTCAGCCTGATCATCTTCAATGCATCTCAACTGGGTCCCATTAAAATCCCTCCTAAATAGGATACCATCAATTACTACATAGGGAATGGACTGCAGTCTATATTGTCTTCTTTTAGCTCTGTCCAATCCCTGAGGGTATCCATTCCCTGATAAGAAGCTCTTCATATCATTTATCTAGCTCCTTGGACCATTAACATTTCCTTCCTGCTGCTGCTCTGTTAATAGCATAGTAGCCTCTTCATCAGAATCCTGACCTGATAACATTTCTTTACACAACCCTTTCCCTCTTACCAGCTTGGTAATCTAAATATCAACATCATACTCCATTACCTGAGTGATCCATCCAGCTCTCTTTTCACTGATATCTTTGGTTAATAGGAAGTCTTTTACACTGGGATGGGGCACCAACAAATGGATCCTATTGTGGGATAAGAGGTGCTTGAATTTCTTCAAGGCTCTAATGACCGCAAGGGCCTACTTCTCAACAAAGCTGTACTTATTTTCATATTCCTTAAGCCCTTCACTGAAGAAAGCTATAGGCTGCTCCTCATCCTTGTTATTTGTTTGAGTCAAGACAACAGAGATACTTGACTCACCACCTAAAGTATAGAGGATGAAATCTTTCTCAAAATTTGGGTTCATGAGAGTAGGGGCTGAGGCTATGGCTGCCTTGATCTCTTCAAAACTCTCCTTCCCTTCCTTGGTCCATGAGAAGACCATACCTTTCTTAAGCATAGCTGTAAGAGGTTTCACCATGGTAGCAAGATTAGGAATAAACCTTCTTACAAAATTTATCCTACCAAGGAAACTTTGCAGCCCCTTCTTGTGTTTAGGAATTGGAAGGGCAAGTATTGCCTTTGTTCTTTTAGGATCAATGGTCAACCCATCCTTAGATACAATGTGTCCCAATAATTTTTCTTGGCTTGTAGCAAAGACACACTTGGCTGGGTTAAGGGAGACCCCAAACTCTCTACATCTTAGAAATACCTGTCTTAGATGATCAAAATGATCTTCTACATTTTTTGAATATACAATTATATCATCAAGGTATACTAAGACAAACTTGTCAATTAATTTTTTAAAGGCCATCTCCATTGCCTTTTGAAATGTGGCATCTGCATTTGTTAGCCCAAATGGCATCTTGCAATAAGCATAGGTGCCCCATTTAGTAGTAAATGCTGTCTTATGTCTGTCAGATTCTTTAAACAACACCTGATTATAACTAGAGAATCCATCAAGAAAAGAGAATCTCCTTGAACCACTGACCTTGGATAGAATCTGCTCCATGGAAGGGAGAGGATGGTAATATTTAAGGGAAGCTTGATTAAGATCCCTAAAGTCCACACACAATCTAATTTCTCCATTCTTCTTCATAATAGGGACTAGGTTGGCTACCCATGATGAGTGCTTGATGGGAAAAATTATATTAGCCTCAATAAACTTGGATAGCTCCTTTCTCATTAGAGGTTCAATCTTAGGATTCACTGGCCTCTATTTTTGTCTTACTGGTTTGGCCTTATCAATTAAATCTATGGTATGTCAAAAAAAATTAGGGTCAAACCCTTTTAAGTCATCATATGTCCATGCAAATACATCATTAAATTCTTGACATAGATGAATGAAGTTTTCTTGCTCAGTTTCAGAACATACCTTTCCCATATTTAGAGATTTTCCATTAGCAATTGTAACTGGGGCATGATCATCCTTTTCTGCAGCTAGATTCATTCCTTTGTGTCTTGTTTGATCATCAGGATTAAAGACACTCTCCAAGGTATTGAGACCCTTGAGAAACTTGTTAGAACTAAGATGAATGATCTGATCACCATACTGATCTTGTAGTCTTGACTGGTTTCTATCTGAGAATTCTGCCTCATTCTGCAAGAAACTCACAATTTTCTCATTAGAATCAAACACCTGCCAATGAGTGTGGTTGTCAGGGATGGCAGGCCTCACTACCACCTTTATTTGTTGCTTCTTCTTCTCCTCAAGATTCCCTGGTACATCATAAGATGCACCTATTGCTGCAAGTCTATCAGCATGTTTATTTTCTTTCCTAGGAATGCTCTGAATATTAAATGCGTTGAAGCCCTCAAGAAAATCCCAGACTCTGTGTTTGTAAGACTTGAGCAGGCCATTTTTGGTGATGTTCTGGTTTCTCACCTGATTGACTACCAACTCACTATCTCCATATACTTTCAAGGCTTGAATTCCTCTCTTTTGGGCAAGTAGGAGGCCTTGAATCAAGGATTCATACTTGGCCACATTATTGGTGCAACTAAATTGGAGTCTAAAGGAGAAGTAGTATCTTATTTGTGTAGGAGAGATCAACATAATACCAGCCCTTGATCCATTTCTATTCCTTGAGCCATCAAAGTACATACTCCATGTTCCATTTATATCATCATTAGTCCCAACAAGATCAGGAACTTGAGCATCTTTATCTATTATGCAATATGTACTAAGGCCTATCTCAAGAGTCTCTAACATAGGCTCAAACTGATATGCATTTGCCCACTCATCCAAGAAGAAATCAGGAATCTCCGCTATGGAAGTGGCAGGCTCATTTACTGTGTCATTTTCGTTCATTTCTAAAATGGAACAATTCATATTGATGAAGTTGGGGGTGTAGGATTCAGTGTGATGAAGGGCTTGAGGTTCTGCTCTGATTGAAGCATTGGCTCCATATCTGGTCTTAAAAGACATATATGACCAATCAACAGATATGAATCCACCAATTTGAGCAGTGAAGTCTCTTGAAAGATAGATAGCAAAGTGGGGCTTGACTTTAGCAATAGATATGTCTTGAATCACAGTGCAACTAGGGCATGCATGTAGGGCCATCTCCACATTCCTAAGGATACCTACAGTTTTGATAGTACTACCATCCAACTGTAACACATCCCTAACAATGGGCTCATACTTCATTCCTAAAGCATCAGCAACACACCTAGGCATCACTGAGCTACTAGCCCTTGAATCTATCATGCAATTATGGACTAATTTGCCCCCTATAATCAGAGAAACATATAATGGAGGAGGTCTAACCTTTTTATTTGACTCCACATCCCCTGCTAGTTGTACTAGACTTGTGGCACTCTCCATGGTAGATGGCTGATCCTTGGGTTCAATCTTCTCTAATTCTTGCTGCAGCATCCTCTTCTACATTGGTATGGTAGCAACAACATCCCACATAGAAATGTTCACGTTTGTCTTCTTCATTTGCTCTACCACACTAAATGGTGCATTAGGAACTTTGGTAGAAACTTTGGGAGCCACACTTATAAGGGGTTGAGATGGAGCAACATAAGGATCACTTGCATCTTTCCTTCTAGAATCTTTCCTTTTCGGCTGCAAAGTACTTGTTCTTCCATTTGTTGCTTGCTCATGAGATGCTGCATTTGAAGTTGAGGCCTAATTAGGAGGAGGAGGGACAACATCTTCCATAGCTCTTTTTTTGCTTCTAGTGTTATGAGCGATGGAATCCTGGTTTACATTACAATGCTCCCCAATATGATGATTCATGAAAGAGCAATCATCATGCCCTTGAATGTATGAGGCCTCCTTGGGATGATCCTCCTTGTATGATTGCTTTGCTACAAGTTCTTGGATAGTTAGGGCCAAATAAGATTCTGCCTTCTAGCACATGCAATAGGCATAAGAATAGTTGCAGGAAGGACAGAAATCTTGATCTTGGGCCAAGTTATTTTGAGGGACTATAGCTCTGTTCTGATTTGAGCTTGAAGCAGAAGCATGACTATTTTGCCTACCCTGATCAAAAGAGTTATTCCACTGATTAGGAGGCCTACCACCATTTGGAGCTTGATATTGCAATTGGGGAGGCTTGCCACCTTGAGCTTGGTGCCTCTCCAAGGCCACCACCTTGTTACTCATTTTTTGTATCATAGAAAAACTATCCTCTAATCTCTTTCCTTGGTCTTTCAACTCCCTCCCCTACTCTTGCAATTTTTTATCCAAGGTCTTTTCTCTCTTATCCGTATTTAGCAGTAGACCTTGGAGCATCTCTTTGAGTTCATCTATCCCATTTGAGGGTGTGGAATCTTGAGGGACTGGAGGAAGGGCTTGTGATGTAGAAGTTGTAGGAAGAGGGGCCATTGCTAGTTGGTGGTTGGGAACATCAGGAAAGAAAGGCATAGGGGGCCTTGGAGCCAACTTTCCTCCTTGTATTAGGATGTTTTCAGCTTTTATGGCTATCTCATAGGCATTAGGCAAGGTATCTCCTCCCATAATTTGGATTGTAGTGGCAATATCACTGTTAAAAGCTCTAAGGTAATGCAAGAAGGCATTACCAGGGGTAGGTTTCACTGTAGTAGGTATTCTATCCCATGTCTTTTGAAATCTATGGTTAAAATTAGTCATACACTCATGGGGGGCTCTTTTAATAGTAGTCAACTACTCTAAAAGTGACAGATAGTCACTTCTATCCTCAAAATGTTTGCATAATCCTACTCCTAGTCCATCCCAATCAGTTATAGAACCATGAGCTAAGCCTCTATACCACTGTAATGCTTTTCCTTTTAAAGATGAGGCTAGAAGTTTGATAGCAACATCATCTTTTGTAATACCATGAATATTATAGACATTTGCTACCTCTTGGATATGCTCTAAAGGGGAGATGGAAGTTTCACCAATAAAGTCAGGTATACTTTTGAGTGTAGATACTGGTATATCATGTCTTTGGGCTAACAATAGAGGACTTCCACCATTAAAGGTGGCAAAAGCATGAACTCTTGGTTGTGCCATGTAAACAAGTGTTTTATTGATGAGCGTTGATGGCAATCTAGGCTGAGTTCGAACAACAGGAGGAGTAGAGACAGATCTTACAGGTATATCGACTGTTATTACACCCCTAACTGGTGATAATGAAATTCTAGTCCTCCTTCTTCTGGGATTTGTAAGAGAAAGCTCTTGATATTGAAATTTACCTCTAGAAGATGCCCTTGTTTCAGCTCTGGGCATGCATTTCTGCAACTTTGGCCTGGAACCAGATTTGTAGAAGCTTAGAGTCACCAAGTACTTTGAAGAATCAGCCTCTTGAAGGCTTAAACATCGAAGCCAGTACTATCTCTTTAGTATTAATCTTGAAACTCTTTCTTCTTTGATACCAGTAGACTTTAAATCTTTAATAGGTGAGTCCCATCGGGCGTGCCAAAAATTGTTGTCACTTAGGTTTGCACCCTTGTCCAAGGCCTATGCGTGAGGACAACCTAGTGAAACATGGAAACAATCTCCAAGATGTGGGACTTGAACTAGGAGGTTGAGTCTCCGGAGAAGGCCGACTTCCTCTTACTATCAGGGCACACCTAACTACTCTTGGAGAGGAAAAGGGAGAAGGAGAGCACGAAAGTAGGTCTACCTAATTCTAATCTAAGGAGGTGATGCACCAAAATAGAGTGTTCAGACCAATCTCTGCCCATACATGCGCTATTGAACCAGAATGAAACTAATGATATACACATCCAGACTTGCTTTAATCAAATAACCACATATAGATCAGAAAACCAAGATGAATGACACAAGGCGGAAGTTCACTTATTTATCATTCATAGGCCAGCAAAGATATAGTCATGCAGATTACAGATTTCCACAAAGCAATGGCATAGGCAAAGAATTCTTGTAGTGCCTCTCCCATTTGACCTTTGTAAGTCGTCCTGATGGATGCACCCTTGCTGATCTTTTGTTGTGATGGATCATGATTGTGACCCTGAGTGGTCTACACCGTTGAGGTGTTTAGATTTATGTTTCTGTATCAGTTGCTTTGATTATGCTTTTGACTGATCTTTGAGATTATGATGTGATTTTTGGTTCACTGAGGTTTGTGCCAGTGGTTACTAGGATGGATGTGGTATCATGAGGTTGTTCCATGATTATCCTGAGATGTGTGCAGAGATTGCACTGTGTACTTTTTACCATGCTACACTGGACTAGGTTCCTATAGCAGTGGTTAGTCATGTTTATGACTATGGTTGTTTTTTTATTTTAAATGCCTTTTTTATGCAGAGTAAACAATCATTATTAAATGTGTAAGTAATTAAATGGATTGTTCTTGTTGGATTATTTGGTTATTTGCTGCGGACATTTACCTTGTTTTATTTTGATCTGAGAGATATCTGTTCTTATGTGATGTTTTACATTTGAGATGACTTGAGGGTTAGATGTTACTCTTTGATTCTAGTATCATAGATATTAGACTACTATGCTATTTAGTTAATCATATTGCATGATGATGCCATTTTGAGATGACAGTGTGTTTTATGATGATATTTGGTTATCTGGTATTTGGACATACCTCTGATTATGTTATATGATGGATTTAATGCTATGGTTATTTACTTCATTCCTATGTTGTTATGCTTTATGCGAACATGAGTGATGTAAATAGATTATTTTAATATAATTAATTAAATGGTTAAATTAGGTGATTTAATGCATTAATTGCTTTGGCTATGTTATTATATGCAATTGCACTTGATTGTGTTGTTTAGTGTGCAGGATTTATATCCCTAGCAGTGGCACATGGAGTTAGTGATTCAGCCTTTCATATTTTACCAATGTTGTCCTTGTATGGTCGACATATCCTTTATTAAAATGTTTAATTTAAAACTTTCGGTGATTATGAAATCCGAACTCATTGCATTATGTGATTAGACCAGTAAGCGTGTCTGTGCATTTAGAGGTTCGCATTGTCGCGAAAGTTGTTTAAGGTGATTTTTGTATTTTTTGGGTTTTTTAATTGATTTATTTTAATTTCTGACAGCTTTTCCATAGATGAATTCCTATTTATAGGAATAGCCTATTTTTGTTTGGGTCGATTTAGAGTTTAACTAGATTGGCTAGTTAAATGCCCTAATCGATTATTCACCCAAAAAGTGAATATGTATCCAAAGAGGAATTTAATTCCTCACTTCTCACTTTCAAATTGGAAAGTTGGAGAGTAAAACCCAAAATCCTCTTTATGAGGATTTACTATTTTGTTTGTTGTGGGAGCTACGGGCGTGGGATCATCGCGAGGTTGAGCTCATTGGATCTAGCTCGAGAAAAACTTGGATTACCACGATTTTCAGCCACTTCTGCGAGCGTTTTATTTTATGGTTCAGATTCCCGTTTTGCCCTTTTGGCTATGAGGTAGGGCTTTCTTGTTTTATTGTTTCTGCTCCGTTTCTACTTCTATTTTTTGTACCCATTTGTTTGGAGGCTGAGAACTAGTGTTCCCCTCCATTTCTGTATGCTAGTTCTACCTGATTGGGCGGGTATGAACATTTCCCTATTTTTTGGGATGAGGGTTTGGGATTTTGCACCGTTATGCTGACCGTTTTTGCATACGGTGTTCGATTCCATTTATTTTTGGATTTTTGGAGTTTTTGAACCCAAAGGCCAAATGGGTTTTAATTTTGAAGTTTTTCCAAAATTTGGAATTTTTATCTCGTTTTGCGTGCTACCCTATTTTCTTAGGTTTTCTTGGCACAATGTGGGTCGTGGACTTGGATGATTCATTTGGATATCAGTCAAACCACTTTTGCACTTTTATGTCACATTGGGATGCGTGTTGCATTCATACTTCCGACGTTGTGTTCAGTTGAGTGATTTTATACTTGTTGTTATTGTTTCTTTTAGACCTTTGCTTTTGTTCATGAACGCTAGGATTCGTGTATAATCCATACTCTCAGATTGAGGCCGGTTGAGTGAGTTCATGATGTTTGGTCTTGTTGCATCATTGGGATTCGTGTGGAATCCATACTCTTGGATTGAGGCTGATTGAGTGATTTAATGATGTATGGTTTTATTGGCTTTGGGATTCGTGTAGAATCCGTCCTTCCCGTGTTGCTTTCAGTTGGGTGTTTTCTTTGCATTGTGTTCTCATTCCTGTCCTTGTGTTATGATCTTCGTGATGGTGGTGCGCCACACACGAGTACATGCGCGTACATTTGTTGGGTGACTTGCGAGGCCCGATCTTCTGTGAATTTGTCGGAAGTTATGATCATTGGGGTTGGGATGGGAGTATGCATGCCCACGGGCACTTGTTGTAGGATGAGCATGGGTAGGGTAGGGTAGCATCTGGAGTGGGCTTCTATCTCGCAGCTCGACGTTCATGGTGCCGGAAGTTGACAGAGGATAAGAAGTTTTAAGCAAGTGATAACTAAATAAAATGTGTGATTGTTAATAAAACTTAAGATAAGTAAAATGTGTGAGCACCCGATTAAGTTCGAGGACACAATGTGTGAGCACTCAATTAAGTTCGAGGACACAATGTGTGAGCACCCGTTTAAGTTTGAGGACACACGATTTGAGCTTGGGCTTTTTGATGCCAAGCGACTCTCTAGGATGTTAGCCCCTACATAGTAGCCTATTAAGTGTCTGACCAAGACCTATACTCCTTGCATTGTCTTAGGTTCTTGGTTGCAGCCATCATACTGTCTGGCGTGAGTGTTAGCCATGGATGTTCTTTTGTGTGTTTTTGGTTGGATCATTATCTCCACCAGCATGGCGAGTGTGGACCTACGGGTGCCATGTGGTTGGGAGGCGTAGCTACCTTCACCACTACTAGGGATCGGTGTACAAAGACGATCGTTTGTCCTAGTGCGACCGTTGCTGGATGTCTTCACTTGGTACTTTGGGTTTCAGAGTATGCTTTCTTGTGATTTATGCTTTCATTGGGATGCTTGTATATCATGTTTAGATGATGTTATTTTATTTGGCGCATTCCCTTATTATGATGTTTAGCATATGATTAGATGCTGTGAATTATTGTATTAGCATATCTATTGCTTATTGTTGTTTAGCATGTGATAGGTGATGTTATCTACTGTAGGATTATCTTATGCATTATCACTAGCATGTTAGATTTTCTTATGCTGTTATTGTGCATGTTTTAGTAGTGACATCCCTATTACGACAGTACTGACGATTTGGTTGGTGGCTTGGGATGTTACGCGCGGGGGATGGCTAGGACCCATGATGGTCTTATGATGCTATTGATGGTTGGGAGGAACTGCGTACTTAGTTTGGTTGTTTTGTTCCTGAGATGTATTTCTGTACCTTGCGATGTTGTTTTTGTTCTCTGCGATGTTTAATTTAGAGTGTTCTTTGCTGCTATAGTTTAGATGGTTTGATGTTCTTCTTTCTGTGTTGTTCTTGCACTCGAGTGTTCATTCCTTGAGCCTTTTTGGATCCGGTACTCCCTGGTGTGGAGGTTCTTTCATCATTTTTTCCCCATTTTTGAGTTTTGGAAGTGTTTTTACTTTCTATGGGCGACATTTGTTCAGCATTGTGCAACACTGATAAAGTATCGCACGCCCATAGAAAGAATGTCGTACGATACTATAAAGTGTCGCACGCATTACTGGAGAAGTGTCGTACGACATTGGAAGAGTGTCACATGGCTTTATGAGAAATGTCGCGTGATACTTTTCCAGTATCACACGCCTTCTTGAGAAGTGTCGCACGCAGTAAGGGAGAAGTGTCGCCCTCCCATAGTGAAAAGTGTCACACGATTTTTGTGAAAAACTTGCACGTGCCATCAACAGACACTTTTCTTCATGATCCGATCTTTTTGAGAGTGGATTTGGATACCCTTTTGGGCGTTCTTTGACCCTATGCAATTGCATTTTGAATTCTGTCGATTTCTCTTGGAATCGAGGATTCGTGTTTCTGTTTTAGTCTCTTGGGGTTTAAAATATATCGTTTAAGTATAAGTTTCTTATACTTAAGATATATATTAATATATGTGACAAATCGTTTGAGATAAGTTTCAGACCTCTCGAAGATAAGTTATGGATTCTAAGAAATTTCAGGGCTTCAGAAATCTAGACTTAGCCAATTTTCAGGGCTTCAGGATTTCAGGCTTAGCCAAATTTTGGGATTCTGCATTTTACCCCAGCTTGGTGTTTTGTTGATGAGTGGTCATTTCTTGTGCCCTCATCTTGTGGTGGTGGTTGTTGGCTTTTGTTTGGGTGTGTCAGTTAGGTAGTGGCATTCAGAGATTCGTTGGTTGCCGGGATTGTGTTGAAGTCTTCCGTTGCAATCTTTGTGATCCCTGTATGATGTTGTCTTGTGCATTCATACTTGTAAAAAAAAAAATCTTGGCTTGATTTGAACCCTTGTTTCCAAGGATCTCCGGATGGGGCATTACAATTCTTGCACTTTAATACCAATGGCTAAAGGAGATAAGTGGAGAATCAGACAGTTCAGAGGCACAGGGGAATTTTCACTAGAATTACAAAGCAATAGCAGAGGAAAATCAGAGAGGTCCCCCCTTACAAAACTACAAAATTTTCCTTTATAGTTCAGGCATAACTGAGATCTTTTCCTGCTAAAATGACTTCGTAGCTACCTGCCATTATGTCCTACGGAGGACAATCATGGGGATCTGAAGGAAATCTAATCTTGCTACCAAATAATGCCCTGAGAAGACAGAAATAGTGCCATAACTGCACTCTGACCCAGTAGATGGATCAATCATGAAGATCAGATTGCACAACAAAATAGATCACCTTCATTTTTTGCGTTCATGAATCAGCAGGGTCAAAAAGTCAACCTAATTTTGCAAGCCAACTAGGCCACGGGGCCAATCGCTTCTTTTCGTTCTGCCACCTGGGAAGTCCTCTGCGGTTGACCTTTAATTGAACTAACCATGCCACCCTTCAAACTGTTATCATTAATTGTGACGATCACACTAACCTGACTGCGACACTAACTGCCAGCCATCAACTGTCAACCTTGGCCGAGCCAGCAAGACACGTGTCAGCAAGGCGCTATGTTGCCAACATAAGGATCGTGCAACTTTTCATGGCGAGATAGCGCCAACCGTTGATCTGCCTTAAACTGGATGATCATAAGGACTCGTCGTACTGCTATGCTATTCTTCCCCCGGGCCCATTATACCTGGTGCAATCTCGGCAACCGTGCCACACTCGAATGATACCTGGCAATACTTGACAGACGTACCCTAGCGAGACTTGGCCCCGTTGATCCACGTGGCCAAAGGGCGCTATGTCGCTATGGTAAAGATCGCGCAACTTCACCATAGCGACATGGCATCTTTTGTCGATCTGACTTAATCTGACGATCATGAAGACTCGTCATACTTCACACTTTTCTTCTCCACTGTCAGCACACTTGGCATTACCCCTGAGGTTTACGAGATAACACGGCCCCACCTGACACGTGTCACTGAGGCGCTATGTCGCCATGGTAAAGACCGCACAACTTCACCATAGCGAGATGGCGCCTGTCGTTGATATGAACCGATCTGACGGCGAGCAAGATAGATCATCCCCCTCAGTGCATCAATGAATAGGAACTGGCGACGTACCAACTATTTGACGGATCCTTGCTAACATTTGACAAAGCACGTTTGAGACTCACCAGACACATGGCAGGAGGGCGCTATGTCACCATCATATTCACTGTACAACTTCAAAAGGCAAGACAGTACCAACCGTCGATCTTCTCTGATCCTACAGCCACAAAAGACTTGCCCAGATCCTACTGATCACATTAGAAACCCTGGACCCATAATACATGTAGCGTCCCCACACTAGTCCACGTAGCATCATCCTGGCGACTTGTACTGCCTCGACTCATTGAGTAGCCCTTCCTCGCAGATGTGGCATGTTTTGATTTGTTAGCGTGGATTGAGGACCCTTCCAACTAGGCAAATGAAGTATGAAATGAGACCCAACTTGCCTACCTGAAGTTCTTTTCTGCAGCAACTTTTCCTTAGGCGCTATGTCACTATCGAAAAACTCATGAGTTTTCTGATGGTGACATAGCGCCTCACCAGCATTTCTCATCTCCAGCCCGTGAAATTGACCGCCCGCTGTGAAACTTTTTCGACTCGTCGAAGAACCTTGGATGACCTGCAAATTGGACCCACCGAACATGCATCGACAGGGCACAATGTCGCTATGCTATCCACCGTGCAACTTTTGAAAAGTGACATAGTGCTAATTGTCGATCTCCTTAGATCTGACGATGGAGAGCCTGCGGGCCATAGAAACCATGTTATAAGGCTTGATCGCTTAGGCATCAAAATAATATTAACTCTGGGACTTAGCCGTTGAACGGGCTGGACATTTGAAACTTGAAACTTGGCAGGGCAAAAAAATGATAACAGTTACCATTTTTGGATTCTTTTAATTTTGCACTGACTTCTAATGTGACTTCTAGAGCCTTCTATTTGGTCGGTGGATGCCTACTAACACTTTCTAGAATGTATTCCTAATCCTTAACCCTCCGGGGTCTATTTAAGAACATTTCTGGTATTGTAAAAGGCAGTTCGAAGTGGAGTTTGAGAGGAGGTACTGAAAGGAGAAATTATCTCTAGATTTATACTATTGTAAGCCCTTAGGGCATGTTTTGAAGTCTATTCTCTCTGTACTGAATGTATTAGCATTTTCTCACAGTTAATAAAATTTTCCCTTTCCTGTTGTGTCCATTCTATGCTTGGGTTGTGTCCCCATCATATATTTAATATAATCACACATTAGGCAAGACCCTTGGAAAAAGGCTTACTTATATTATAAATTATCCCTTGAAGTTCTTAAGGGTTACTATTCACATAACTACATTGAAATATAACTACATAGATAGTCTTTTGATAAATTTATGTTGTACAATTTGATATCACAAGTGAAGTTATACTAGTTATATGTTTTAATTCAAAGTCATAGGTTTTTAAATCACTTCCAATTTAAAGTTGGCTCAAATCATATTTATGTTTTAATGCTCTTATGAAAATCTTGTTAATAAGTCAAAAATAGTTTTCAAAAAAAAAATTTCCTAGTTACCAATTATCGAGATTAAAGTTTAGTTTTCCAAATAATAATTAAATAATAAAGTCTAGGTTAATCAAAGTTCCATTTCAAAAGTTTCGTATGTTATGATTTTTTTTTTCTATTTAACCCACAAAGCCATAAGATATGTTACATACATGCTTCATTATAGATATATCAAATAAAATTCATATATTAGATTATATATGTTAAAATAATTAAAAAACATACATTTCAAAAGATGAATATTAAATAAATTATATATACACTTAATATTTAATAATATAATATTTACTAAATACCAACTAACAGATAAAATTATTATTTTATTTATATGTATAATTAAATTTATAAATTATAATTATAATTAAACTTTACGAACTTGTTCAAAAGTAAATTTGTCAAAAGTTAAATAAAATTAAAAAACTTAACTTTTTAAACATCTAAATCAGTCCTATTATATATATAAAACTTTAATTTCTCAAAATTTAAATCTCTCCATTAAACATAAACAAATGACTGAATTGGGATTTAGATTCTTCTTTGAATTTTGAATACATTTAAGTTAATTCTATGCAAACAATTAACTAGTTTTCATTTCAGGTAGTTATGCTGTTAACCATGGACATAAGGATTGGTGTTGATCAATTATGGGGATGTCTTTATAATTTTGCGTTTGTTTGTAGCAGCATGTATGTGTTGTTTCTCAAGTCTATTTTCGAAGAGGAATTGAGGAAGATTGGGAAAAGTCATAAAATAAGTATATGTATATGTATGTACGTATGTATATGCATATGCATATATATATATATATATATATATATGTATATGCATGTATATATATAAACATGCATATACATATATATATATATATATATATATATATATATATATATATATATATATATATATATATATATATATATATATATATATATATATATATATATATATATATATATATATATATATGTATATGTATATTTTATATATATACATGCATATACATATATATATATATATAAAATATACATATATACATATATATATATATATATATAAAATATACATATATACATATATATATATATAAAATATACATATATACATATATATATATATATAAAATATACATATATACATATATATATATATATATATATATATATGCATATACATACATACATACATACATACATACATATATATACGTATATATACATGTATATACATATATACACATATATATACATGTATATACATATATACATATATACACATGTATATACATATATACATATATACACATGTATATACATATATGTGTATATACACATATCTACACATGTATGTGTATATACACATATCTACACATGTATACACATGTATACACATGTATGCACATATATACACATGTATATACATGTGTATATATGTATATATGTATATACATGTCTATATACACATACACATGTATGTATATACATGTATATATATGTATATACACATATACACATGTATATACATGTGTATATATGTATATACATGTCTATATACACATATATGTATATACACATATACACATGTATATACATATATACACATGTATATACATACATACATATATATGTATATATGTATATACGTATATATATGTATATATGTATATACATGTATCTCTCTCATGAATGTTATATATATATGTATATGTGTGTATATACATACATATATATATATATGTATGTATGTATATACACACATATACATATATATATAACATTCATGAGAGAGATACATGTATATACATATATACATATATATACGTATATACATATATACATATATACATATGTATGTATATACATACATATATATATATATACAT
Source organism: Cupressus sempervirens (assembly GCA_028749045.1). Lineage (NCBI taxonomy): Eukaryota > Viridiplantae > Streptophyta > Pinopsida > Cupressales > Cupressaceae > Cupressus > Cupressus sempervirens. The sequence goes on from CM053789.1 coordinate 331,069,618, forward strand.
ACATACATATATATATATATATATGTATATATGTATATACATATATATGTATATACATATATATGTATATACATATATATGTATATACATATATACATATATATATATATATGTATGTATGTGTATACATATATATGTATATACATATATATGTATATACATATATATGTATATACATATATATGTATATACATATATATGTATATACATATATACATATGTATGTATATACATATATATATATATATATATATATATATATATATATAACATTCATGAGAGAGATACATGTATATACATATATACATATATGTATATACATATATATATGTATGTATGTATATACGTATATGTATATATATATGTATGCACACACACACACACACACACACACACACACAACATTCATGAGAGAGATACATCCATGAGCATACATAAAAACATTACATGAAAATTAAAGTACACAAATCCATAAGCTCAAATATAGTATCTCATATATATATATATATATATATATATATATATATATATATATATATATATATATATATATATGAGATACTATATTTGAGAGAGATACATCCATGAGCATACATAAAAACATTACATGGAAATTAAAGTACACAAATCCATAAGCTCAAATATAGTATCACACACACACACACACACACACACACACACACATATATATATATATATATATGTGTGAGATACTATATTTGAGCTTATGGATTTGTGTACTTTAATTTCCATGTAATGTTTTTATGTATGCTCATGGATATATATATATATATGTGAGATACTATATTTGAGCTTATGGATTTGTGTACTTTAATTTCCATGTAATGTTTTTATGTATGCTCATGGATGTATCTCTCTCATGAATGTTTTTAGCTCTCATGATATAGACTTGTGATTTGATAATGTGACACTTAGATATATTAGATATGATGATGATATAAACCCCTTTTCATGAAAATAATAGAATCATTAAGTTGATATGTTTGATACAAAGTAAAAGATGTGATTGAGAGGAAGCAAGAGAAGGTGAATGCACTTAGTTGACATAGTCATGAAAGATGAAGATAGAGCTCTCTCAACATGCAAGATGAAAGAGCTAAACTAGAATGGATCCTAAAATGAAAACTAATATGAAAAATTATACTTACAAGGGACACATAATTAGACTCTAATTTTATCATGAAGCATTATTTAGGGACATAAAAATATCATACAATCATCACTAGTATAACGATGAAGATATGAATATGATATGTATTAGATAGGTATGTGGGAACCCAAACTAATCATTAAAGAAATATAAGTCAAGTTGACTAATAAAGTAAGGTCCCCTAAGTTTAATATAGTAAGATTACACTCGTATCAAGGCATAAGTGTCAAGACAACCCCTAAGTGCAATCTTGCTAAAACAGGCAAGGATGATACGTTGTAATCCCAAAATGTCAAGCAGGACAAGCATTATTGCTCATGATGCTTTAGATTAACAAGGTATACCCAAAAGAAGAAATTGAGAAAAACATGCCCCGGCATGCCTCTAGTCTTCTAGTTCATGACATCCTCAAGAGACTAATAGGGATGGAACACTCAACAAAGAAATTGTCGTAGACAACACACAAAGAAAATAAAGTCCATCAAGTCTCAACAAGTTTAATGTTCAAGCGTGTATGTAAGTCACATAACCTCTTCTTTAGGACTCACATCTATCGATGAGAAATACTTATAGCATCCTAGACCATAACTAAGATATCCAATAAGTGTTGAGAAACACTTGATGTCAAGGGGAAGTGTTGAGAAATACTATTAGACAAGTTTTCAAAAGAAGTACCAATGCATAAAGAGACCTCGATAAGCTACACAATTGTGCCCCTTAGACCTATACAAGAGTCAATTCTAAGCTAGACAAGGAAAAGTGAAGTGAGTGAGTGCAAAGCATGACTAATAGACACAGGTGCATGGGTCTCAAGTAGCAAAAGTTTCTAGGTTTTCACCTCTTGGCATTTCTTTTCAGGACTTTTTATGATTTTTTTGTATTTTTAGTTTTAAATTTTTTTTTGGGTGACACATCAAAGTACCTATTGCTAAGTTTTCACTAAGATGATATATTTTTTTATAAATATTCTAATTTTTAAGATTCTTCAGCATCATATATGATTTTTTTTTTTAGGATTTTTTTAGGATTATATAATATGTACAAAGAGTTGAGCGATAAGATCCTTAGGCATAGAACTTCATTAGATGGAGAATGTTGATAGGCTCAGAGAGTTGTTCTCCCTTAGGTGTAGAAATTTGAAAGACACTAGATCTAAATGCAATAATGAGAATATATGGACCCAAACAATTTGGCTCAAACTTACCCTTTTATTCTTTGTTCTATTGATTCTTTAGGTTTTATCTAAGAAATAACTCACCTTCTCATCTAGAGCTTCAAGTTCATTAATTCTCATGGCCGTATGGTCTTTGTCAATGATCAATCCATGAAAAGGAAGTTGTATAGAAGGAATCTCAACTTCTAAAGGTAGGAAAACCTCATATCCATAAACCAATACAAAAGACTTAATTAGGATTTTGCATGGTGTTTCTATAAGCCCCTAATGTTGGATTAATTTACAAGTCCAATCCCTTCTTGACTAGTGAACTGTTCTATGCAAATTATTCAACAATGTTTTGTTTGAGGCCTTAGCTTGACCATTCCCTTGGGGATAGAATATTGAAGACCAATATTGCTTGATTTTAAACTTTTTGCAATTTGTCTTAGGTCTTTATTTTTAAAGAACCCCTTATTATTAGTGACTATGGAGGAAGGAATACCATAGAGACAAATGATGTGATTCAGTATGAAAAGGGAAACATGTTTCCTTAAAATGATTCAAAATGCTCTTGGTTTATTAGTGAAGTTGAATGGCTTACAAAGAGCCCACTAGGGATCAAGTTTTCCTTAGTGGCCTGACACCATAAGGAATAAGCCTCACAGTGGGCACCAAAAATGTACACTCTAGAATGTGCCCTTCTCTATGTCCTTCTATTTGAGAGGTCTCATGGATTTGGAGTCCCAAATGGTGACCTAGAGCTCCCTAGTCAAGGAGTGCAAAGGAATACAAATATGAGTAAGTGGGCTCTTAAGGGAGCCTAATGAATACCATAATGTTAGCACAAGATACTTAATATTAAGAGAATGAGGAGAGAAGTCTCCTTTTAAAATAAAATAGATGGTAGGGATTAAGAGGCAAGATGCATAATCGAGGGAGGAGAATGCATCTTGGGTGATTCCGGTGCATAAGCATCTCCACCAATAAAATAAATCAATTGACTTTTGAGAGGGTTTGAAATGTGTGGAGAAGAATTAAAGTTATTTTATAAATAGAAGATTCTTTTCACATAGAAAATTGTGTATTCATTTGTAGACAAAAGTGCCTTTTCTTTCTTTTTTAAAATAAAAATAATGCTTTATGTGTGTAACTTAGGAAAAGTGGTAAAAGTGGCCTTTTTATTTAATTAAAGAGGGGACATCTTCCTTTTAATTAAATATGAACTTTAGAATATAGTGGTTAAACTATAGAATAAAATCAAATAAATTGATTTTTAAAGATTTGATCTAGGAAAATGATTTAATAATTTATCAAAAATGTTGAGAGAGGGGCTAATGGTCTAGATGACCATTTTTGGGTGATCACAGTTACTATAATAGCAATAACTTGATCACGTTATATATAATTTTCAGTTAATGTTTTTTTTTTTCCCCTGATCATTAAGTTATTATCATTTGTTAAACACTTGAGTAGATTTGAACCGAAGACCTCTTACATAAGAGACTCACAATTTGCCATTGTGCTATAGGCTCTTGCCTAATCTTAAGTTAATGTTATATATATATATATCTATGTGTGTGCATGCGTTTATATTAAATATTTATAAGTATATAACTAAATTCATTTAATTAAATATTTTTAATTTATATACATACATACATACATACATACATACATACATACATACATACATACATACATACATACATACATACATACATACATACATACATACATACATACATATATATATACATATATATATATATATATATATATATATATATATATATATATATATGCATAACCTCTCTCTCTTTCAATAACCCTTAACATCTACTCACTCTAATCTATACCCCTTCTCTCTCTGGGGTTACCCTTAAATCTCTCTCCTGCTCCTCAGGCCCATAACCCCTATGTCTCTTTGTATAACTTATAACCACCCTCTCCCTCATTGACCCCTAATTGTTAACATATATATATATATATATCTCTCTCTCTCTCTCTCTCTCTCTCTCTCTCTCTCTCCAAGTTATGAGATCCTATGCACATTGTACTTAAGAGTTAATAATCCAATCTAGTTTTTACAATTTGTTAATATATAAACTTGTCAATGGCTAATGGACTAATTCATTATGTCCCATGAGCTCCCACTATTGTATCACACGTTTTCCTATAACATGTTTGCAAATGTTTAGTCTTTTTTTATCTTGGAAGTTATTGATTTGGTCTATTTCCTTGTGTCCATGTTATTTTATGTTTGCATCTTGCCATTCACAATTAGTTTATCTTGTTTTTCACTCTGTTGCTTTACTTCAAAGTATAAAATAACAATGAAAATTTGTTATTTTTTTTGTATTTGATTGTGTATTTTGTTCATGTTATTGTTTGTAGGGAAATTTTGGATCTACAATGGGAAATAACAAAAATAGACAATTGAAAAATGAGAGGAAACAAAGGCACAAACAAGGGATGAAAATATGACAATTCAAATTGGCATGATCAATACACCTAATGTAGCAAATAAAAATCATGAGCATGCACCTATGACATTAATGTGACAAATGCACTTAATTCTACAAACAACTTTTTTTAACATACCCCAATTGAAATGATTATGACGAATAAAATTACGCTAGCTAAATGGCATATCAATTTGAAATAATGAATGCATGTTATGCAAGGAATAAAAATATTGAGCATGCAACTACATTAACATCTCCTACAATAATTCATAAAAAACCAAAGTTTCTAATTGACATTGCAAAAAACATTTTGAAGTTAATGCATGATAAAATGTCTAAAAGAAATTGTAATATAATTGTTAAAAGGATTTGGAGTAACTATTTTAAAAAATTAAATCAAAGTGGAAGATGTCAACTTGTTGTTGAAATACTTAAAATTTTTAAATCTAGAGAGGCAATGAGAATTTCAAGGTTAAGAATATCTAAAAATAATAGTTAAAAAACCATTGTTAGAAATATAACCACTATCTGAAATAAATAAAGCACACAAAGGAGAACAAAAGAAACAAAGATTTAATGTGATTCACCCAATTTTTTGGCTACGTCCACCAAATAATGAGTCCAATATTCCTATTATTTAGTTATTACAAGCTAATTACAATTTTTAATCCCTTGTAACTCAATACCACCACAAGAAGCTACTAAATCATCATACATCATAATAAAAACCCCAAACCCTAAGAAATTTTATACAAGATTTTTTGCCACTTATAAAATTAGGGCTAGAATATGTCGTCTAATAGAAAAAATCTCTCGTGTCCTTTTACAATAATAAATTCATTTGATCTTTTGGGGTGTTGCCCTCTAAAACCCTCATGAAGGTGTTGCTCTTCGACCCCACCTTATATCATGAAAGGGAGTACACCAGGGATACTACTCCTAGACCCCATAAGGGGAATTTCCCCTTGACCCCATCTTAGAGCCGATGTCCCCAAAACCCCATAGAAAAATCTAGGGGGAAGCTGCATCAATGAAGTAGGGAAAAAGTAACCTTTGAGTTTGATTATGCTCCACATAAAAATAGAGACCTTATGTAAAATCAATGAAATTCCATGTCTCTAAACATGAAATTACATGAAAAAATTATTGGATGAGGTCTCTATGTTATTTGAAGAGGGTTTCTTAGTTGTTGTCATCTCTTCTCCTTTTTTGACCCATATCCTTCTCATTTTCTTTCTTACTTCTTCTTTGTCCATAGTCCTTTTTCCTTTTCCAACTTGATAATTGCCAACACCACATCGATACTAATAGTTTTAGGTGGAATGTTATCCTTTGAACAAAAATAACAAGGTTGTCTAAGTGATCTCTAAGGACAAGAAATTCTTGACTCGCATTTAGTAGTTAAGTGTTTGTGTTTTTCACATTGGTAACAATTCATGAGTTCATTTCCATAGTCATCTTGATAATACACATTTTTCTTGGTTATTAGTGATCTCACCTTAAAAATATTGTCCTTGTGACCATACTGATTGTACTTATAGCAATATTTATTTAAGTTCCTTCTAATTATCCTACTATTATCTCTAGACCTTCATTCTTGAGCTTTATGTCCATATGTTTTTTAGTTATAACAATAACCATTAAATGATGTTCTTTTTGCACTTTCTTCTTGCTTGTATTTGGACACATCTTATGCATAATTATATTCAACACAATAGTAGAAAATAGGGTGGTATTTCATCCTTATTTCATCAATTTTTTGTTATGAATTATTTGGACCTTAATGTTTCACCTTTCTCCTTAGTAGTTTTGTTGATAGTGCTATTATCAATGCCATCCAATTGCTCCTTTTGTTTAACCAAGTGTTTGTCTAATTCAAGCATACTTCCTCAAAATTTGTAAGTATGATATTAACACATGGATGGATGGAAAATTAGGGCTAGAGGCACACCTAATTGTCCAAAAAACTTGTTGAGTAAACATAATGGAAAAAAAACATAGACAACAACACCAAGGAGAGAGAGAAACAATAATATCCTTATTGATTCATCAAATGAACTACAAACATGTCTGGTTGTGAGACCTTCTAAGTTATGACCAATACAATGATAAAAATACATCAAAATGCATCCAACATGATAGATCTATGATCAAATATCTAGACTCTAGCTCGCTAACCTCTACAATCCTCCTACTTCATCTCCTTCACTTAAACCTAAAGTATACTAGCTACTTATACTTTCCAAAATGACTCACAAAAGATTCTAGATCTTCACATTAGAGAAGGCCCACCCTATAATGATCTATAGACATTCAAATGATTGATCCTTACATTAGATGCACAATACAAAGTAAATGAACAAGTTGGCTTTGACAAAGAACCAACATAGAAAAACTCTATCAAATAAGGAACCAAGTATCAAAAGAAACACCACGCCAACTTGGCACATGAAGGGAATCATTAATCACATGATCTTGACCAACATAGGGGCTCAGTTGATATTAGAGCTTAAAAATATTGATGCTTTGCCACAACTACAACTCAGCAACAATTGCAACTTGGCAACAACAAACATAATAAACAAAGATGAGTAGGATATCAAGACAACCTAGAATGCTCCTACATCAAACAACTAAGGTTGAAAGAAATAATTCTCCTAAATCATGAATGTATCACAACCTGAGATGAATCAAACTCATATTGAGAAATCCATGTAGCATCTTTAATAGGTCTATTTTTAAACTTCACCAAATACTCATAGTAATCTTTTCCTCTTGTACTCTTTTTAACTCTCCAATCCAATACCTGTTCAACCTCTTCAATATATATTTTTAAAGATATTCACTTGGTATAATAACTTCATCATTTGGATCATGATACTCATACAAATTAGTAACATTAAATATAGGAGATATATCCATGTCATTAGGCAACTCAACTTCATATACGTTACCACTTTCAAACTTCTAAAAGATCCTACAAGGACCAAACTCTTTCACTTTCATGAGACTTTAATTTGAGTGTACGAGAGTGAGATAATCTAAAGAATATGTAGAAAATATAAATGAAACAACTCTCTCAACTCAAGAACATCTTATCTCTCCCTAACTACGATGGCTAATTTTCTCTCAGATTAGGCATCTTATTGACATCCTAGAATGGGATATTGTATAACTAACATGAAATGATGCAACACTAGAATGAATATACAAATTAACATGGACATACAAATGAAACTATGAACTACAATAACAAAGTATAGATATGAGATTTCTCTACAAATAAAGATCCTAAAAATGGTAATGATAACAATGATAATAATAATGCATATGCTTCTCTCAACAATGAGCTATAATGCCAATGCCTAAAAACTTGATCCTTTTGCTCTAGAAATGCCTTGTATTTATATATGTTTCAAAGGGATTGGGGTTAAGTTTGGTTTTGCCAAAAGATAAAGGTTAAATAATAAAATGATAATATCCATGAACCCATTTTGAATAAAATATTCAATATGGAGAATACACTTAATGATTAAATTATTATTTGAATATAATAATAGTATCCATGAGACCTACTTTGAATAAAATATTCATAATGGAGAACCCACTAAATTATGAAATTATTATTTGAATAAAATAATGATATCCATGAGACCCACTTTGAATAAAGTATTCATAATGGAGAATCCCACTTCAAATATTAAATTATTATCTTAGGTCCATTTTGAATACAATATGATTTTGGAGATATTTGAATATAAAATTAATTTTTGAGGATAAATGCACATTTTAATTTGTTTAAAATTGAATTTCATGTGTAAAATTCAAATGGGTTCAAATAATTGATTAATTTGAATTTTTGATTTAATTCAAATTTGATTGATTTATCCTCAATTCTTCAAAATGCATATAATTTTAACCTTCAAACCCTTGCTAATTCAGTGAAAGGCCTGATTAAAAGATGTGCCCAATTTTTAAGTGTCTACAAATGCCCCTCTTTGAACTAATATGCATAGCACATTGGTTCAAAGAATGATCTTGAATCATTTTGTTTCAATCCAAGTTAAAATAACTTGCTGTTTGATGATCTAAAAGAAAAAACTTGGGTGCCCAAGTTTGATTGGCTGGAGTAGAATGGATTGAATGGTTGAAGAACTTGGAAGAGAAACTTAGATGATGATGGTTGATATTGATATGATGCCCCTTCAAAAATGAAATTGGAAAAATCCAATTGTATTTCTAAAAAATGATGATTAAAAGATTGTAGAACATGATAAGAGTGGGTGCACTGAATAACTAGATCACACAAAAACCTGGAATAGCATAACATTGTAATCACCAAGTGATATGAAAGATCAATCAAATAGGTCAAATAGATGAAATATTCCCATCTCAGGATTTAGATTTGGGAAAATGAACATCTCCTATCTCAAGATATAGAGTAAGATGAATAACTAGTTCAAGATAGAACCAATAGTTAGATAACTAAATGTGGTTGACTTAGAGTAATGTAGGATAATCACTTGTAATGAAAAAGTAATGCAATTGTTTGTAAATTTGAGTAACCAAACTCGTAGAGGAAAACACAGGTGCTCTAGTGTAGATATTGCACATGGTATAGATTAAATAAGATATGGCTGATTTGGATGAATCTATTTCAAACAATGGTTTTGTTGGGCATTCATTTTGCACGAGGTCAACAACAGGAATCCATAGTGTAATTCCTCTCTTGAAAAGAAAATCTTTTTAAGGATCCACTCCAAGGTTCAGTGTTTCTCTTGCGACGTACCAAAATTCGCTCAGTAGAAGATAAATGTGAATGTTCACAAGGAGGCCTTTGCTGGTTCCAAAAACTCTTTTACCTTGGAATCAAGTAAAATCTATTCGCTGTCCCAAAATATCACACCAAAAGAACAATATTTTTGTATTTTCTATTTTTCAATGAATGCAACTCTAACAATGCAGCTACTATGAGGTCCTATTCTAACAGGGGGGTTAGCAAAGAAAATAACAAAACTGAAAGAAAATAACATGAAATCAAATAACTTGAAATTGAAATTCCTAAACGGACATAAGCTACAGAACACAACACACTGCGAGTTAAACTTTTGAAGAAATTGATAGGAAACCAATGAAAACAGGAGCATCGCTTCCTAGAATCCACTGATGCAATCATCGGTGAGAATCTTTAACAAATCGAATGATGTTTCACTCTTCATAAAATCACAAGGCCATAGAAAGTGCACTTATGTGAGACAAAAAGCTATGTAGACACAATCAGGTGATTTCTTCTCAAGCTCGTTATGTCAATGGAATTCATATATCTGTAGCAAACACCAGAACTAAAAGATCACACAACTAGAAACAACGCAATAAACCTTTGGCTCAATCAAAATCTCATGAATATAATCCACAAAAAAATGACACATTCAGGCAAGAATAACTACACTCTGAATGCTAGCACCAAAAGCATAATTTTATTGCATAATAATGGCAGCCCTTTTTACATTTTACAATGGGGTATTTATAAGAAATTGTCTCCTCAATTTGTGTTGAGAGTGAGAGATATCTTGATGCAATAAAATGCTTTTAAAACATTAAAACAAACTAAATATATACAAACTGGTAATCTAACTGGTGCTTAGAGGGACTCCATCCATATTTTATTCATTCATTGGATGCATGAGCCCTTTACATGTCAAAAACAATGAAAGCATGAGAGAGAAAGTAGGAGGAAGCCATTAGTCAAAGTAGAAGTGCATGAATTACAGAGTTGCGGACCTGCGGAGCTGTGGACCTTGATTGGGTCAAAATCTCAAAATTTTACTAAGTGTCTAAATTGAAATTCTGGCATCTGGGTTTTTCTCATCTTTATCCTAAAGATATGTTTAGATGTTTGCCCTTGAATTTCTCTATAATCTCAATAATCTTAGCAGCATCAGGAAGATCCAAAGCCTCATACTTATCTTTGACCTTCTGTCTATAGTTGTCCACCTCAATTCGAGTTTCTACAAAATCTCCAAGTTTGGTATCCAACTCTAACAATGCTTCTTCTATCTTGAAGGCTTGTCTGATGTCTTCAACACTAGATGGTTCCTCTAAAGTCTTTCTAAAGTTTTCCACAACTACCTCAACTGGTAAAAGCCTCTCTCGTTCTTCATCTTCAAAAATATCCAAGCATGCATCACTATATAACTTTTTTGCTTCCAAAATTTTCTCTCAGGCTTGGTCCTTGAGCCTATGTATCTCATCATGCAATGTTTCCATCACTTTATTTCCCTCTGCAATCTTTTCTATCCAATCATCTATCATGTCTAGCTCTTCTCTGGTATATACATCAATCAGAATGCGATACCTTTTTCCTTTTATGGCCTATAGAGTTTGCAAATCCTTGCTCCAAACCGTTACCTCATCCATAATATTGAAGTCCTGCCTCAAAATTGCCACGATCTTATCAACATTCTCTTGTGTAGCATGTAATAACTTCAGATTTATTGTAATTATAGTGACACCCTTATCCTCAAGGTTGTCTTGCCAATCCTGACAAGCTCTCAAGAATGGACTGAGCCATACACCTTCCCCTTCTTTAAGAATGGTAGTCAAAGTCTCCTCATGGCATTTAGAATCAAGAGGACCAATAACTTCAGCTAGATATCCTTTCAAGATCTCAACTTGCCTTCGAAGTGCTCTGATTTCAATCTCATCATGTTCCATATGGTTAAGAACCTCTTTGACTCCCATAGTCATCATCTATCGAGAAGTATCTCGTGTAGGCTTCCCTAACATGATATCCTTCACTTCATAGTCCTAAAGGCTGATAGCTTCTTCATCTGTACCTTTTGAAGGGTGAGCCACCTGTGCAAATAAATCCTAGTTCTGAGTAGTAGTAATGAATGCAAATGGTGTTGCATCCTGTAATGGAGAGTTAGGCTTGTTCAAAATCTCTGCAATGTCACAAATATCATCCTCTAAAGCAAGGAATTGATGCTTAGCACTTCTCATTATTTCCTTTCGGAACCATCTTGGGATATGTCTTTCTTTAACCTTGGCCCTAGATGATGAAGGGATGTGTTCAACTACCTCCTTCCCTTTGTCACTTTTTCTTGGAGTCTCTTGTTGTGAGGGTTCTTCTTCTGTAGTCTCAATTTTTGTAGATCCTGTAGTTTGATCCTCAACTTCTTGGGAAGGCTGTTGTATACATTCTACTACCTGTGCCTCTTTTGAGGGTTCATCAATAACCCTTGGTTCTGGTTCTCCTTGTAATGATAATTCCTTCTAAACATGTTCCTCTGAACTTGGAGGCAGAGGTGTCATTGAAACTTTATCTACCATCATAACCTGAGTTGAAGATGGGGGAGTTGGATGAGGACCTTGTGTCTCAGGTGGCATCTGCATCCAATCTTGCTGTTGAAATTCACCTGTAGGAGTATCTCTAATCTTATCTCCAACCAATTCTGTACCCACTGGCATGAAGTCAAAATCTGAAATGGAGAGAATATCATTACCTAGCTCCCTTTGCTCATTCACCCATCATTGTACTTCATCTTCTAAAGAAGAGAGCTCTACTGTTTCAGCTTTGGTAGGTGGTGGGGTATTTGTGAAATTCTTCTTTCTTTCCAATTCTGTGGCTTTGGCCAGTCGGGTTCTCCCTTGTAGAGGCACTTGCTCTTCCTCCCCATCTGACTCTATTTCATCCTCATCTAATTCTTCCTTGGGAATGGTTTCAAGAATAGATGGATTAGGCACTAATCTTTTACAAACTCTCTACCTCTTGTTCATTCTAACCTTAACCCTCCTTTGCTTTTGTGGAACTATAGGAGAAGCGAGCTCTTCATGCATTGGATGAATGGATGTCTTTGGAATCTCTCCCTCTTCTTGTTGGCTTGAAAAAATAGGAGGTAATGGAAAATCAACCTAGATATGAGAAATTCTAGGGTCTCGGGGGTCCTGGGGAGTAGATTCATGTTGCTATGAAGGGGCTTGTTCTTCGACATGCTCTGTCTGGATCCTTTGAGGAGAGGCTCTCTTCCTCTTTTCTTTCTTCTTCTCTGAAGGATGGTAGTATCTCACTAGGAAATCAAGCTGGTAGACTATTTTTGGCCTGATAGGAGACTAGAGCGCAAAGATAGGAACTATGACTTTCCTCCCCTTTACCCTTTCTGGGTGAGCATGTGCATGAAATATCACCGTGTCTAGAATTGGATCAAGTGGAAATGGTTTCTTGATCCAACTCTTTTTCATTCTGATGATATTTCTTGCTCGATGATTAATATCATCTCCTTCCTCTCTATCAATTTTTGCATTTAGGATAGGCCTTTCACCAACTTTATTCGTATTGAATAAGGTATCCAGTAGCTCCTGCGAATCCTGTAACCTTATCTCATCTGAGATTGTAAAATGGAGAGCCTTCTCCACTAAATACAAAGTCATTCTACAATAGTCCCTGATACGAACATCATAGTCATTTGTGACATTCATCCAATGATCTTCAATGGCGTCTTCATGGTAGAACTTTTTTCCTGCCAGATTTTCCACTTTACCAACATTGTCAAAGAATGGATGAGGAGAGTTATATTCTTCGAGAGGATAATTTTCCCATTCCCATTAGAAAGTTGGGATATCCTACTTTCTCTTTACCTAGTATGCTCCTATTACAAAAGGCCAATCCCAACAAGGCCTTCATTGTTTCTTGATCCTCTCATAAGCTGACTCAATCTGCTAAGAAATTTCCATTAGAACTAACTTGTCACTTGGGTATCTTGGGAGCTTCTTTGGATGAATGGATGCACCAACAACCCGAATGTATGTGAATGTTCAAAACTGGATGAAATATGCACCAAGAGCTATGATCTGTGCCTTGGCCTCATCAAAAAATCTCTTCCCATAATCCCCTTCGATGAATTGAATGATGGCAAAGATGAAGGCATCATTCACAATCCTGTACTCTTTGCTTTACGGTGAGAGCTTCTTCTTAACTAGCTGAGGATAAACTATATACGACGATGCATTAGGATACTGCATACTGCCCTTCTTATACAACCCAGGATAGTCGGTGGCTCTTGTTGCAAGTAGATATACCACATAAGAAGTCATATAGAACTTCTTGTCCTTTACTGTCCACAACTGATCACACAAGTTCTCACTAAGTGTGGTGGCCCAATCTAGTGGCATCTTTGCATTTCTAATGATCTCAATGAAGTTAACCATGAATGGAGCAAGATGACCCGCTGCAGGCAATCCCATAACTCTACTCAGGAGGATGATTGAATATCAAATGTCATCCTTCATGTATCCTCAAGTCATATCTACTTTACTGATTGTCTTTCCTCAAGATGGATTCTCAATGAAGTATGAGGAATATATGACATCGATGGCCTCTTGGTGATGATCCTTATGCCACCTCTCGACTGCTTCATATGAAATCCTGATAAACTAATAAGCTCTAGGTAGGTGAAAAACCCTCTTGATATTATCAGGTCGTAGATCTAAGACCACTTCTCCGGTGATGCTCTTTACCACCCTTTCCTCAGGAACAAAATGTCGAGATACGGTCATAATTAATTCAGCTGATTGAACGGTCCCAAGATGTGATGCTGCATTTACCAATCCAGACCGAATTAAGGTGGATCTCAAAGAAGATCTTTTAGTTGGTTTGTTACAAACCCTCAAAAACTCTCCCAAGTCCATGTGTCCAAGTTTTGTGTCTTTGATCTCAGAGTGTTCATTGTGCAATTGTGACTTCGAGGTTACGCCTTGGAACTTGTACACAAATGGCTTTGTTGTTGATCCGGATGTGGATGCCATTTGATTATATTACCTGCACGTCACAAAGAGAAAAAGAATGATTAATTATTGGATATATATAAAACATAAAAAAAATGATCTCCTAGAACTTATTTTATTTGTTGTTTTTTTTTTATAAATATTTTTATAAATTTTTTAAAATTTTTAAAATTTTTTTTGGGTTTTTTGATCTTATATAAAAAAAACTAAATTAAATAAAAAAATGAGGGAAAAATGTGGCAGTGGCAGCCCAAAGGGCATGGCAGCTGTGCGTACGCCTAGAAGGGCACGGTGACAGCACCATGCCACGTGCGCACCCAGAAGAGTGTGACGGCAGTGCTACACCGCGCGCATCGTAGGGGGGTGTGGCGGCATCACCGTGCATGCACCCAAAAGGGCGCAGTGGCAGCATTGCGCCATGCGCGCCAGAAGGGTGTGATAAGCAGCATCCCGCACGCACCCAGAAGGGTGCGGTGGAAGTGCCACATCGTGCACGACCCAAAAGGGCACTACGGCGGTGTGTGCGCTAGGGCTACATGGGGGATGGAGGGGGGAAGGTTTTCATACCTTTCCCTCCTTAGCTCTACTTCTCCAAAACAATGAGGTGAAAAAAATGGGGGGAAGGGGTTTTTATAACCTCCCTTCCTCTTTTGCCTTTGCAAAGCGAGCGCGTGATTTTTAAAATTTTTTTTTTTATAAATTTAAAAATAAAATAAAAAAATTCTAACTTATTTAATCGAGTTTTCTTCTCTCGACTCCCGAACTATGAGTCTGGGAGTCAAAAAAAGTAGGGGGTCCCCATTCCTAGTAAGGAATGGGGCGTGTGTTGTGGAGACCACAACATGTTTCATTAATGAAACTAGAGAGAAGGCAATGCTTTATCAAATACAAAGAGAGGGGATGGATGCAATGGATCATAGATTGGTGTGGTAGAAATATGAGAGAATTCCAATGAATTAGGTGGCATCAATCATATGAGGTATTTGATCAAAAGATGAAGGCATGGGTGCCTTTAGTGAGCAAGAATTTATAGATCAAACATAGATTATTTTGGTTCCCCCAGTGATAGGATCCAATGATGACAATGTATAGATTGTTCTGATTGAGCATAGATGCACCATTGGGTTTGATGATGAATTAGGGATAAGGGACTTTAATTGGACACATTGGTAGACTGATGATGTTGCTATTGAGAAAGATAGTTTCTTTGATATCAAGTGTCTTTGGGGTCATGAATAGAGGCTAAACCTCAAACTTTATACCAAACCTTTGAAAATAACTTTTGGATGAGGCAAAATGAGAACTCAAGGAATGAAATGCAAACCTAGGCAAAATGAAATGCGATGCAAACCTAAGTTATGAAATGCAACTAATTGTCACTTTTTATGAAGAGATTCCTTTTAATTATCATCATTGAGCACTAGAACCATAATATAGTACAATTACCACTGGTTCAACTATGGCAATATGAATACTTTATCATTCTAAGAAAACAAAAAGAAAACTATGTATAGGAAAGAAAACTATTCACATTATGTACAATTTTGACAATAAATTACAAAATTACCACAGTATTTAACAAATGCTACAAACATAAAATAAAGAAAAAACCCATGATTTTATCTTGTTGTCTATAGTCTCAGACACCATTGAGTCACTAGAAATCATGGCATAAGAGAAAAGAAGCATTTTTCAATCCTTCATAGTCCTAGTTGTGTGTGAAGCAAGTGTAATATATAATAATTTATACAATAAAATGAGAATGTGATCCCCACTTGGAAGAATAAAAGATGTGATAAAAATAGTGTAAGTATTTATGTTTGTGGATGCATATTAGATTTGACTTAGTGTACGAAAACTCACAAAAGGTGTTGCATTGTATTTGGTGTTAGCATGTGTGGATGATAGGTAGGAGTGTAGATGGGAAGCATCTTTTGGAAGAATCAATATTTTCGTGCAGCTTTCAAAAGACATTGTATTCTCAAGTGGCAAGATAAGATTGGTTGTTGTGTAATTTTTATATGTCATGAGATGTGTGAAAATCAATCAGAGTGGCATTATTGCACATCATTTGTGAAAAAGATAATAGACAACTCACCTACTCCCAATAAGTTAGTAGCATGTAGTAGAAGGTATTGAGAGTTTGTTGCCATAGATAGGTGAGCAATATCTGTTGATCTCATAGTGCATTTGAGTGGTTAATAAACACAAGAGAAGCTTGAGAAAATTAATGTCTATTAGAAAATAGCAATGAAAGACTCACAAGAGCATGTACAATAAAAATTTGAGTCAGTAGAGGTGGGAACTAGAGGATGGGTCAAAGATAATAGTGAAAGCCTGGTGGACAAAAAGTGGTTGAGGAGGAGAGTGAAACATAGTCACTAAGAATTGAGTGGAGCATCCTCCCATTGAATTGTACATCAATGCGAGTGGGGAATGGAAGAGGCAAGCCAAGGTGATCCAACCCAGGAGAAAATAGAAGAAAAAGAGGAGGATCCTACCCTACTATAGATGTTATTTGAAAGTGTGATGCAAATTGCAAGGCAAGATGAGATAGTGGAGGAGGCTAAATCTCCAAGTGAGCAGACACAACTAGAAGATGACAATGTGCATGTCTTCTTTACAGATAGCCAACTAGAAGATCAAACAATGATGGAAGAGACTACCCCAATTATAGAGAAAGGACCTATGGTTAAGCTAGTGGCATCACCATATTGGCATCGAAAGAACATACTTGGGGGAATGATTAACTTATTTGTAGAGAAGGTGAGTGGTTCTATCATGTCTTCATTTTGTTCTTTCAAAGAAGCGTAGCCAATATTGTCTTGCAACAAGTTCATGATGTAGACATGGCAATGAAAGTGGAGTTGGAGAAAGCATTAGAGGTTGAGACAAAGTGGTCTAATAATGCAGAGAAACATGCAGAGTTCTTTCAAGGTTTGATTGATAGAGCTCAAGAAGATGGACCACAGGAGGAGGTGGAGTGAGCAGAAGTAGCACTATTAGTAGAATGAGCATAGGCAGGGACTATAGAGGCATCTCTAGTAGTAGAGTGGGCATCAGTGGAACAAATTCACAATGAGATGGTGTTGTTATGAGCTCAGGTGGAAGAATTCAAAGAAACTATGGCAAAGACTAATTCCATAGCATACCAATCACAAGATCAATTAAATGCTACCAACACAAGGATCACCCACTTCATGAATTAGATGTATGAATAAAGCATGAGAGGGAGTCCTTGAAAATGACTATGAATATATATATGGCAGAACAAGACATTGCTCAACAAACAATGACACTACCTGGGGCAGCGAAATTGCAAACAAATATGAATGAAGTCAGGGAGAAGTCAGAGAAGTTGGCATGAGAGGCAACATACTATATGAGATTGTACCATCAAGCAGTCCCCCCAGAGTACAAGAGATGAATATCCTTTTTGGATAGGACTTTTATGACACAAATGAATACTTTATTGAGACACGACCATATCCCAATTCTAATGGATACAATTTGGGAAGGTGCAAGACTAATGCCAAGAGTTTCATCATTTGGGACTGCACAAATAGGAATTCCTCCAACTAGAAATCAAAATGTCCCACCTCCATGAGGAGGGCATTAATGAGCATTGTACTGATGTTGTGACTTTGTGTATCATGTGGTAGGATGTATTTGTCCAAGTTGATTGTGGTGGTTTCATGGCATATGTGAATGTTTTTGTGATTTTTGGAAAAAGTTTTAAATGTTTTGGGAATTTTTGAAAAAATATTTAAATGTTTTGTAATTTTTGATGAATATTCTGATGTTTTTGGAAATTTAAAAAAATATGTGAATGTTTTTGGAATGTTCTGGTAAATATAAAAGAAAAATAGAACCATCTCTTATGTGTAATAAAATGTGAGTGCTCCTTGAAAGATGAGTATGAACTTGTGCAATAGTTGGGGAGCAGGAGTGAGTGAGGTGGTAAAAGTAGGAAGTGCTAACTCATGAAATGCTGGTTGGACTTGATTGAGAAATTCTATATATATTGATAGCCTTTGAAGACAAGTGAGGACCATAGTGAGAACTATTCTCTAGGAGTGGATTGAGGTGGGAGCCTTATATGTTGGAAGAGGGCATCAAATAGCCAAAAGGCACATGAGGGACCTGGAAAAGGGTGCTTGATGGTGCCAAAAAGATGCTTGGGCCTTGAAAAAGGTGTGTAAGCCTTGAAAAAGGCATTTGAGGGGCCAAGAAAGACATGTGGGCTTGGGAAAAGACACATGAGTGGCCTTAAAAAGGCTTTGTAGGCTGAAAAAGTGCTTTGGGCCTAAAAGGGCACTTGAGGGCCTAAAGGCATGCCTTAAAAAGGTCGTTTTTGAGACCTAAATGGCATGGAGGCCTAAAAAAAGGTGATTGGGCCTATAGAAGGCACTAGGGCAGCCTAAATGGGCAAAGTAGGGCCTTGAAAAAGGCATTTAGGCCTAAAAAGGCACTTGAAGGCCTTGAGAAAGGTGCTAGAGCACTGAAAAAGGTGCCTCAGGGCTTAAAAGGAGAGGAGATCATGGTGATCTCTCAAACTTACACTTAATTATTCTGTGCCCCTTGGTTAAGTGATGATGAAAGAGTCTGATGGATATCTGGGCCTTTTGGGATAACATTGTTATATTTGTCAAAGGGATCTAAATCAATCATGACCACTACAACATAAGTAAGACTAATAATCCATCAGGAATTGTTGTTCATGACTAGAGGAATGAAGAGGGGACTCTACCGAAGCCTCTTGCACTATTCGCATTATGCTAGATTTTCCAAAGGCCAACAAGATGTTTTAAGACATAACTATGCTACTTCTTAATGCTATTAAGGCACTCTTTATGGTTTTACCAAAAGTAATAGAGCCACAAAGAATGTCATAAAATATTTAAATAATTTTCAATATAGTGGGCCTCACCATTGATTGCATATAAAATCGGTTGAGGTACGCAAACCTATCCTGAAGGTGTAGCAATTAAAAACAGACACTAGTTTGACACAAAATCAATAGATCATTGGTGTGAAAAATACATCAATAATTTATGCATGGTTAAATAGCCTATTTGAGCCACAGTGAGCCACATTTGGCTGGAATTTTGGGATGTTGTTAATTTTTTGGTATTTTTGGCTATTCTTTACAATTATTACCCCTTTTGAATGTTTTTGGCAGATTTTGACAATTTTTTGAATGTTTTTGACAAATTTTGAATGTTTTTGATAATTTTTGACAAATTTTGAATGTTTTTGCTAATTTTTAACAATTTTTGAATGTTTTTGTTTTTTAACAATTTTTGAATGTTTTTGCTAATTTTTAACAAATTTTGAGTGTTTTTGATAAATTTTAACAATTTTTGAATGTTTTTGATATTTTTAAACAATTTTTCAACTGGTGGGAGTGAGATGAGGATGTGAGTGAGATTTTTTGGACTATGGAGAAAACTAGGACCATGTGGAGGCCCCTAAAGAGTTAAGGACACCAAAGTGGGCCAAAAGGGCTAAGAGAGAGCTTAGGAAGCTATATTGGAGATAATGAAGGCAAAAAGGATCTTTAGATTATCAAATAGATTAAATAAGAGCCAAAATAGATAGTGGGAATCATTGGTCATGGCAGATAGTTGAGATGTGCATTGATTTTCCTGCAATTCATGTCTATGGTATTTCAATACATAATATGACTCCATGTTTCTCTCGATCTATTGTTCTCCCCTTTGTTGTTGTGCTATTGACTATCTTTTCTGTTGTGAACTTTGCTGGATGCTAAGGAACCACTGAACTATAACCCACAAGTATTTCTCAATTAGGTATGTGTGAAATTAACTCGAGTGTGCTAGGTAAGCATATGACTATCTTGATTATTTTTCAGCATTGAAGGACTTGTGTTGTTTAGGGAAGTCTAAAGGTGCTATCTCTCATTCCTTTTCAAACCAATAGTGGTATTTCTCACTTCTTTTGTACCTTTTTTTGAGTGTTTTTCAAGATCTATTTTGGCTGTACAATAGAATAACAATACTAAGCATAAAAATGTTTCAAATGGATGCTATTGAGAGGTTCCTATAGTTCCATGCCATCACAATTGTCCAACTTGTAGGTTCCAGTCCCAAAGGATTTATTGATGACACAGGGACCTATCCAATTGGGTTCCCATTTCCTTTTCTTTTCTCTCTCAGCTTGATTTTTTGGATTTTCTCTGAGAACTAAATCACGAACTTGGAAGACATGCACTTTGACCCTCTTTTTATAGTGTCTAGAAAACCTATTTTGATAGACTTTGAGATGCTTATAAGCCATAGTTTGGTGTTCCTATAGAATTTTTAGTTGTTCAAGGTGGGCTATCTTGTAGTCTTCATTGGTCATCATATCATGCAGGGTGACCCTAAGAGAGGGAATTTTGACCTCTAGCGTCAAAATTGCTTCACTCTCATAAACCAAGGAAAATGGTGTTGCCCCTATAGGAGTCCTCACACTTGTGCAATAAGTCCACAATGTAGGATTCAATTGAATATGCCAATCTCTACCAGAGTTATCAACAGTTCTTTTTAGGATGTTGATTATGTTCTTATTGGTGGGCTTTGGATGGCCATTTCCTTGAGAAAAATAGATGGAGGATGAATGGTGAATAATATGGAATTTATCACAGAATTCATCAATAATTTGGTTTTTAAAATAAAGGGCTTTGTCTATCAAGATAGCATGGGGTACACCAAACCTACAAATGATATGATTGAGGATGAACAAAGAAATTTGTTTTCTTGTAGCATGCATGAGTGGGACTGCCTCTACTCACTTGGTAAAATACTCTATTGCTATTATCATCCACTTATGCCCACTAGAAGAGTGATGATATATCATCCCAATCAGATCAAAACCCCATTGATATAAAGGCCAAGGTGTTAACAATGGGTGAAGTTCTTGAGCTAGTGCATGAATTAAATTGCCATGTATTTGGCATTTCTTACAAATCCTCACAAAGTTGATAGAATCTTTCTCCATAGTTGGCCATAAATACCCCATCCTAAGTATTTTCTTGGCTAGAGACAAACCACTAGGATGTGACCCACAAACCCCCTCATGTATTTATCTTAAAGTAGTTTTTGACTCTTCATTCTCTAGACACCTAAACAAAGTTTTGTCAAGACCCTTGCAATACAATGTGTCAGCTATGAGAGTATAACAAGAGGCTTATCTTATAAAATTTCTCTTTTGATTTTAGGATTGGCAATTGGGAAAAAGGTCATCTTTGAGGTAGGTGTAAATAGGTTCATACCAAGATGATTTAAGGGGTTCAAGAAGGCAAACAATGTGAGATTTAGGTAGGGAAAATTCAGGTTGAACCAATTCCTCTACCAAGAATTCAAAATGTTGATTTTTATCTAGTAATTGAAGTAAAGAAGCCAAGGTAGCCATAGCATTTGCCACTTTATTTTTCTCTCTAGGAATCTAGTCAAATATAATGGTAGTAAAACATCCTTTGAGTGCATCCACCATTTATTTATACAGTAGCAATTTATCATCCTTTGTTTGTTGGACATCATTAACTTGGTTTATGACTAGCTAAGAGTCCCGATAGATGTCTATTATTTGTAATTTCCATTCCAATGCTAACTTGATGCCAATAACTAGGGCTTCATACTCAGCCACATTGTTGGTGCACATAAATAAAAGCTTGTAGGATTTTGGTATGGTGACTCCTTGAGGGGTAATGAACAAAATTCTAGCCCCTGATCCATGATGTGTATAAGAGTCGTCAAAGTATAGTTTCCAAGTGACTAGTTCTAGCTGGAGAACATGTACATCTAGGAAGTCTAACTCTATAAGATGAAATCCATCTAAAGGTGACTTTGCTAATTGGTTTGCAATAACCTACCCTTTGATGGCTTTCCTATCTATTATTCAATATCAAACTCACTTAGGATCATAACCCATTTTCCCAACCTCCTAGTTAATGTTGCTTTACTTGGAAGATATTTCAACGGGTCTATTTTAGCAATGAGTTTGACTTTGTGTGATAAGACATAATGGTGTAGTTTTTGGGAAGCAAAAACTACTAAAATTCATGCTTTCTCAATGAAGGTGTAGTTGAGCTCATAACCAACTAGGTCCTACTGATATAGTAGATTGCCTTTTCTTTTCCTTGGTGGTCTCCTTGTGCTAATAGTGCCCTTAATGATTAGTTAGTTACCAAAACATAGAGCAATAAGGGCTTGTTTGGAATAGGTGGCATCAAAATTGGCGGATTTAGCAAGTATTTTTTGAGAAAATTGAAGGCCATATCACACTATTCATCCCATTGAAAGACTACACTTTTGTGCAGAAGATGGGTAAAAGGGTTACATTTTTTAGCTAATTGAGAGATAAATCTTTGGACTAAATGAAGTCTTCCTTGTAAAGATCTTATTTGGCTGATATTTTTGGGAGGCTTCATCTCTATAATAGCTTTTACCTTTTCTGGATCAACCTCTATCCCTTTGGCAGAGATAATAAAACCCAATAGTCTCCCAAACTAGACTCCAAAGGCACACTTTCCTGGATTAAGTCTAACCTTGAAGGCCTCTAACATTGTAAAGATCTTATCTAGAATAGAAAGGTGTTCTTCTCTAGTGTGTGACTTAACTAAAATATCATCCATGTAGACTTCCATTATCTTGTGGATCATGTCATGGAAATAATAGTCATTGCTCTTTGATAAGTGGCTCCTGCATTTTTCAAACTGAAAGGCATGACATTCCAACAACATTTTCCCCAAGCACAAGTGAATTCTATTTTTTCTTGGTCTTCAATAGCTATGCAGATTTGATTGTAACCAAAGAATCTGTCTTTTAAGGAAAACATAGAATGACCTACTATCAGGTCTACAATAGTATCAGTGTGTGGTAATGGGAAATCATCTTTGGGGCATGCCCTATTTAAATCTCTAAAATCAATGCAAATCCATATGCTACCATCCTTATTTGATATTGGAACAATACTTGATATCCAGGAGGCATAGGCTAAAGGTCTTATGAACCCTGTTTGAAGAAGTTTCTCTAGTTCTACCTTGACTAGTAATGCAATGTGAGGATGCATTTTTTTCAATTTTTGCTTCACAGGTTTTTCTCCAAGGTCAATGTTGAGATAATGCATAATCAATTTGGGGTCCAAACCTAGCATGTTAGAATATTACCAGGAAAAATTTATTTGTCTTTCTGTAACAAAAACTATGAAAACTGCTCTTTCAGAAGATGTTAGAGCGATTGCAACATGGATAAATTTGGGGTCTTCAATAGTTCCATTGTTGACCTTCTCCATTGACTCAATTAAAATTGGAGATCTTTCCTCAAAATGGTGAGGCAATGTATCAATGGCCCCATCATTAGGTGCCACAATTGGGTTTTCACCATCGGATATGTCATCTTTTTTCTTTTTTTATAAATATAAACCAAACACATGGTGACTTAAATTACTAGATCTTTCTCTTATTTTTTTAATGACTGAGGCCGTTGATACATTCCTTTCTTGTTAATCTAACATTGGATTCAAACTTCGAAGATGGTTCAATAGCAATTAGGTATATGTTTATATCATGGTCGATGTTAAAAGTAAGAAGGTGATGAGGTGGGGTTGTATCCCAATTGACAAGCTTAGGATGGATTAAGGAAAAATATTCAAAATGATAGTCTAAATGATTGGGTTGAGAGATGACTTGATTTAATGGGTCATTCATTGTATCACTTGAGCCAATAAGATGGGTTTCATCTAGATGAGCTAGAGAACTAGGGTCATGAAACCACTCACTATATTCATCTTGAATTTCTTAGGGGAACATGTGTGGAAACATAGCTTGAAAAGAAAATTTAATATCATCATGTCTCCTCTTAGATGGCATTAGACCAAAAAGTCATTGATTATCTAGATGATATATTGGATCTAACTGCATTGGTTTAAATCTTGGATCTAAAAAGGCTTCTGACATTTCTGTAAACAAAGTGATCTTTGGGTTTGGGTCTACTTGCATAGATTCAACAAACTGATCCAAGATAATTTCTGAGTTCTCTTGATACAATGGAAGGTCTAGAGTCAGGTTATCATTCTCATCAAATGAGGACTCTTGTCCACTCATATTTTGGGAATAAGAGACATGGATGGAAATGTATTCTTCATCATGAGTAGATTCTTTAGATAAGGATTCAAACTCTAATAGAGTAGAATCATCTATTCTCGAAGTATTATCCTCATTTTCTCTATCATGAGTATTCAAGGATCATCTGTGACATTGAGGTTTGAAAGTGAGGAACTCATAGCTTCCAAATTTATTGTAGAGTTCAGAATGACTATTTTGTCCTTAGGAACCCATACTTGTTCACATAGAAAGTCTTTGGGTATCTGTCGGTCATAATTATGTTGTGGTCTGATATAAACTGGTAATCTCTTAGACTGATATTCAAAATAACTCACCCCTATTTTAAGCTTGTCAGATCTAAAATTTTCTTGTAGAGGTTCCACCATGCCTTTACCATTTCCTATGGGACCTGTCTTAGGGTATCCCATTTTTTTCATTATGTCCAAACCTTTACCAAATAGATGTGGTGAAATATCAACAATTTGAATTCTCTGGTTTTCTTCTTCTGACATAACTAGTGTTGAGCTATCTATGGGTGGGATAATTGATGAAGCTTCTCCCCTAACAAAGTGTTGATTGTACATTCAAGGGAGATTAGTTAGAGATGGATTTTCATGTGATTTAGGAGATATAAGTAAGTCAAATAGAGAAACTAAGTATTCTCCCATCCCTTTGTACTAAACTTGGCAATTTCTTTCAAAGGTTTTCATTGCCTTGTCCATCTTGGCATAATGTAGTTTTTTTGGTCTCAGATTGAGAAAGAGACAATGGAGCTGAATTAGAAGAACAATCAACCTTCTCTTTTCCCTTAGTTGTAGTGGTTAGGTGATTGTTTTTTTGCCCTTTTAAACTAGGATTAGTTCCTTTATTAGCGTTTGCATTGATAGAGACATTGTCTTTGTTGCAAAGGACCAAAGATGAACCTAGATTTGATGTAGAAGATGGTACCTTATTTTGGTCTATGTCTAAAGCATTATCTCTGCTATTGTGAGGGACAAAAAAGTTGTAGTACTATGTATAGTTTTGATCCCCTGGTATAGTTATTTCTTCTGCTAAGTATGGGAATTTCAACCATTGGTGAATTATGGACAGAATAGATTGCACATCATGTATTCATGGTTTGCCCAACAAAATATTGTAGGAAAGCTTTAGGTCAAGTACCTGGCAGACATTTTCCTTAGTAATAGGGCCAACACGTATAGGTAAAATAACCATTCCTTTGGAACATCTTTCTTGCTCATCATATGTTGATTGTTATCTTTTTTTATGGATCCATGACATCTTCTGAGTACCCTAATGCCTTTATAAGACTCAAAATATAGATGTTCAAACTCATACCTCTATCAATCATTTCTCGTTTGATGCAATTTCTATGGATAAAGACTTCTATATGGAAGGGAAAATTCTAGGGTTGGGCAGAGGACACATCATGTTGTGCAGAAAAGGTTACATAATAAGGTGCAACAATATTACTGACCATGTTTTGGAAATGAGTAACATCCAAATTGTTGGGCACTACAACTTTGGTTAAAATGTCTTTATGTTCTGGGGATATTTGTAACAATTCAAAAATTCAAATATGCACTGAGTTTTGTGCAATTGATTAACCAAGTTGTATTTTGTCTTAGTAGAGCTACTTGTTGGTTGTTCTTGATTGGTGGTTGCCTTCGACATTACTACTTTAGAGGCTTGACCTCTAGTGATAACATTTAATGGTTTTTTCTTGTATTGTTCATTAACAATTATAACATTCACTACAAATCAATGCTTGAAATCATGTTGAGTGTCTGGTCATAGTGTTGCACATAGTTAACCTTTTCAGAAGTATATTTGTTTGGGTTGGTCCACAATGGCCCACCTTTCTCATGATTCATGAATGGATTCTTAAAGGCAATATGGTCTTCATTTGTTCTAAGGCTATTAATCTCAATGACCTTGTCATTAATCAATTTTTGGATGGCATCCTTAAGAGTGTAGCAATTATTAGTGATATGCCCCCAATTTTGGTGATACACACAATAGTTTTTCTCACTCCACCAAATTGGCTTGACTATGGGTTCATTTGGCATGGACTCAGGTAATACAATGAGCTCATTCACCAAAAGTTTGTTTAGGGCATTTTTGTAAGTTTTTCCAATTGGGGAAAAAACTTTTGGTGGTTGTTTGACATAACTAGTTGGTGGCAAGACTTGAGTGTATACCACTTGTTGATTCATGTGAGTATAGAATGGTCATAGATTAGTACTTTGTTGTTAATTATTTTTGGAAGGCGAAGTACTAACTCCATTGATGCCGGGAGATGATGAGTCTGGCCAGCAATGACATTTTTCATTGACATTGTTAGCATCTACAACTCCATCATTAACAAGATTTTTATTAGAATTTTTCCAGGAACTCATTTTTTTATCACTAAAGGTATTTTTGGAATTATTGGAACAGAAGAATCCTTAGAAAAACCATTCCCATCTTTGGATACCCTAAGACTATCATTGTTGAGCAAGGTTGCCTATACTTTCCCAACATTTTTGAGCATTTTCTCAATGTCTTGAGGATATTGCAGCTACAACCAATATCTCATGGGTTTTGTGAGGCTATTTATAAAGATGACAATATTTTCATTTTCTAGGATGACTCAATTATATTTGGCAAAAACATGTCACCATCTTTGGAGGAAATGTTGAAAGTCCTCACTAGATAATTGTTTCATGTTGCAAAGATTGATCATGGTAAATTCCTTATCTATGTTGTAAGCATAGTGTGTGACAAAAAATGAAGCCAATTGGTCAAAAGTGCTAATATTTGAGAGGAGCTTTGAAAACCATTCCATGGCTTGCCCTCTTAGGCTTCTTGAAAATAACCACATGAGATAGGTGGTATCATGGAAAAATTCCATACTTGTCATATACAATTGTCTTAAGTGATCATGGGGCTTAAATGTGCCATGATACTTATCATATTTAGAAATTCACACATTTTGAGGGAATGGCTCAAAAATAACTCTCTTATCAAAAGGGAGTGGGCATATTTTTCCTAGACTAAACTTTGGTCATTCTACCTTTTCTTGACACAATCTATGAAGTCCATATTCCATGGCTTCTAGCCTTTGAGTGACAACTTCTAAAGGTGATTCATCATGGTCTTTTTGCATGTGGCTCATATCAAATTTTTGAGGAAATTTGGCCCCTTGTTTAGCAAGATATAAGAGATATCGCTCTTTATTTTGTTCTATTATTTTGTTCACAATATCAATCAGTTCAGGATTTTGTTGAACTTTATCAATTTTTTCATTGTAGTAATCTTCACTTTCGATGGAAATTGAGAAGTCATTCTTGTTAGTGACTGTCTTTCTTGATTTGATTTTTTTATTTGTTTGGTTTGGTTGGATTGGTTTATCATAGGTTTTGGACTCACATATATTGGATTAACAAACATTGATGAGGAACTAACTTCAATTTCTAGATCAGTGGTAGTTGATGCTTATGAATATTTTGGAGTTGCAATTTGTCTTGATAATCTTGCACTCATTCGTATAGCAATTGTTCTTGAGCCTCTTGTTCGCAAAGAAAAAGGTTTGCTTGTTCTTGTTTTTTGGGTACTAACAAATTTCCTTGATGACATGAGTGATGAGTATACCCTTATCAAAATCTTTTCATGTTGCAAAATGAAGAAAATCTTGGATCAAACATTAATGGAAAATTTAAGCAAGATGGGAAGTTTCTCAAATAGGATAGATCATAATAAGCTCTTTGAAGTTGGTGAAGAAAGGTTGTAAATATCCAGATAATTAACCACAGAGTAGCTCAATGATGTTTGTTTTGTTGGACTTACAAACTTGGTTGTTTGTAACCAAAAGGATAATGGAAAGAATTGTTTTTCTTAAGTTTGAAGGAATTATGATCATTTGAATTCTCTTAATTTGCAAAATGTAGATCAAGAGAGAGGCTATCCAAAAGTGCTCTTTCTTTCTAAAATTCAAAGTGCAAATAGCCTCTGTTTGCAAGTTTCCTATAGATGTGCTATAGAATTTGTTGATTGTGTTTTAGAAATAATCCAATGCACCATTTCAAGTTCTATATAAGTTGTTTTTAATTTCAAAAGTGTTGTTCTAAGAAATTTATTCATTGTTTGAAAGGACTTATGCACTGTTTTAACAATGTGAATGCATTGTTTCATCTGGAGATATTGTCATTAATTATTTTATCTAATTTTGTTTGAATTTTATCATTTTTAAATGTTCTTTTGACTTAAAAAAAACATATTCAGACTCAACAATTTGGAAAACATGAAGGAATAAAACAATCATAAGCCTAAAACCAAAAATGGCTTCCTAACAATGGCTCTGAAAAGGCTGGTGACTACAAGGTTTTAGTTTGAACATTATTGCCTTGCATCCCATTACGAATGCAAGTCAAAGGCTTTCCCTCTCATTGGCCTTGTTAAGGCAAATTCTCTGGAGGTAGGCCTTACTACAACTATGTAACTACCTATTAAAATGAGAAAAGTGGAAATCCAAAGAAAGTTGGGGAATTTGATCACCCTAAAAGGGTGAGAGAATATCCCTACTACCTCGTCTTTCCAAAACATGCCAAAAAAAAGCTCAATTTACAAGCCCTTACTTTAAGAAAGACAAATGGGCTCATAATTAAACTAAGTTTTGAACTTTGAGAAGCTACAAACTAAGTAATGCAAAGGGTTCAGGCTTACCTTGTTCATAGCTAGCAAAGGATAGGCACATTTTTTAGGGTCTTTATGTTTTGTCTCCATGATTTTTTGATGCCTTTTCATCTCATGCTCATCTAAAATTTGATTAAGTCTAAAATCTTGATTCTCTTAAAATTTGGCTAAGTCTAAAATTTTGGAAGCTTGAAAATTTGTAGAATCTTTATCTTAGCTCTGGGAGGGCTGGAACATATCTCAAATGAATCATCATATATATTTAAAATATATCTTTCCTACAACCTACAACCTACAACCTACAACCTACAACCAACCAATAATCATGAACATCAGCCAACTTTGGGAAACAATCAACTTATTCAAGCACATTGCAGCAATGACCATATTAGAAGTTAGATTTTAAAAATAAAGAACATAATCAAATACGTTGCAGAATTGAACATATCTACTACATGAAATAAAAAATGCATTATGAAAATGTTCAAAAGGAATAGATTTGTGAAAAACAAAAACAAAAACAATATAGAAGATTATAGGTGCATGAAAATGATCGAGTAGCGAGAGTTTTTGCTATTTACTTTTATTTTTGAAGCATCTTTGATAGGCGTTCAGTCTTCTTATGACGTGCCTTTAAGCCTACAAAGAAACACACAAGAAACAAACCTAAAAAGAAACAAACATGCAAAAAAAACAAAAAAACAAAACTATAAACAACAAAAGAACATAAAAGAACTATGAACAACAAAATGAAACACAGGGCCTTTCAAAGTCATATTTGATGATTTTTTTTGTTGTTGCAATTTTTAAGCTTCTTGTAGTTCCTTATTGAAGTGCCTCCAAGCCAAAAATGAATCAAACCTACAAAACAAATAATTTCAAACAAAACAAAAAACAAAACAAAGAAAACATAAGGCTTTTGAGCTCACACTGCCAATATGTACAGTGGAAAATTGCGTATTCATGAGACTTTAATTTGAGTGTGTGAGAGTGAGTTAATCTAAAGAATATGTAGCAAATATAAATGAAACAACTCTCTAACTCATGAACATCTCATCTCTCCCTAACTATGATGGCTACTTTTCGCTCAGATCAAGCATATTAGTGACATCCTAGAATGGGATATTGTATAACTAACATGAAATGATGCAACACTAGCATGAATATACAAATTAACATGAAAATGCAAATGAAACTATAAACGACAATAAAAAAATATAGATATGAGATTGTTCTACAAATAAAGATTCTAAAAATGGTAATGATAACAATGATAATAATAATGCATATGCTTCTCTCAAAAATGAACTATAATGCCAATGCCTAAAAACTTGATCCTTTTGCTCTGGAAATGCCTTGTATTTATAGATGTTTCAAAGGGATTGGAGTTTAGTTCAGTTTTACTAAAGATAAAGGTTAAATAATAAAATAATAATATCCATGAACCCATTTTGAATAAAATATTCATTATGGAGAATCCACTCAACAATTAAATTATTATTTGAATAAAATAATAATATCCACAAGACCCACTTTGAATAAAATATTCATAATGGAGAATCCACTCAATTATTAAATTATTATTTGAATAAAATAATAATATCCATGAGACCCACTTTGAATAAAGTATTCATAATGCAGAATCCCAATTCAAATATTAAATTATTATCTTGGGTCCATTCTAAATAAAATATGATTTTGGAGATATTTGAATATAAAATTGATTTTTGAGGATAAATGCCTATTTTAATTTGTTTAAAATTGAATTTTATGTGTAAAATTCAAATGGGTTCGAATAGTTGATTAATTTGAATTTTTGATTTAATTCAAATTTGATTGAATTATCCTCAATTCTTCAAAATACATATAATTTTAACCTTAAAACCTTTGCTAATTCGGTGAAAGCCCTGATTAAAAGATGTGCTCAATTTTAGGTGTCTACAAATGCCCCTCTTTGAATTGATATGCGTAGCATATTGGTTCAAAGAATGATCTTGAATGGGATATTGTATAACTAACATGAAATGATGCAACACTAGCATGTATATACAAATTGACATGAACATGCAAATGAAACTATGAACTACAATAAGAAGGTATAGATATGAGATTACTCTACAAATAAAGATCCTAAAAATGGTAATGATAACAATGATAATTATAATGCCTATGCTTCTCTCAACAATGAGCTATAATCCCAATGCCTAAAAACTTGATCCTTTTTCTCTAGAAATGCCTTGTATTTATAGATGTTTCAAATGGATTGGGGTTAAGTTTGGTTTTTACCAAAGATAAAGGTTAAATAATAAAATAATAATATCCATGAACCCATTTTGAATAAAATATTCATTATGGAGAATCCACTCAATTATTAAATTATTATTTGAATAAAATAATAATATCCATTAGACCCACTTTGAATAAAATATTCATAATGGAAAATCCACTCAATCATTAAATTATTATTTGAGTAAAATAATAATATCCATGAGACCCACTTTGAATAAAGTATTCATAATGGAGAATCCCACTTCAAATATTAAATTATTATCTTAGGTCCATTTTGAATAAAATACGATTTTAGAGATATTTGAATATAAAATTGATTCTTGAATAAAACAATCTTCATACCTACTAGGTTGATTTGATAGATTTGGTGCTTTGCAATCTCTCCATGCCTCGAAAAAATTATAGTCAGTGCCATACAACTCCTTCATCTCATCAAAGCCAAGAACCTTAATTTTCATCTTGGTCAATAAATAACATCTTGTGCTTAGTGCATCTACAACTTGGTTAGATACTCCACTTTTATGCTTCATCACAAATGTGAAACATTGCAAGTACTCAGCCTACTTCATATGTCTTTGATTCAACTTATGTTAACTTCCCAAATACTGTACAACCTTATGATCACTCTACAACACAAATTCTTTAGGAATCATATAATGTCTCCACTTCTTCAAGGCTTGACCAATAGCATAAAACTCTTGATCATACACATAATACTTCTTTTTAGCACCATTCAACTTCTCACTAAAGAAATAAACATGCTTACTTTCCTCACTCCACACATCTCCTATTTCCCTACCACTTGCATCACACTCAAATTGAAATACCTTATTGAAATTAGGTAATGCCAATACAGGTAACTCAACAACCTTTATTTTCAATGTTTCAAGACTCTTGTCGGCACCACATGTCCACTTGAAAACCTTTTTATCTACTCTCATATTCTCATTCATAGCATTACAAACAAAACTAGAATTCCTTATAAACTTTCTTTGGAAACTAGGTAAGCCATGAAATGATCTTACCTCACCCACATTCTCAGGTGTAGGCCACTCAAGAATTTCTTTAACCTTCTCATGACCCATCTTCAAATAATCAATGGAAATCCAAAATCCCAAATACACAATCTCCTCTTGCATGAATGAATACTTCTACAAATTAATCAATAATTTATCCTACCTCAATATCTAGAACACTTGTCTAATATGCTCAATATTCTCTTCTTTAGCCTTACTAAATATTATAAAGTCATCCAAATAAACAATGACAAACTTACCCAAGAATTTCTTTAGAACCTTATTCATTAACCTCATGACAGTACTTGGTGCATTAATCAGACTAAAAGGCATAACCAACCATTCATACAAACTATTTTTTATTATGAAAGTAGTCTTCCACTCATCACCTTCTCTGATTATGATATGATGATAGCCACTCTTCAAATGAATTTTGGTAAAGTATTTTTTTCCACTCAAACAATCCATTATATCATCCATCCTTGGTATTGGAATCCTATATTTCATTAGTATCATGTTAATAGCTATAGAATCAATACACATTCTCCATTCTCCATTATTCTTAGGTGCCAATACAATAGGTACAATACATGCACTCAAGATTTCTCTGATTAAACCTTTTTGAACCAACTCCTACACTTTTCTATTAAGTTTTTCATGTTTAGTAGTTGTTAATCCATATGGTTCTTTATTCAATAAACTAGTTCTAGGAATAAGGTCCATACAATGGTTTTCTTGGTAAATATATTTGTCAATGTGAAAAGTATGATTTTTCCAAATGAAAATGTGTATGGAAAATTAGTTCCTCCAATAGTTGGATAGGCCTTTGGTATATGA
The DNA here is from genome assembly GCA_028749045.1 of Cupressus sempervirens. Lineage (NCBI taxonomy): Eukaryota > Viridiplantae > Streptophyta > Pinopsida > Cupressales > Cupressaceae > Cupressus > Cupressus sempervirens. The sequence continues at coordinate 331,103,117 of CM053789.1, forward strand.
GCTTCCTCTACATTTTGAGGGGCAACTCCCTCATAAGATGTAATTTTGATTTTAAACTAAACATGTATTCAAAATTTGAAAGATATGAAAAATGAATGCACCAAATGACTTCTAAGCCTTTCTAAATCAACTTCTATTGCTAATAAGAATAATCAAGAACTATGCTTAACAACTAGTATTATCTTAGTGATGATTCGATGGTTCACTAGCATCCACACCATACCATGAAAATATTGATTACAACTAGAATCAACACCCAAACAATTTAGATTTTGTAGAAAAAAGAACACAAAGTGAACTTCCTTTTATTTCTTCGCATGAAGAACATAAGAAAATTGTTGATTACAAGAGCAAGAATTGTATGTACTTTCCAAAAATTGATATTCTATCAAACTTAAACATAAGTATACCCTTCTTTCCAAATCCAAAAAAATTCCCTCATTACATGTGTTATTCATGAATTTATAATCTATTCTAGCATTACCAACTTTTTGGGTTCATAAATACTTAAGAAGTTAGAGTTTGAACTACCCTAGAGATGGTTTGTAACCAATTCTAACGTTTACAACTCTAACTTTTTTTTTTGGTCGGTAATCACTTTTGACTAGAGATTTGAACTAGTGAGGCCACATTCTTGAGGGACCTCATCCTATTTTTATCAGCATTCTATTCTTGTCATCCCTTGCCACTCCCCATGCCAGATACCTTATATCTCCTCAAATCATTATTACTCTAGCTCCTAATCATATGAACCACCTTATCTCTCCATACAACCTCACCTTATTACTCCACTAACTTATCACTCCAAACACCTTTAATCCTATCACTCCTTATGACTCTTGGAATAACTACCATTATACTCCTTATGACTCTCGAATAGTTGATAACGGTCCTCAAAGAATGTGAAACATCTTATCACTCCAGCTCCACTTTATACCTCCTGCACACTTAATAGCATCATGCATGAGCAAACCAGACTGGGGACCTTTGGCATGGGGAAACATCTACATGTGTTTAGACCAACTCCTCTAACCCAGGTGATTATCACCAATACTCACCAATGTATTGCATGGATGGGCACACATCCTGACTTTTAATGGCCTCACGAGAAATATCAACACAAACTCCCCACCTAAATTTGAACACCAAACTTCCTACAAGCGAGGCTCGAGACTTACCATCATGCTGCGGGGTCATCCCTACAACTCTAACTTTCAATGCTTAACTACAAATAGGAAAAAGTTAAGGCATTGACCAAAACCAAAATTGATCCTAATGTTGATCTCTTTACAAAATATACAAATAAAAAATTTGAGACAAACTTAGATGCTTCTACTTTAAATTTCAATTATGATCACTAATATCTCCTATGCCTTCTCTTTGACCTAGAGGTGCTATGAGTAGCTGAGTCAAATTTTCCTTATATCATCTGAATGATTTGATTACCTATGCCAAAGCTTTATTTTTTATGATGACTATACTCTACATTTTCAACTTTCTTAGATCATGACTCTCTGTGATTCCATTCAACTCTAGGGTGCAACCTGGTAAGTTTTGAATATAAGAGCCTAGTGCTACTAAGAGGGTGCTCAATCTCATCATGATGTCTACATCCTAATGTTATTTAATTCCAATTTCAGTGCTTATTTTTTATTTTATGCATTTTGAAATGGAAGAAATGTATGGATTCTAAGTATGTCCACTAATAGGAATACCTTCCAGAATTATTGGTATAATTTTCAAGGCCTTCCTTTTCAATAGTTTGCATATATTTAGGAACTTATATTCTTCATTCAATTTTTGATCCATGTTATCATGCTTCCATTTGTTGTTTTCTAGCCATATGCCTATTTTCTCTTCTTTACCACTTGTGTTCAATTTCAAAGATCTAACTATTTTGCTGTCCATTCCTTTAATCTCTATTAAATTACCATCAATTTATCTCCATAACGATTTTTGTTCCTTGAGAGTTGCTAACTCTTTTTGAATACTGGTTTGTATGTGATTTGTCTTAGCATATGTGACCTTTACTGCATGAAATAGGCTTGAAGCTTGCTCCTTCATGTTTTTATCCATGCTTTTACCATCTTTTCGTATGCCTAGCACTCTTCTATATTTTGAATGAAATATTCATCAAACATCTTCTTGGGATCTTCCATTGTTTCCATAGAAACACTAAGATTTGGAAATGAATCACCTACCATTGATCATGTGCATTAAGAAAGGGCTCAAACTTGATGCTTGAGCTGATTCTTAGCTTGCTTGTCTCTTTTTGATTGTTTGATTAGGAAAGTAGTTGACACCTTAAAATTATATTCTCTACCTTCACGAGTAGTTTGGCCCAAATCTACTTGAGTTATGTTAAAATAAACTTCATCTGCCTCATCTATGTTCTTCTCTATGACCGGATGATGTAGGATTCACTACCAGTCTAGAATATATTCTAGTTTTCTTTACTTGTGTACCTTAATGCACTAGATTAATCATGCCATCCAGGTTTTGTTCTTCTAATTAGATCACTCTTTTCTTCTTTCTCTATAAACTTTATTGTAACTGAGATACTGAGATAGTGGTAGATGAATCAATCACTAAAGGAATTTGTAGGACTATAGGTGAGAAATCCTTGTTATTTGTATTCTATGCAACTGACACCTCTTAAGTTCATTCAAAACTTTTAAGGGATGAAGAGCATGTAGGAGATTTTATGGATTGAATCATTTCAAATCATTTTCTAGATCAGATTTAAAGCTTTCTCTTTGAGTTTTGACCTTTTCTTCTTGGTGACTTCATTGAGCTCACATGTTGAAAATAGATAAATTCTTCTATCTAGATATTTAGTATCATCTCCACCTTGTGTTCCATGGAAAGAACCAAGAGTAGCAGGCAGAGAAAATGGAATGACTAAATTGGAAGTACCTTCTTCCAAGCTATTGTTTTTCTTTGTACTATTTCTCCCTTTTGACCTAGTGGCTATGTCTTCTTTACTATTTGCTAAATCACAAAGAAGTTCCTCTCCTTTGGATCTTTCAATTCTCATGAAGAACAATTAATGTAGGGTAATTCTAATAGCTAAATTTTTTCAAAGAAGAAAGGATCAATTAGATTTGATTCATCTTCTTTGATGCCTTTCGCATCCCACTTCATGTTATAATTAGTGATTTGTTGCATTATAAATCTCATCCAATCCCTTTTTCTTACCTCAAAGTCATTGTCATAGTTTTCCCAATAGTCTTCTGTTGTAGGAAAATGAAGATAGCCAAATAAAGGATTGCTTTTAACATACCCATTGCCATAAAATAGGAAACAACTTTGAAAAGAGTAAAGTGTTATCTTCACCATAGATCTTTTAATATTTTGGGCATCTAAAGAAGAAAGACAAATGTAGTGTCTGATCCACATTAGAAAAGGAATGTAACTTTTGTTCCTATATTTCTTGTTCACTTAAACAATTTGCCTGCAAACTTCTAAAAGTGCCAATTTGTCATCTACAAAGCAAGGCAACGTAAGAGGACAATCTTGAAAACATCCAATGGGGATGTAGGTGAAACAAGGATATTGTATTAAGAAGCTACCATAAGTGCTGATGAGATTGGTTGCTTTAGAATAAATTTAGAGTCCTATATCTCCCAATAGCTCCTTGGCTGCGAGCTTAGAAAAAACATTATTTATCTCGCAAAAGTGCATATTACTTTGTTTTAGTTGTAATTGGGGGTAATAATTATAAATTTCTATAGCCACATTGTATTCTCCATATGGATTGAGAATAGGCCATGCATTCATACTACTAATTACATGCATAAGGTATGAGGACATGTAGAACCCCTATTTTATATTAAATTTAGTCAATTGACGATGAAGGGAATCACTAAACATTTCTCCCCAATCGATAATTTTTTTTTCAATAGTGATTGTATTGAAGACATGTGGCAATTGATAAATTTGAGTATTGTCTCAGAGAATGGTAAAACCCTAATACGGTTACCTTTGGGTATTGTTGGTACTATGAGTTGCTACTAGAGTCTTTTGTTGTCATTGTTGAACTTGAATTGCAAGTGTATTGTAACCTTGTGTTGAAGATAATACATTGTGCAGGTTCTGGAGGGGTGCGGTCATTTTACCGAAAGGTTTTTCCCCACCAGAAAATCTTTGTGTTATGTGTTTCTTTCTCTATCTAGTTTCTTTATGCTTGGTTTGCTATAATATTGTTGTTTACATGATATTGAATCTATAAGTGAAAACATTTTAATAGGATTTGCACCATACTTCTCTTAAGAGATTAGTGCAGGAAGTTATTTTTTGCACCTGAGTTTCCTTACATGTAATATATTCACAAACATATAGGCACAACTCTATGCATGGTCCTCATTTTTCTTTATGCATCCATGTCTCCAATCTTGCTATATATTACATTCATGTGTTCTCAGCTTAGTGCATTTGTTTGAATGTTCTTTGGCTCAATTTTGACATTTTATTGATCATAATGAGAGGCTAAGTTTGTGGCATTGGGTTTCATTTTCATACTCCCATCATGAATAGAGAGGTAACACATGAAAAATGACTATGCTCTCAATTCATAAATCATTTTCTCTACATCCACCAATATGTCTTAGCAGGTCATGTGCTCTCTAACTTGGGTTGATCTATTTTACATGCTTCAATAAGTTTTTGTATCTACTCCAAAACATCCATTTTATCCTTTGATTGCATTTAAGTTGAGGTACTTGGTTCACATATTGAGTCTTTCCTTTGGCATAGTTGAGTATATGAGATGCCACCCCTTTGAGAATTGAAACCACTCTTGTCAAAAATTGGGATGTTGTCTTTAATTTAGCACAATGCCCACATTACATAACTATGAGTAATGAAAATCATAACCTCTATGTGCTCTAACAAATGTCTATGCTTTGATCCAAACTTTCCATGCTCATTGCATGTCTTGACATCATGGCATGTTATGAGACTACATTCAAATCAAGCAACTGAAGATTTGAACCATGCTACAGTCTCCACCTTACAACAATTCTCAAAAAATATTTTCTTCACCCATGAACACTTTAGAAAATATGCTCATATTTTGCATGTATGGAATCACATTTTTTTAAAACTTTTGGACATTCTATCAAAAGGTTTCTATGCAAGCTATGCATTTTTTTGACACTCCTTGTAATCAGAGAGAAGGAAGAGTGACTAGGTGTCTACATTGCACTCATGGAACTTTTAAAATCCCTCCCATTCAACACATGTGAATCAAAGATACACCATTTCTCTATTCCAATTAGGATTCCCCATGCTCCAAATTCATTCCTCACTGGCAATGGTGTGAGATTTATAATCACCTTTAGAAAAATCCTTCTAATTTCACAATGGACAAATGTTTCAATGGCTTTTCCTATTCCTTTACAAATAGTTTATATTTATGAATTTATTGGGTATCCATCGTTCCTGAGAGTTCCTTGATTAAAAATTCTACATATTGTTTCTCAAGAGGAGTAAGCTACATCATTTTTATTTCTTGCTTGGCATAGTATTATATAATCTCTAATTTGATTTTCATTTCTAGCATCAACTTTTCAACTATGTGCAATTGAATCTCTCATACTCTGTAGATTGTTTCACATTCTACACATTTTGGATGAATATTAAGCATGATATTTGCAATTAATTTCTTTTGTTCTATACATATCCTGACTAGAGAATTGCCACTTATTGGAACTATTCAGGCTATGTCTTTAAAATTTACCTCTTGGTAGTTATTTCAAAGTTGGAGTTTGGGTTAAAAAGTTAGGATTAGGGTATGCATTTAGACAAAGTTAAAATCCAAACACCAACTTCATAACCTTAACTTTATTAAAGGTTAAGGTTGATAGAGAAAGAAAAATTTAGTACATAGAGAGAGAAAAGTTTGTGGAGAGAGAAGGTTTTAGTTTAGGGGGAGAGAAAAGTTAAGCATTTGAATTTACTCTCTTTCCTAATTAACCTTCTTTTAACTTCTTGGGTAAAAATATCAAGGTAATAGGTTTATACTTCTTACTACTAGTAAACCATCAAGTATATCTTTTGTAATAATCTCCTTGTATTCACTAAGAAAAAATTCAATTTATGCTAGTACTCAGCTATCACTATCATCTTTTTCTAACACTTAGCCTCTACTTCCTTTTGTCACTCAACCATTACTATTGAAACTTGATCTTCTAGGAATTATAGCAAAACAAACTTGATTCTTCTTAATGTCTTTCACAAATTGTTTCCCATTAATCATACAAACTTGAGTAGTAGTAAAATTTACCTCATCTAGAACTTCAATCAAAGAGAAAAATATTTTATTTCTTCCATTCACCCAAAAAGTATATTGATTCAATCTATGATCATGCATAACATGTCTATCATACTTCCAAGGTCTACCCAAAAAAATATGACAACAATCCATAGGCATAATATCACATAAAACTTCATCAAAGTAGTTTCCAATCTTGAATTTTATAACACATTGCTCACTTATCAAAAACTTATGCTCATCCTTGATCTATGAAACATGATAGGGTTTAGTGTGTCCCAACCTATGCAATTACAAATTTGTAACTAGCTCCTTAGATGCCATATTTATTGAATTACCATTGTCAGTGATCACTCTACAACATTTTCTTAACATCTTACATCTAGTTTTGAAAATACTTCTTCTTAGGACAAGTTCCTCATCCTCCTTTTCACTACATAAAGTTCTTCTTACCATCAAGATTTCTCTAGCCTCAAGACTACTCAGTGAAACCTCAAGATCTCCTTGAATTGAAACATTTAAGCCATTATTACCTTCGTTCCTCTTTATAGAATATTTACATTCAAAGGCTTGATGTCCTTCTTCATCACATTTAAATAAGTTACCAATAAACCCTCCTCTTCCATAACTACCTTGGTAAGAACTACCTCTTCCTCAGTAAGAACTACCACCTTTCCACTCAACCTTGACTTTATCTTCATTTTTCTAATTATTTTTTCCTTTATCATGCACACAATTGTTAGATCTACCACTTTATCCATAGCATCTACGCCACCTCTATGAAATCCTCCACCTCTACCTCTTTGTCTTTGTTCATGATTCTTTGTCAAGATCTCCTTAGCTTTCAAAGAATATTGATATGCTTCTTCCACACTATCCAATTTCACAAAACTTATTTCATCTTGAATTCCATATCTCAAACCATTCAGCTACCTTGCAACTTTCTCAACCTCATCATTAACATGTCTAGATCTTATGTCTAATCTATAGAATTCCTTAGTGTACTCCTTCACAGTCATGTCCTTTTGTCTCAAATTTTGCATCTTCCTCAACAAGATAACTTGGTAATTAGTGGGAAGGAACTTATTCACCATTTTCAACTAGATTCTAATATTTTCTTTTCCTCTTTTCTGTCTATCAGTTTGAAAATGCTCCCACCACAATGAGGATGGCCTTTCAACCTAGTGATTATAATTTTCACCTTCCTATTATTAGGATTATTTTCAAACTCAAATAAATTTTCCATATTAGAGATCTAGTCCAACACAACATCGGTATTCAATCTACTATCATAATGAACAGCTTCAATAACATGCTTTGAATGTGCCCTAGACAAAACTCTCAATAGTTTTCCCCCATCTTGATCTTCCTTAGGCTCAAAATTAGGGTTTGGTGCTCAAAGTGCTCCTTCATCATTACTAGCATCATCAAGATGTACTCCTCTCCTTGGGGCTATCTCCACAACATCTAATGTAATTGTAATTTGTTGCAACATGTTCATTATAGCATTATCTACATTTCCTCTACGTCAAAGCATCTTGATAAATAGGTGCCTGCAAGTTTGTGACTAAAAAAACCTCTAAAATTCATATATATGTGACTAAACTTAGTCATGTGACTAATTGTAGTTAATATTGAGTAATTTATAACAATACTAAATTAACTACTAAGAAATTTTATTCATTTATTTGATCATTGATTTAGTGATATATTTAGTAATATATATAATGGTATATTTAGTAATTGATTTAGTAGCATATTTAGTCATGTGGCTAGTCACATATTTAGTAGCATATTTAATTGTATATTTGGTCACATATTTAGTGGTATATTTAGTAGCATATCTAGTAGTATATTTGATCAAATATTTAGTAGCATATTTAATATTGCATTTGGTCATAATAGGTCATGATGGAATCAAACTACCACTCATCTTCTTGTAAAGCAGGTGCTCTTCCATTGAGCTAGAACCCTTTAAAGAACGATCATATAATGTGTAACTTTCTACATTATCTTGGTTCTTATCTTTTGAGTTAATCCCAATCATTTCTTTAGTGATTTGTACCTAGTTTCTATACATTATTAGTGTACTTTTACCTTGATTTTTTCTTAGATGGAAGTATAATTGATTATTGTACTTAGAATCAGCTAAATTTCCTCTATCCACATGATGTATATTTCTCCTTAAGTTCTGCATCATACAGTTAGAAATATCAATCAACATATTGAGTAAATATCAATATTGTTAATATTGTTTAAATATATAATCATGACTCATAATTAGTCTTAATCAACATTTGATTATAATAGTGTTCATTTTTCTCTAAAGTTCAATCTTTAGACCTAATTAGACCTACCAATGATGACTCCATATTTTGTTGAAATTTCCATATTCCTTTAACATAAACTCATTAACCTTTTGAGAAATATTCAAACACCCCATTCTCTGATCACATTGAAGATTAACAATCACATACTACAGGTGAAAACATTCAAATGGTATAATATAAGGACTTGCCCATACACATCACACCACATTGCTTGATCTTACACAACCTCCTTAGCCATCGTATACTATGTGATCAAACACTTGTATAATTACATTAACTCCTTTTAAGGTATTTGGAACATTTCTTCCTAAATAGAGCTTGTCAGAACTATAGCTCTTGATATTTAATCTAAAATGTATATAAAATTTTGTATTTAGAGGTTTTCATTAGCCCCTTGTTGAAGATTGAAGATGTTGTATTCTATATGGGATACATTTTTTATGGCATCTGAATTTATTTATATTATATGTATCTTACATAGTTATTCAAACTTATGTGCTCTTATTAATTCTAAAAAATCTCCATAATCCATGAAATATCTAGCTATTGTTTCTTGATGCCATTTGATGAAAATATTGTCATTGATGTCAAAGGTTCATGAGATTATTTGAAGTCTTATCATTGATGTCAAAAGCATGAGCAAGATTATAAGTTATAGTTCCACCACTATCAAAAGGAAGATGAAGAAACTTTCACAATATCATCATCAAGAATAGAAAAGCTTAAAGGTTCTGGCTTAAAGAAAGTAACCAATTAAAAAAGGATAATCTAGTAAAAAGAAGAAGTGAATTATCTATTGGTAAACAAATTGTTCTTTCTAATGTAACTCTTAAATGCTTGAACCTGTGAGAAACAATTTGATACCAAAAGTTGGATAATCTATCATGAGGTTGATAGATTTCCTTTGAATTGAAATGTACAACTCCCTTATCAATGATATTTAATGAATTTGTTTTTTCCTAAACTAATTGGGTACATTCTTAACCCGAGAATAGAAGAGGAAAACCAAGCCAACCCTAGACATAACTAACTTTGGCAAATTTTAGTTCCTAAACCTAGCTAATGCCAAGAACCCACAATTCCTATGACTACTTGATACCAGTAATGTAATATGGATGCATATTATATGAATGTAATGAATAAATGAAGATTTAATATTCATATTTCTGCAATAGGAATACATGCAAATACTCTGATCTACAACACATTCATTATTTGACACAAGATGTAAGATAATATCCAAAACCAAATACAACAATGCTCTAATTGAATATACTTAGAAAATAATACCCAAATTCTTTGATTCAAAGAAAAACCCTTCTTTGTTTTGAACACAACAGTGCAATACTCTGATTTATATTTTCCTGCAACTCTAGCCAAATCTTTTACAAAAATCAAAACATAAAACCCCTACATGCATGAAATGAAATATATAACATAAACTACAGTCTCCTCTCTACTCTAGGAATACCTACTCTTGCAGAAAAGAAGAACCCCGCATACTAGCAAAGATTTACAATAAACAAAATTCTTCATAACCATTTGATTCTCCAACGATGACCTTTTAGTTCTATAATTGTTTCTTCTTGGAGATTTTCTTCATATTCCAATTGGTTTCTTTTGGTGACTTTTTAGTTCTGTAATTGACTCTTGTCCCTTTGATTTCTCATTTTTTTCTTTTGAAAATTGACATACTTATAAAGTATGATTTATAAAGACATACATTAACATATTTGAATGATGTTTGGACAAGTGATATTAAAATATATTAAATTCAAATCAAAATGTTCCTTTGCTGGTCGAACTGAAAAATAATTCTGCCTGTAAATTTGGGTCTCGTTGTTGGAGGCATATCTTTTGATTCCACCATTGGATTGAGCTCATATTTGGATATGTTTTTACAAACCTAATTATCTTCATTCTAACAAGAGAAATCAGAAAAATAATCACCTAGTTAAAAGATATGAGCTACTGAATTTTTCTCTAAATGACTATTACAAAATTAGAATTGATAAAATAAAGTTTCCAACCATTCTTCTTTCACATGCTTGGTAACCCATATATCTTCAATTTGCCCATATGTTCTTCCATGCTTACCATGTTGATTCTCTGTTGAATTTTGGGCATGATTCTTTGGAATTCCTATGGTGAAAAATCTCAAATGGAGGTCAAAAAGCGTACCAAGTTCTCAATTTTTTGCTTCTTTGTTGTGGTGAAACTCACACATTCTAGTAACAGCTACACTTTGAAAATAATCAACAAGTAATACTTATTCTTCATTACTATGTCAGTAGTTACATAACACTAAAATTCATTCTTGGCAGAAATTTGATTTTTGTCTTCTCCCTTTTGTGGAAAACTAAACTTTGACTACGAAAGTCATAACAGAAAATGAATTTTCCATTTCACATTTAATGTCACGTTGATGTCCAAATCTTCAAGTGATAAATCATTACGAGATTATCATTCTTTGTTTAAGTAATTAAGAATTCTTTTCTATCTCTCTATTGTGGATTTGATGCTTTGTGGAAATTTTATTTTTGAGTGTGAAAAGTGCACCCAATTTTCAATTTTCCACCTCCGTGTAGTGGGCACAAATTTGATGTAGATTGATTCATAGATTACTTTTCTTACATGATCTTGATACTAGACCCCATATATCTTCATTTTGGATCAAGATTTTCCTTTTCTCTCCTCATGTGGAAAATTGAAGTTTGACTATGAAAGGCGTAGTGAAAAATGAGATTTCCACTATGCTTTTCCCTTTGGTAGAAGATCTAAAAATGAATACGAAAGGCGTAGCAAAAAATGAGTTTTCTACTTCTTTAAAACTTTATTAGATTTTCACCATTTTGTTTCCACATCTAGATATCTAGACTAAAAAAAAATTATATCCTTCATAGAAACTTTCTTAGAATTAGGGAATACATTAGCAAGAATTTATCATGGGTGACAACTTAAAAGTTTTAAAAATTGGGTACTTTTAGTGTGTCTATAGCTAGCTCTGAATGGGGATTATGTGCTACAAAGTGCTTAAAGAATCTAGTATCTCTAGCAAAAGACAAGTGGCTATCTATTGGGCTACAGGTCTAAGCACAAAAAGGACTATCAAAGAATTACTTTCCAGGAGGGCAAAAGAGAGCAAGGCAAAACCAAAGCCGAACAATGAACAACAACACAAAGAGAAAGGCTAAACTAGGCACACCAAAATTGGGAAAGAAAACTTATTTACAGACACAAGTGAGGAGACCTCACCAAAGAGAAGGGGAAGAGAAATGGACTCATAAATGACCTTTAACTAGAAAGGAGAAGTATGAACCTTTTTATAAAAGAAAATTGTGCTCCAACAAGTTAAACCAAAACCATTCCCTCTTGGCAACTTCATCATAATCAAAAGTGAATTTGGAGGCATGCTGAAAATATGTGGCCTAGAAATCTCCTCTAAATAACCATGCTTGATCATAAATTTCTGATTTGTCCATACCTTCTTGCACATTACTTCTTGCACAATCGATCATTTTTTGTGAGGAAGAAAGGTATAAAGATTTTGAATCTGGTATAGTAACATATTCGCATTCATCTCTTTCTACAACATCACTTTTACTAGAGATTTTAGCATTCAAAACAAGATTGACAAAGTCAAGATACTCGAATGGTTCTGAAAATGATATTCCATCATATGCACATTTATCACAGTCAATTTGAATAGAAATTTTAGATTTCACATCAAAGCTGAAATAAAATGATTCATCATCACAGATAGGGTCAATCTGGACTAAAGTAACTTCATCATTTCTAATGGCTATCAAGTTTGAAAACTCTCTATCAAAATTCAAGACTTTCATACCTGAATCACCTGCAGAGGAAGGCTCATCTTGGGCAGGCACCAAGACTTATTTTATGGCAAAGGAAAATATAATTGGGCTCTTCATCCTCTTTATGATGATGTGCCACTTGATTAGCCATCAAAGGTCTTTTTTTAAAATCTTTCCTTGCAACCACTTCTTCAACCACATCTTTAGACTTAATATGATATTCATCAAAACATGATTCAACCTTTCCATCAATACATAATTCATCAAGAAATCTTGACATTCTCTTTAAAAGAAAATTATTCTAATAGTGCAGATTGAACATAATCCTTTCTATTATCATCTTCAAAATCATAAGTCTCATATTCTACTTGTGCGAAAAATAAGGGATGACTTCACTAGAAACATTATGCAAAAAGTGATCTTCATTATTCTCTTCAAATCTAAAACTTTCAACAATAGGAAGAAAAGAGGGTATGGATAATTTTTTTTTCTTTTTCAACTTCACTTACCATTTTATTATTGTCTTCAAGAATGTCTTTTTTCATTGAAATTTGTGCCTCTAGAAGCTGGGGTATTTCTTGTTCTCTAAGAACCAAGCAATTGACTGGTACTAGTTCTTCTTTTATTGATTTTTCCTCAGGTGAACTTGCTGAAACATACTTCCCTTTTCTTTGGTCTTGAACATTAAAGTATCTTTGGATCACAAAATTAATAGTAGAGTGGATTGGTGATCTTTTGAGGGATTTAATCATTTTATTTAATCTTTAGTAATACTTTGTTTAAATGCAGTCTAAAGGAAATGTAAGTTAGGATCACTCTCAGCATTTATTTCTTCAAATGTGGGTTTCCTTTTGATTTGCTTTCTTGGTTGAACTTCTTGCTCACTCAAGATTGAAAAATTATAGGAAACAAAATTAGGTGGGACTCTAAAACCACTTCATCATCCACCTTTAATTCATTGCTTGTCTGCAACACCCTTTCCTCACAATGCTGCAATAACTTATTTTTTACCTTGAGCACTTTCATCTTGTGATATCTGGAATGAAAACTTCTCCATAAAAGAACTGGTTCATGATCTTCTTCAATGCTCAAATTCATTTTTCTCCCATGAATAATGCTTTCTCTAAAAGCATCAAACAAATCACACAATATTGGATCATGCATTTGATGAAGTTCAATCAAAGAAGGATCTGGCCTTCTTCCTTTCACAACTTTAATGGGCATGGTCTTTTAATAAAAGAGTCCCCAATCTCCTGCAAGGAAGATAATTTTTTTTTTTTTGAAAATGAAAGCACTGGACTCATCAACCAAAAATGATGAGAATCAAAATAGAGTCGCCAATCTCAAGTAGAGATAATAATAAAAACTGAGGAAGTAAAACTTCAGCACTAATCTTCTCTTCCACTTCCTCAGCATTATTAGCAAAGATAGTATTGAAATATACAATGGTAATATTGAAATATACAACAATACTATAAAAAGATGTGAATAACAATCATAACCAATAGTGACTATATAGGACAGAGACATCAACTTGAAAATGACACATACAACTATATAGATGTAAAAGAGGAACACAAGAAATGTATGTGATTTCATATACACACAAAAATTATGAATATTCAATTAGAAGACTAGTAAAATTTCACTTGTAGAGATGTACAAGACAATGTGATACACAAATAAGAAAATACTGAATGTAGTTGAAAGTTTCCAGTCAACATTTATAATTTTAAAAGTGACATATCATGATTGGAAGCTACGGTAGAATTCAATTCAAGCCAACATAAGCCTATTATATACCATGCTAATTATCATTGAAAATTAATTGAAGCTAGAGCCGCTTGCATGTACTAATATAGGGTGATAGAGATATCAATTGACTATTCATTAGTAATTGACAAGTTCACATAAGGTGGACAATTAGAAATAGTAACTTCCAAACTAGCAAGGATATGAGATAAACAATGGGTTTGGTGTTTTGGAGAAAGTTCACAAGATATTATACTTGTAAAATAATTATGAAATGAATGGAAATAAAATGACAGTATAAATATATACTTACAAACTGATGTTAGAACTCAATGATTACATGTTTCCTTGGAGATAATAACCATTTTGAGTGTGTAATCAACTTGGTTATATGTATGCATCCAACATTGAAAATGGAGAACATACATGACAATAATGATAATTATTGGAGAGAATAAATGGATCAATGATACATTTAGTGATTAAACTAACATAAGAAAATAATTGTGCAATCAGTAAGAAGACATTATGTATGTGTTGGGTGTTAGCATCAGTCATCATGTTTTAAAAAGGGGATCAATGAATACAAAATGATAAACTAATGAAGCCTAATAAACTTAAGAAGAGGCATGTCATGTTTTCCATGTCACCACAACAATGACCAAAGAAGAAATAATATTCAATCTTCACTACTACACACGAGTATTAAACAATATACGTAAACATAAAATTGATATTTTGTCTTTAACATATATTTTATATTCAAATTATTTTAAATTTTTTAAATTGTTTAAAGTAAAGAAAATAGGGAAAATAGTAACTTATCTTTACCAAATTTATGGTGCTCAACTTAGTTTACGATTTTTGGCACTCAATTTATTTTATGAACTACTACTCTAGTTCTCAACAGGTCATCATCAACAATTCTCAACATAGGCAGGAAGGTTCATAATGGATATAAGAGATAGTGTATCATGAGAAATTGAAGGATCTATAGATTTTAAGAATCTGTGCATTGATAACTTGATCATCAGAGGGTTTCACCACAACTATAATTTTTTAGGAATCTTCACAATTTATGTCATGCTTAGAGCTGTGAGGGTTATTTCCTAATGTTTCTATTTTGCTTCTAGAGCATTGATTTTTTGTAAATATGTTCCCCACTACAAGGTATGAGGATTTTTCATGGTATTTCTAGGTTTTTCTATACTTCAAATTTTTTCTTTACTATACATTATTTTTTTAGATATATTAACTTGGAAAATTTATGGTTTTCTTTCCTCAAAACTTGTGGTCCTATTTCCTTGGTAGATATCTTTTTTTTCTTGAAATGGATCTTTCCTCTTAAACTGAATCTCATATCTCTATTAGGATTTTAGGATTTATATATCAGTAATATAGATGAGGGTTTTATAATTTGAATATCATGTTAAATGTGTCATTACTTCATTGGGGTTTTAAGTGCCTTGTTATCTCTCTTTACATTTTTCATTAAAAATTCAATGAAAGTTTCAATGTATGAATCTATCATACATTGAATATTAATTTTTTTGGATCTATCATGCTCTAGTTTTCATATTCTTCAATGGTAATGTCTTAGATATGCACAATAAATAGGTAAATATCCTATAAATCTCTTGTGTTTTTTAAACACTGATACACAATGTTGCTACTTTGATACCTGATGTCTACATCTGCAACTCTATTGGAAGTACTTCTAAATTCATATAACTACTACTACCTTTTAGGCTTGGAGAATGATCTCTTATTTCAATTATGGTGCAAGATCACACTCCTTTTCATCTTCATCAAGGGAAAAATGAATTAAAACTCTCCTTATGATGCTTGTAATAAGTCCTAATTGTAAGGCCAAGGGACACAAGATGCATTTATAAATCTTGTCATCCACCTTGGGTCGAAGGATAATTTTATGAATTTGATGAGAGGAATAAGAGTCTAGATGTTAGGAGGTCATTAGTAATATTTTAAACATGTTCTTAGGCCTCTAGTATGCAAGAAATAATGACAAGTTGTTAAAGTTGCTAATTAGCAACTTTTACATTTTTTGTTGCCTTAAGAGAAAAAAGTTCCAAACCACCTTTTGGTTGGAAGAACTACTAGGATCTATTAAAATATCATTGAAATCATGTCCCATGATTTGGGGGGGGGGAGGTATTGTGTTGAAGAAGCATTGAAGCAATAGAAAAACTACATTTTTGGTGTATTTTTACTACTATTTTTGGGCATTGTAAGGAATTGTACGACATGAAATCATTGAATGGTTGACATGTTTGGATAGAGGACAAAGTTAATTCCCATATGCAATTGGTATGAGGCCTTGAAATGGGATAACAAGCCTATGAGAGAAGTTTTAGTGCTAACTACTCTATTTTCAACTCATACCCCAGTTTTCACTTTAAATTGCTCATATCTTGAAAGGCCATCATGGGAAAAGTCTGATCCTTGGTGTTTTGCAAGATATGGAATTGTAATTTAGAAATTTTGTGGTTGTGAAGGCTAAGAATATTGGTCACTAGAGTTATTAGCAAAACCCTAGGACATGCATCTCTATGTGACTTTCCAAATTTGTGCATATGACTCCATAAGTCAAGTTGTGGGTGGAATTCAAAGGTGTAATTAGAGGCTTAGAAGTGTTTCATGAATTCTGAAATGATCCAAGTTTTGGTGATGATTGAGAGGCAATAGAAAGGGTACTTTATTTGTTAATCAACCCTAATTAGACATAATTCCTACTAGGCAACTTAGTGGAAAAGTGGTATTAGGGAATTGATCTGGTGCAGAGCACCTAATCAATTAGTTTGTTTTACACAATGTAATAAGGCCTTAGGATTGATAAAAATCTCCTCAAGGCCATCCACCATTTGTGATGGACACAAGACCCCAAGGTGACAATATGAACATGGGCATTGATTGGTCCAAAGGTAGAATTTGATTTATATTTTGTCTTTTTGGTTGGTTTAGTGGTTTTGAGTCTTATAATAATCATTTGGAATGATTAGAATTCACTTAGGTTGGTGGTTAGTTGAAATCTCAAAAATTGCAAAAAAACTTTTGCTATAATTTAGCAACTTTTAACAAATAACCACAACACTACCTTTGGACAGTTAAAAATGTTTGTAAATGCCTTTATAGGCTTTGTGCACTCAAATGAGGGGCATAGAAGGAGTTTGACATGTTTTTCTCTCAAGAATCTAATAAAAAAACCCACTATTCCAACAATTTTGACTATTTTTGGCCGTATAGTATGGATTTTTAAGAGTGAAAGGGTGCTATTTTGCATTGGTCAGTTAGTGTATCAAATTTGAATAATTTTGGAGGTAGTTTGAAGGAAAGATCAGTTTTCCTTTGCAAGTTATACAATTTTCTTCCTCACTGCCTGTGAAACCCTTGCACCTAGAGTTTGGCCAAAGAAATAGCCCTAGTTTGAATTCCCAATGTTGGAAATTTTTCCAAACTTGCATGGGGCAGGCTAGGGCTATGTATTTTCATGTTTTGAAGGTTTTGGATTAGGAGGTTGAAGTGGGAATTAATGGGAGCAAGCCCTAGGTCTAATAAGACCCATGTATTAGACCTAGATTTGATGTTTTGGTTGAGAGATGCAAAGAATTGAAGTTGAGGACTTGAAAAATCAGGAGAACATCCTCATTTAACCTAGAATAATTCCTTGGAGTTGAGGAATGAAGTCCATGTACCCATTTCTTGGTCTTTGCTTTGTAAACCACGCCTAAACTTGCTAATTAGGCTTGTGTGCAAGGTAGGGGTTAGCGTATGCTGGAGTGGAGTGGAATTTTGAAACTCTAGAGTCTTATAGTACTTGAAAAAGGGTGTTTATAATTTTTATTATATTTCCAATTCCTTTGTCTCAATTTCAAGAAATTGGTGAAAAATAGTGTTGAAAAACCTAACTGTTTACTAAGTTTATGGTATCAGTTTTCACTATTTGTTGCATACAAGGGTTCTAGTCTATGATATTCCTTGGTTAGATCATTTTAAAGGTGTCTTGACCCTCCCTTGGTGTTTGGGAGTCTTGGAGTCTCCAAATCTCAATTGTGTTACTTTGAGGGAAACAAAAAACTAAATGCTGCATTTTGTCCTGTGACTAATAACAATACAATATGCTCATAAAACTAATTGGTTTGAGTTGTATTGGGTGTTTTTTTGTGTGTCCATATTAATGATAGGAAGGGTGGAGTTGCTAATACCATTGTGCCAAGATTGGAGTATGTGGTCTTGATTGTTTCAAGGGAGGAGAAGTAGAATTTAGTCTTAGATAAAAAGTTGGATTTGTGCAACCCGTGAAATAGTTCTAAATCTCACTGTATTCCTTTTGAAAGTGGGTAAAAATTTGAGTGAACTTGTGGAGTATTAAGGATTTAGATGGTGGTGTGAGTTGTTTGGGTATTCAAAGGTGCTTGGATTTGTTTAGTGCTTCCAAAGTGTTGACTCTGCATCATGATCAAAGACTCATCTCTTGGGATATCTTGAGGATTGTTGTTTGTGACTCTTCAAACTAGAAATTGGGTTTGGTAGTGCCCTTGGGAGTAATACATTCCTAATTTTTTGTCATACTCCTTGTAGAAAGTAAGATTCCTTATAGGCCAAAACTTGGGGAATGTGTTATGGAGTATCAGTCTTGTTTGTTGGATTGTTCTTGGAATAAGGGAGAATAGATTCCACCCTAATAGTCAAATAGACCTTGAATACCTATTGGTCTTTAGATTGGGCCAAGTAGCCAAGCTGAAAGGGAAAGATTGTGGGTATAGACAACCTTGCGGAGACTCATTTTATCTTGGAGAAAGGTATTTGGATCAATTTGTCCATTCTAAACCTTTTAATATTATTGAAACAGTAGATAACTTGGGGCTTTGCACCAAATTACTTCAACCTTTTGATTCCATCATAAAATCTAATCACACACTACTCTCTGCCTTATCATTATTAGAATTTTGCATCCAATCCCTACACATGAGACTTAACTTTTTTTATAAATATATTTGTCTTGCCAGCCTTAATATCTCTACATTTCTTACTACACTCTAGATGCCTTCCTAGAATGAGGTAAGCCTATCTAAGCCAAGCTTGACAACGAATATGGATACAACACCCATTGAAGTTTTTAAAAAGTTGTTTAAACCTAATGCCTACCTATTTCAAGGTTCTTGTTATTTGCATGCCAATTTTTACCAATCTAGTAATTTTAAAGGGGAATAAGATCTTTCCCAGTAGCAAAAGTTTACATCTGAAAGCCACTATGAGTGATTTGAATTAGGGTTTTGTTGAGGGAAGAAGATAAAATAGGGGAATTTTTAAGGCTGCAAAAATGTGTTGTCAGACTATTTGTAAGGTGTGTTCCTATTTGATCTTTCTTGTGGTTCTTATTGGGTTGTTGTTTGACTTTGGATTTTTTAAGAAAGCATTTCATTATACAAAGCATTTTCTTCAAGATTACAGCGACAAATATGAGACAACTTTTTTCGCAACTAGTAGATAATTCCTTGTTTATGGGTCTCCTATGCACATCTATGATTCTTCAATTTCATTTCTCATTTTTTCTAAAAGTTTGTGAATATATCTGAATAAGGATATAAGAGGAATGTAGGCCCAAAAGCCATGATTCAATGGGGTTTTCATAATTAGGGTTAACCAACATGCAAGGGAAACTTCATGTGTTTGATTTCTCTTTGTATTGCATAGGATTTGCGAAATTTTCTCTAAGTACATTTATTCAATTAGTTTAGGGCATCTATAAGTGCGGATCTACCATGGTAGGGTTTTATGTAACCTTTCATTTTATCATGTTGGTTTAGATTTTAGGTTTCACAACTTACTTTTGTAGCAAGCTTTTAACCGTTTAGCTTGTATTATGACAATGATACTTTGAAATTTATGTAAATTTGATTAATCCTTATTGGTTTGTATGGTGACAATGGACATTTGGTCTTTTAGTAAATTTTATTAACACTATTATGTCCTTTGCAGAAAGAAAATTAAACTCTTGGTGTTCAAAATGTATCTTTTGCCTCTATTCATAGATTACTATATTTAAATAGTATTTTACAGCAAATTCACGTTGTTGAACATTACATATTCAATTTGATTTTCTGCCATGTTCAAAATTATCATCTTGACAATTAACATTGTTTTATGGAAATTAAAATTATTAGGGTTTCATATTTTACAATTGTTCAAAAAAAATTATGAATAAAAGATGTGAGTGTTGGCCTATACATATATTTTTGAATCACCTGTAGTGTGTTCAAAATATCAAGTATGTGGTAACAATTGGAACAAATCATTGTTCTCTTCTATATAAGTTGTAGGGAAAAATGTTTAACATGAGATTCATTTTTTTTCAATAGGTTTTTAACATGTAGTTTTATGCATGAGAATAATCAATCTGGCTTTATGCCTTATTCAAATTGGTGCTAACACATAGTTATTTGTAGGAGAATAAACAAGCTAGTCTCAAGCTTTATTTAAACTTGTTTTACTACATAGTAATCTATATGATAATAAATAACCTAGCTACTAGAGAATCTAAACACAATTGGTTCTCTAAGAGTTAACTAGCCTTCTAATTGTGTGGGCATTTCTCTAATCGACCTTATTAATTTTTTTCAAATTATAAGTAAAATTTTGGAATGTTGATGACTTGAGATCAAAATTTGTAGTTGTAGGATATAATAATAGGGGAGATATAGAAGAAATCATTCCAATCTAAATACATAAGTACACAATTAGAGTTATAGTAGAGATACCTTTTATTCATTCACACATAAATTGAATACGTCAGAAGCCTTTATATAGAGGAATCAATAAAGACTCAAAATCAACAATTTTAAATCAAAACAAACCTTTAACTAGATTGTTAACTATCCACCAATTATGAGCTATAATTTATTTTCACAATTACAAGAACTAAAAATTGGAATAGATCTCAATATGATTATTTTAAGTGCTAATTATTTCTACAATGAATATTTATTCCTTGGAGATAATTATGGATATGATTTTTTTTTTGTTATTTCATGCAATAATCTAAAATATAATTTGAGCTTAAACTACTGCATGGTTGATAAATTAATTCCACCTACTTAAGAGAAATTATGTCCCAAGAATGGTGAATAAAGATACTAGAGCTATGTAATTGATAAATGTGGGCTTAACTTAGTTGAATTAATGTTATGCTCCCACTAGGGAATTGAATTTGAGATGGCTATTTATGAGCCATCCAACTATCTTGAAAGTTAAAATTAACATCTTTTGGCCTTGCTATATTTCTTTTAACTCTTTGAGTGTAATAGTTTTCAACCAAAATATATTTATGATTATAAATTTGCACAATACCCGTGTTTATTTTTTATATGAATTAATGATATCTATGATGTTGATAATATAAGGAGGCCTATACTTCAACTCATGAATTATTATGTTATAACAACATGAAAGATGCGATATGAAATAGTGGTTTGTTGGTTTCATTTGATGTGGGATGAAATAGGGGAAATGGCCGATGAAGGAGATAAATTTTTATTTCAGCTTGAACAAGAGTGTTTAGAGGTATACACATGAAAATTGGATCAAGGACCTAGTTCAAGAAATCTCAGTAATAATTCTCTATAAGAATTAGTAAAATATTATTTCTTATTTATGATATGAGCATACTCAGACTAACCCCTTCCTCCTATTCCAACCATTCTAATGTCTTTGTATTTCTTTCACTTGTAGATGAGTCTCAAATAACCATTATATTTGTTATGAATCAGAAATGTCTCTAAACCTAATCTTTATTTCAGAAATTTTATTCATTTTTGGTGTTTATATCCCTCAACAATAACCCTCAAAGTTTTATTAATTGAGGGCCATCTAATAGTGCATAGAAAAAATAGATAATTTTGCAAATTATAGATCAAGTTTGATAAATATTATCATCAAGAAGAGCAACATATGCTTCATTATCCTTTAAAAGTCTTCTTTCCATATATGTTGTCATTGATTTCATATTATCATGTTTATAAATATTTTTTTCTTCCTGCAATCCACTTAAAAATGTACCATGCATAGTTTCTAGGTATTTACGACTAGTGGCCTTCCAGACAAAGAAAACCTAACCATCTCTAACACTTTCTCTTAACTTATCATAGTCACTACCTAATGCCCCAAAAACAACATGAGAATATGAACCAAAATAGAGAGGACCACTTCCCCATCTCAGACACACTATTTGAATGGGATTAGGTACAATGACTCCTTTTGGGCAATAAATACTTATGAATGAAATTATAAAGCATTAAGAATTAACAATTCTCTCTGAAATTAACATTAATAGTTATGAAAGTCTCAATAGCCTAGTTCACACCTTTCATAATTTAAAGCACTAGATAAAGAGCTCATCTATAGCAAGAATGCTCTTGAAGTTGCTTGCAAATTCTCCAACTACAAGAGCAATCATAAGTGTCCCTCTAGATACAACAAATAGCTATAGAGAAAAAATATCCACCATACTGACAAGTTTGATGGTTCAGGTGGCCAAACATATCAAGATCAACATTCCAACATACATAAGGAAAGAGCATAGCAACCTTGTCTAGTAGTCTAAACCCCAATCTCTTAATAGCATCCACTTTTCTTAAAGACAACTATGGAATATATTTGAATGAACCACATTTTAAATCCCCTAGTGATACTATATAAAGAATTATATCTCCTTCAAAAACTTGACCTAGAGTTCCTATGGGAACACCATCAATACCATTTCCTATCTTATGTACATCTCTTTCAAAAAATATTGGAACATTCTCTTCCATGGTCTAAATCAGTCTATAATTTCCTCCAGCAATGAAGTAATGATCACCCCCCATTTCATAGGGATCATCTTGATCCCAAAATGCAAGTGACAACTTGGAAAGAAATTCAAAATTTGTATACTTAAAGTTTTGCCAAGAAATGACCTAACAACTAGAAATATTGTTACACGATTGGCAAGCTTTCATGTCATAAATCATCCAATGTTCTTTGATCCTATCAAAGTTACCTTCCTACTTGATTACAAGCTCCATTACAAATTCATTACATAGAGCATTGTGGGAAGATGCTACGATGCATAGGTTCATGAGAAATAGTTGACATATCTAGAATTGTATGAGGGAATATTAAATCTTTGAATTAAAAAGGTCAAAACTAGAGCATTAGACTTTGGAGGGAATCCCAAATTAGCAATGCAAAGACCTAATAGAGTACTATAGCATGGTTGGCCCTTTCTCCAATCAAGGAGGCTTTAGAAATTCTAGGCTATTTATTTAAAGCTTTGAATGCTTCCAATCTAGTATATATCTAATTTTTTTCCTTAGTGTAGTTATTAGTATTGTTTCGAGCCCTGTAGTAGAACAAAATACTAGGAATAGTTATGGATCGATACAAGAGAATCAAAACAATATGTGGATTTAAGTAGTATGGAGTAGAGCAACCCCTAGTAATCTATTTAGAAAATATTGATACAAGTATGACGATGTGTTTCAATCATTTTTTTGTTACTAATGTTAAACCTATTAATTACTGGTAAGACAACTACTTAGTTGATTTGACTACTATCATTTGTTTGATTGATGAAGAGGATTTGGTCAAATGAGATAACAAGAGAACCTAGAGGAAGGGTTGAGTTATGGTATGAAAAAGGAGTACAAAGATAAGTTAAGACAATGGTGATATGGTATCTTGTTTATCTACTTAAGGCTACAAAGGGTGGATAGACTGATTAAGTCTAGAAGAACAAGTAAGAAGAATTGTCTGCCAAGCTTGACCAAGTGCATAGTAGGTGCTAAGAAAATTTAGTGCAAGACAAACAAAAAATAGTTGGAGCCGAGAAAAGTGAAGATTCAATGTATGTTGAGTGAATATAGGGTAAGTTGAGTAAAGTTTACTTGGTGCCGAGCATCAATAAACTTTAGTGTTGGTTGAGTGAACTAGCATTGTTTGAGTGAAAGAATAGTATGGAAGTCGAGTGACCACATATTGATGCTGAATTCTAGTATTCATGTTAAGTCAAAGATTTGACAAATCTGAGATGACTATTTTGTTTTCTTGAATTATGTGAAGCATGTGGAAGATAACTATGATGAGATGGTGGCACAAAATTCAAGGTAAACCATTTTGAGGTGAATTCAAGGAAGATTGTAGAAGAAGTTTATAGAGGAACCAAATGAAAAAGTGGGTAGATTCATTCTATGCTACCTAATCCTACCTAACCCTAAAATGGATGATTAAAGGTTAAGAGAGAAAAGATCCTAAACCTCTATTATAGAGAGAGATGGCTAGAAGAAAATGTTGTCATGTGTAAGAACCTAAGGAAGAAAAGGAGTCTAGGGTACTGCTTCATTTAGTGGCCAAACATAAGAGACTACTACTGGAAAGCAAAGAAAGATGACTTAAGAGTATGAATTCTTAAAGGGTGAACAAGCTATCAGAGATAAAGTGTGTGAAAGCCAAGAAGAATGGAGGACTAAAACAAAGATCTACAATCTACAAGTGAGTTATAATTTGTTATTAGGTCAAGCCTTACCATTACTTTCTAATCATTACATTAGTCTAGGGTAAATCTTAATAATCATTTGTAAATCCTTTAACTAGGTAACATTCTAAGTGAATGATCTAAAGTCATCTAACAATAGTCATCCCTAACAAAGTGATTGAAATACTCTAACCAGGTAACTTTTAATAGGGTTTTCCTTTCATAGGGCATCACTTCAGAAGAGTGAGAATTAGTAGCATGCTACTGATAGTTTTTCCAAATTGGGTTTCCACATAAAATCCTTGTGTCAAATGTGTCATTGAATCTATTATGTTTTGTGTTTACATTTCAACAAAGTTGTTTTGATCTAGGATAGTAACCTACAAAATTTAAGTATTGTATGATCTAATAGATGCATGCATAATAAATTTTTATGGATATGGGTCTAGTAAGCATTGAAAAGTTTTATTTGTACATCTAGACCTTAGATAACTGATTCACCTCCCCTCTTAGTTATTCTAAAAGAATTCCACAATTGGTATCAGAGTGCCATAGTACTTAAGAGGACTAGTTTGAAGGCACTAGAAGAAAAAGATAAAGATGTCAAAAAGAGAGGCAACCAAGCTTAACAAGGAAAAATTCCCTGCATGGAAATTTTTGATGAAGCTACACCTAGGAGGTCTTGGAGACCATGCACAATCTATCACCACCATTAAGCATTTCAATCCTATTGGAGACCTAATTGTTGATGATTTGAAAAAGAAGAAAGAAAACAATAAAGAAATTTTGGATATTGCCCATGCCATAAGTTATGCCAAGTTTAATGACATCAAAGGTTGTGATAGTGCAAAGAAGATGTGGGATGCTCTTCACACTATTTGTGAGGGAGATGCAAATGTTGTAAGAGCCAAATTTAAAAGTCTTAGAGGTAAGTTTGATGATATGAGAATGCAAGAAGGTGAGAGTGTTTCTCAATATTTCTCTAGAATAAAAGATGTTGTTAATGCTATAAGAGGAGCTACTGGTAAGATAGATGATGATACTATATTAAGAAATTTTTTGAGAACACTATTTTCCATCTATGCTATTAGAGTTTCTACCATACAAGAATTAAGATGCATACTAGGTTCTAATCTAACTTTTGAAGGTTTGGTAGGTAGGCTTACTAACTTTGAGCTCTCTAATTTTGATAACTTCAAATCAGATAATGTTGAATCTGCTTTCAAAGATAAGTTGTCATTAAAGGAACCTAAAGAGAAGAAGCAAAAATGTCAAATACGTTTCTAGTGACAATGACATAGATGAGGAGGATGTAGAACAACTTGAAGCACTACTAGCAAGGTTATTTAACAGAGGAAAATACAAGTTCAAAGGTAAGCTACCATAATGTGTTTTAATTGCAATGAAGTTGGTCATATTGCTGCTAGATTTCTAGAGAAGAAGAACAATAGAAGTGGAGACAAGTATAGAAGTAAAAGAGATGAAGACAACAAAGATTACAAAGGAAAAGGCAAGAAGTCTTGCTACATTTTAGAAGAGGAAACTAGAGATGGATCTGATGACCATGATGATGAAGTGGTATATGTTGCAATGAAGGATGATTCTAATGAGGATGATGTAACTACACTAGTGTCTTGTGTGAACAAGAGCGGCAGATGGATCATTGATAGTGGGTGTTTACATCACATGATTGGAGATAAAAGTAAGTCCACTACCCTAAATTATTATAATGGAAATAGTGTAAGGTTTGGTAATGATGCACCCTATCTGATAAAAGGAAAAAGGATATATCAAACTAGTAGAAAAGATTATGTGTGACAATGCTTATTACTATAATTTGTTGAGTGTGTCACAACTAAAAAGTTCAAGATACAAGGTTTTGTTTGAGAACAAGATAGATAAGATCTACTACACTAATGGGAAACTAATTGGAAAAAGGTGATCAAACTAGAGGTAATCTATTTTATCTTGATTTGAATAATGCAACTTGTCTTTTTGTAGAATTTTATGATGTGTTTTTATGAAAAATCAAGTTATGTCATGTTAACTTTGATAACTTGGTTAGCATTAGTAACATGAAAAGAGTCAAAGGTCTACCTAAATTAAAGAAACCTGAAAATAAAATTTGTAAACAATGTGAGTTAGGAAAGATGACAAAGTCTAGTTTTAAGAGTAAGACTCACACTTCTAAAGAAATTCTTGAGATTGTTCATACTGACTTGTGTGGACTAATTAATGTACAAAGCTACAAGGGTGACAAGTACATTATCCTATTTGTTGATGATTATTCTAAGATGATGATAGTTATGTTTCTAAAATAGAAATTTGATGCTTTCCAAATTTTTAAGTTGTACTTAGCTAGAGTTGAGAAGGAGATAGGCAAAAGCATACACTATCTTAGATCTAATAGAGGTGGAGAATTTGCATCAAATGAGTTTGAGATGTTTTGTAATGACTTAGGAATCAAAAGATAAACATCTGCACCTAGGATCCCTCCACAAAATGGAATTGCTGAAAGGTGGAACATATTTGTAATGGACTATGCTAGGACACTCATGATGGAGAATAATGTTGCTTTGAAATATTGGAGAGAGGCTATAAGTAAAATTGTTTATACCTTGAACTGCATATAAGTCAAGAAAAGTACTCATTCAACACCTTTTGAATTATGGTATGGATACTCATCTAATGTAAAATATTTTAAGGTATTTGGAAGCAAGTGCTATATTCTTAAAAATTTCAAGAATGGTAAATTAGATGATAAGAGTGAAGGTATATTACTTGGCTATTCCACAAGAAGTAAATCTTATAAATTTTTGAATACTAACATTAACAAAGTTGTGGAAAGTGCAAATATGAAATTTGATGAATATACAGAGGTACATGAGGATAAACCTATGAAGAAACCATAAGAATACAAAGATTTTGTATAATTTTATGAAGGTATGCTGGCTGATGAAGATGCTATAAATCAAGTTGCAAATCAACAACAATTTTTAGTGACTACTGAGTCACATACAATGAATGTCGAGTTGCATTCAAGAACTGAGCTACAATTAGGAACTAAGTTGTAGGCAGAAGTAGAGCAACATTTTGATTCTAAGATTATTGTACATGAATGAGATTTTGAATCACCCAATAGAGAAGTGCATACTGACTCAAAATTTAATAGACCTAATGAGGAAAATAGAGCAGAATCAAGATTGTCAAAGTATGTTAAAAGACATCACCCTACTGAACAAATTATTGGATATAGAGATGCTAGAGCAGTGACAAGAAATAGGTTGAGAAGTGATAAATGATTTTTGAGGATGTATGAACCTAATATAGTGAAAGATGCCTTAGAAAATGAGGACTCAAGTAAAGTGATGAAAGAAGAGATTGAACATATTAAGAAGAACAAGACATGGACTCTAGTTCCTAGACCAGAGGACAAGAATGTGATTGGAACCAAGTGGGTGTATAGAAAAATTTAGATGAAAATAGTGAAGTCACAAGGAATAAGGAAAGATTAGTTTGAAAGGGGTATGCACAAGAAGAAGGGATAGACTATAGAGAAACATTTCCCCCTGTTGCAAGATTGGAAGGAGTAAGAGCTATGCTTGCTTACTCTGCATACAAAGGTTTTAAAGTTTATCAAATAGATGTGAAGTCAACATTTTTGAATGAAATATTAGAAGAAGAGGTTTACATAGAAAAAATAGAATGATTTGTTGATGCTAACAACAAGAACATGGTATGTTGACTACACAAATCTTTATATGATTTAACGCCTGCCCCAAGAACATGATACGTAAGGATTCAGAATTATCTTGTGAAGATTGGATTTGAAAGGACTATTGATAACATCAATTTGTACTTGAAGAAAAAAGGAGGTAAAGGTATTTTAATAGCTAAAATTTTTGTTGATGATATCATATTTGGAGGATAGAATGTACTTTATAAGACATTTGTTGATCAAATAAATAAAGAATTTGAGATGTCTATGTTTGGAGAGATCAAGTTTTTTGTTGGTTTGCAAGTATATTAGATGCAATATGGTATATACATCATTTAGTCTATGTATGTAAAGGTAATATTAAAAACTTTTGGATTTGAAGATTCCAAACTAGTTAGCACACCTATGGTAATAGGAAACAAGTTGTCAAAGAATGATGATTCATCTAATATGAATCAAACATTGTACAGGTCTATGATTGGAAAATTTTAATATATAGTACATAGTAGACATGAAATTGCATTATCTATTGGGATTTTTGCAAGATTCTTTGCTAATCCTAAGGAGAATCATTTGATGATTGTTAAGAGAATTATGAGATATTTGAAAGAAATAGAAGACTTTGGTTTACACTACAAGAAAAAAGAAAAATTTGAGTTGAGCCTACTTTAATGTTAATTGGGCTAGAAATATTGATGACAGAAAGACCACAAGTGGAGGAGAAGAATTTTTCTTGGGAAAGAGGTTGGTCACCTGGACTAATAAGAAACTGAAGCTAAATATGTGGTTGTAGTAAATTGTACAAACATTATATGGAACAAATAACTACACAAAGGTATGAAGGAGGAAATCACTGAACTTGTGGTATTTTATTGTGATAATACAAGTGCTTTCAATATATCAAAGTACCTTGTGCTTTCAATATAAAAAAGAAAAAATTGAGTTGAGAGCCTAATTTAATGTTGATTGGGCTAGAAATATTGATGACAGAAAGACCACAAGTGGAGGAGCATTTTTCTTGGGAAAGAGGTTGGTCACTTGGACTAATAAGAAACTGAAGCTGAATATGTGGTTGTAGTAAATTGTAAAAACATTATATGGAACAAATAACTATGCAAAGGTATGAAAGAGGAAATCACTGAACTTGTGATACTTTATTGTGATAATACAAGTGCTTTCAATATATCAAAGTACCTTGTGATACACACAAAGACTAAGCACATTACAAACAAGTATCATTACCTGAGAGAGTTAGTTCAAGACAAATAAGTGAAGATGGAATATGTAAATACAAAATAGTAGATAGCTGATATCTTTACAAAAGCTTTACCTAAGGATGCTCATGAGTATCTAAGAGGTAAACTAGGGGTGATACCCCTATCCAAAGCTTCTTGAGAAGTGTCCTACATCAACTAAGATGAATGCCATATGTTACACATTGATACAATGGATCTTACTTTAGGAGTTGCCTAAGTAATCAAAGAGCTAGAATAGAAGATCAATTGTAATGAAAGGTGTTAGAGGGAGAAACTAAAATTTTCAACATCTGCATGTTGAGATGACAAGTCTTTAGCATTATTGTCAAAGAGGGAGAAATGAAGAATACCAAACAAAGTGAGAAATACTTTAGAAGGAGAAAGAGATATGAAATATATACTTAGAGGGAGATAGTGTACCTGATGTTTACTAAGGATGGAGAATTGACTAAAAGCAATACATCTACCTAGTAAGAGGGAGAAAATACTAAGGGAGATATGAGAAATAACTAAAAACATAGATAGATACCTGAATATCAGAAAGAGGGAGTGATCAGATAAAATTAGAAGGAGAAGCCCTATAACATGATAGATGAAGGGAGTCATAAGGAAGAGTTGATTGTCTATTGATCAAATAGAATTTTGTAGCCTATATAGAAGATGGAAGATGTTGATAGAGAAAGAGATTTAAATATAAGGAATTATTTCTTTTTGATATTGTTGTTGGTATTGATTTTGTCCTTACTGTCAAACGTGCTAATTTCTGGTCAAACAACAGCTTAGTTGATTTGAGTACTATCATTTGTTTGATTGATGAAGAGGATTTGACCAAATGAGATAATAAGAGCACCTAGAGGAAAGGTTGAGTTATGGTATGAAAAAGGAGTACAAAGATTAGTTAAGACATTGATGATATGGTGTATTGTTTATCTACTTAAGAATGTAAAGGTTGGATACATTGATTAAGTCTAGAAGGAAAAATAAGAAGAATTGTGTCTGCCAAGCTTGACCAAGTGCATAGTAGGTGTCGAGAAAAGTTAGTGCAAGATGAGGAGAAAATTACTTGAAGCTAATAAAAGTGAAGATTCAGCGTATGTTGAGTGAACATAGTGTAACCCAAGTAAAGTTTAGTTGGTATTGAGCATTAGTAAACTTTAGTTTTGGCCAAGTGAACTACTGTTGGTCGAGTGAAAGAACAATATGGAAGCTGAGTGACAACATATTGATTTTGAGTGCTAGTATTCATGTTAAATCAAAGACTTGACAATCTAAGTTGACAATTTTATTTTCTTGAATTTGTAGAAGATAACTATGATAAGCTAGTGGCATAGAATTCAAGGTAAATCATTTTGAGGTAATTTCAAGGAAGATTTTAGAAGAAGTTTCTAGAGGAACCAAATAGAAAGAAGGTAAATTTATTGTATGCTACCTAATCCTACCTAACCCTAAAATGAATGATTGTGGTTAAGTGAAAAAAGATCTTAAATCTCTATTTATAGAGAGAGTTGGTCAGAAGTAAAGGTTGTCATGTATGACAACCTAAGGAAGATAAGAAGTCTAGGGTATTGCTTCATTCAGTGGCCAAACAAAAGAGACTACTATTGGAAAGCAAACAAAGAAGGTTTAAGAGTATGGATGCTTGAAGGGTGAACAAGCTATCAGAGCTGAAGTATATGGAAGCCAAGTAGAATGGAGGACTGAAATAAAGATCTATA
Organism: Cupressus sempervirens; assembly: GCA_028749045.1. NCBI lineage: Eukaryota > Viridiplantae > Streptophyta > Pinopsida > Cupressales > Cupressaceae > Cupressus > Cupressus sempervirens. The sequence continues at coordinate 331,134,505 of CM053789.1, forward strand.
ATCTACAAGTGAGTTGTAAATTTTTATTAGATCAAGCCTTACTGTTACTTTCTAATCATTGCATTAGTCTAGGGTAAATCCTTTGGATTAAGGTTGGCCCAAGAGTCATTTATAAATCCTTTAACTAGATGACATTCCAAGTGAATGATCTAAAGTCCTCTAACAAGGCTCACTCCTAACAACATGATTGAAATCCTCTAACCAGGTCACATTTAATAGGGCTGGCCTTTCATAGGGAATCACTTTAGAAGAGTGAGAATTAGTAGCATGTTACTGGTGGTTTTTTCTAAATTAGGTTTCCACGTAAAATCCTTGTGCCAAATGTGTTATTGAATTTGTTATTTCATGTTTACATTTCTTCAAAGTTGTTTTGACCTAGGATAGTAACCTACAAATTTTAAGTATGTATGATCTAATGGATGCATGCATAATAAATTTTTATGGATATGGGTCTACTAAGCATTGAAAAGTTTTATTTGTACATCTAGACCTTGGATAACTAATTCACCCACTCTCTCAGTTATTCTATAATAATTCCAACAATATTTGTATCACAAGATTCCCTAGATCTACCCTTACCCATGCCTCTAACTTTCTAGTTTGTTTCTAAATTCCAAGATCTCTTTTACTCAAACAACACAATATGACAATGTGTTTTATTTTTAGAATTCACAAGGACTCTACATTACAAACCTTGTTGTCTCTCAGTGGCTTGTTCTTCCAATAAAGGATTCTTTGGATGTACATGAGTTGGAGAAATGATAAAATTCTTAAGAGACATAAAATAAAGCTCATTGACTTCCATTTTAAGATCATTTCTACCTCTAGTTCATTCCAAGTTTCTATTCAGGTAGATAAAGATTATATAATTTCTTTTTAGAATTCTAATAAGTAAAATCAACACTCTTGTGAGAAGACAATAGTGTAGAGTATAAAATAGATACAATAAATGAGTTAAAGATGTTTATCATGAGTCAAAAAATCTAGATCAATAACAGACTTATTAAAATGCAGACTTGTAAATTTATGCAAAGGGTGGGCAATCAAGTAACAACCTCATCCTCATCTCAAGATACCACAATTACTCACCAATGGAGAAGCTAGTGACCCGCCACCCATAGATAGCTTGCAACAAATAATGAAATTGAGTTACAAGAAACCTACTTATGTCTTAAATTGCATTTGAAGTTATTCATTTCTCGGAAAGAATTTTGGATCTCAAAGACACTACAAACATTCATTAATAACTCATTGAGAAATGATCTTTCAGAAAAAAATAGTAGTAACTAAAATAGTAGTAATCTTTCCATAAAGTGATTTACTATTTTCATATGCTTTCTAAATTTATTAAATTCAGATCCTAAGCTAGGTGAAGTGTAGTCAACATAATGAAACCCACATTTCTCATTATCTTTAACGTTAAAGACAATATTTGAGATGATACACAACTTTTTTATTGTCTCTAATTAAGACAATTAAGACAAAAAGTATCTCCAAAAATATCTTTAAACCCCCCTCTATGTAGTAGTGCATGTTTGGTAGTAATTTATAAGCATAATCAAACTTAGATTAAAGCCAAAGGGAGAATCTAAGTCAACAAATATTAACAACAACACATAGATGGGTTGAAATATGTAAGACAAAGACTATGAATTCTGATAGGAAAGATTTAACATTAAAGATTCACAAGAGCCATATCAATATTTAGTCAGTGTTAAGGAGTAAATAATAGAGATATGACAAATATATGACAACAATAGAATATAAGATAAGCTTGCGATAGCCACATAGATGCCAATTGAACAAGTCAAAGGACCATGTACAAAGATATATTGTGGAGACAACAATAATATTTTTGAAGGTATGATAAATAAAATGATTATTTGTGATAGAAAAATAGAGAAGCGTTCAAATGGAGAGTGTCGTTGATGTCATTAGAAATTAGTTACTAGAGACACGGCATCCATACCAAATAATTCTAGGATACACATATGATGTTTCAAATTTCAATATAATATCATGAAATGAAGGGCTCTCAATTTGGTGGAAATGTGTGTCAGTCAACATTTATAAAATAAGAAGGCATGATAAATGAAATGATAATAAAATAAGGAACAAGTACAAATTAGAGGAAGAAAAGTATGTGTTAAATTAAAAAGAGGTAAAAGTAGTGGTACAAATATTATTTACTTTTATTAAGAAATGATATGACTCTTGATTGTGAACAGTGATATTTCTTAATATGCTAAAGTATAATAGACGAGTCATTTTGAAAATAGAGTAAGGAAGAGAAAAAAAATAGTGAAGTGTGTGGAGGAGACAAATAATTCATAAAAATGTATAGTGAAGAATATTAAATAAAAACAAGAAGTCAGTTGGTGAGAGAAGAAAATAGAAAAATAAGAATGAATAGATGTGAGTAGTGAAGTGTAAGGAAGAATAGACGTTAAGAAGTATTATGGAGAATAAATAATAAGAAGTGAATAAGTCAGTGATTGAAGATTAAAAAAGGAACAACTGAAGAATATTGTAAATCTGATATATATGTACATATAGAAGAGTGAGTTTTGTTGATGTAAGAAAAAGAAACAAGATAAAATGAATAAATTTAAAAAAAATATATAAGGAAGAGTAATTGGCTAAGGAAGAAGATAAATAAGAGAAGAGATATAAGAGTGTGGAAATTAATTTTTTTATACAAACTTAAATATCAGGTTGAAGAAAATAAATTAAACTATCCATCATTAGTTATCATAAGCAATATCATCAAGGTGGAGAAGAAGTTTGTGTGTAGTGGTTTGGCACTCACAAAGACAATAGTAGGGGTTGGTACATCTAATAGGTCAGAGACTATGAATTGTGGGAGTTGGAATTCCCATATGTCATGTCCCCTTGCATTCACTAAGTCCCAAGTTAATAGTTAGCCTATTTTTGGCACCTTGATAGGCCTAAGTTATTGAATAGGGGTGTTTTAGGAAAAGGACAAAATTCAGTGTAAAATGAATTGTTGAATAGGGGTGTCTTAGGAAAAGAGATTATTTTCTTGAAGTAAAAAATCCCTTCATTCCTCTTGAAGAAGATGATACACTAGTATTTTCCTAAAGGATAAAATCCTTTCATTCCTCTTGAAGAGGATGATACCCCTATTTTGGATTTTTTTCTTTTCCTAAAAGAATCATTTCATTTCATGTGTATTCATGAGTACTATTGATTATAGGTTATGTCTAGAGTGAAGAGCTATATGCTATAAATTTTCATGAAGTCTACACAAATTACTACACACTTGATTGTAAGTTGCAAGAGGTGTAATTATTACGATGCCAATATTGATGCCATTCAGGGATCTATGAGTGCATGATCACAATTGGATGGATATTTAATTCCTATTTGTAATAAGATGTGGAGCATAGTTCTCTCATCCTTACATAGTCTACAACTAGTTTTGTAAGCCTGTTACTAGCTTAGGCATGTCACCTGTGCATGGACAAGAGAACTCAAGTGATCATCTTCTTAGGATGATGTAGTACTCATAATTTGTGTTTTCTAAATCTATTAATTTGGTTAGCCTTTAGAATAATATTTATATCAATTCAAAAAATAATTTGGTGATGTTTGTTGAACAATTATGTGTTTCATGAAGACTTGTGTCTAGTTTAGTTTTTCTTTTATGATGTTAGTAATATTTTATGTTAACTACAATTAATCTAAAGTAGGCTAGATTAGTAAAGAGTCAGTGACTTTTTATAGCCTTTCATAACCCATAGTTTTGATTGAAGATTCATTCATTTAAGAATTTACTAGGTATTACATCAAAATGTTAGACAACACTCATAACACCATACCACAATCCAAATCACCTAAGTTGATGTGTTGTCAACTAAAACCTTTTTTGATGCTAAAATCATGAACCTGTAGGAGTTGATGAAATCCAACTCCACAGTCGCCAAGATCACCTACATGCAAAAATAACTTGTCGAAGGGAAACCAAGAAGGAAGAGGTGAAGCTTGGAAAAACCTTAAATGGACATGAGAGAGAAAATATGCAAAACAATGAAATTATAATTACAATGAGAATGCAATGTGAAAATAGAAAGAGAAAGCCTGAATATAAAGTCCTCATGGAAGCTTGTAGAACAAGCTAGAAAGAAGTAGAAGATAAGGTTGACAACCAAGCATCCACAAAAAGGTGGAACATGCTAGAAGGACACAAACTCCTGTGCTGTCAACAACTTATCACTACATGCATTAAATGCTAATTATTAAATAAATGCATTGACCTAAGTAAGCTTAAGTAAATAGAATAAATAATTAATAAATTATTTACTATAACACCCCCCCTTAAGTGCAACTTAGGGGAATGCCTTAAGCTCACAAAAACTAAGATGAAAAATGCAAAATGGGTCCCAGCAATGAGGCCATGTTAGGTGCCCATGTACAATGCAAGAAATGAAACCTTTGTAAATAGGGAAAGAGAGAAAACCACGTGGGAAAAACCCTCCCCCAAAAAGAGGTAAACCTAGTGAAGAACTGAAGAAGCCTACAACTAGGGGAATGTCCCCTAAATTAGGAACAAGAAGTGATCATGAAGAGCATCATTGAAGCATGAAGAAGCTGTAAAGTCTACCATCAAAAAGAAAACTACTAATTTGAAGTACCACCAAGGAAGAAGATGACACGAACTAAGCATGTCTATATGGTAGATGATCCATCTCACTGAAATGCATAGGTAGTGAGCCACTGCAATCACCTCATATATAGGATCAACCACTGAATACATAGCTCACACTATCGAACCATTGAATCATGGATGCATTAGAACAACATCATAATCCCCACTTAATGTAGATGAGGTGAGATGATAGGTAATTGAGAAGGTGGGCCAAAAATGTCCTGCAGACGAACCGAGAATGATGAGAGAGGAAGAGTTAAAAATACCTATAAAGACACGGTCACAATGATGCTACATGGGGCTAATGTTATGGAAGGGACACTCACTTGACAAAGGGAGAAGGCCTAAAATAGCAAACAACTATCCCCCCCATGGTGCTTTATAAAAAAAGTTCAAGTACAACTATCTCAAAAAATAACGTTCATGAACCCAAAATGCAAAAGTGGCACTTTGTCTCAGTGCGTATACATAAAAGTGCTTACAAATGATGTCTACAATGATCAAAAAAGGAAAAAGCTGACACAAAAGATAGGACAACCTAAAACAAAGGAAATCATGCCAAAAAAATGATCCTCGGACCTGGAACACCTAAGATATTCACCATATAGAAAAAATGCCAAAAATATGATAGAAAGAACATGGGCTAGAATCTAAGGAAAAAGACTATATTTATGAAGAGGTGACAAAACTAGCTTTCCAAAAATATAACATTTTCAAAAAATTGACATGGGACGCAAAAGATATGCATGTTGGAGTCAAAAATAGAACTTTGGACTTCAAATAAAAAAAGGGAAACAAAATTGTATCAAAACCTAAAAATACCTACACCAATATCTTTGTCTTGGAACCAGCTTTCTAGTGCTTCTTTTAGATTGGAAAAATACCTCTGTATGCTCAAGTTATGGCCAAAAAACCAAAGGTAGGTCAAAATGACCTTGGAGAGGTCAAGAGGGTGATGCAAGATGATGTCAACAAATAACGAGCCTAAATTTGACAGCTAGATAGCCATCACAACAAAAAAGAATACCACATGGTAGGTCCACATGGTAGCCATATGGCAAGCAATTGATGTGGTAGGGGCCATGTGGCAAAGTGCCATGTGGTAGCCTTGCCACATATCACATGAAAATTGTGTGCTGACTAGGCGAAAGAATCCAATGGAGTACTGATCTATCACTAATGTGTATAGGTGTAGAGGAACTGATGGTGGTGTTCAAAATTAGTGGTGGGTAGAGCAGACAGAGGTGCAAAATCGGTGGAGAACCTATAGAGCAGAGGGAGAAGGTGGTGCCGTTGGTGATAGGGGAGGTGTAGGCAGAGGTGAGGGCTGGGAGGAGCTTGGGTGGTGTAGTCTGTCATAGTGAGCAGCCCTGTAATGGCTGCTAGGCATAGCTATAGTGGTGTGCTCTGTGCAAATATATTTTTTAAAAATTGTTTTCTACTCTGCATCCATACAATCCATACAGAGGGCCTGCAACTAATTTATTTTGCCTCCCAGAGCCCTATCTCTAAAATTGACAAATTTTATATGGATCCTAGCTAAAAAATGCCTTCTGAATCCAATGGTAGCATCCTTTTGGGCCCAATGTGCTCCAAAAAATTGCTCTTCCCTTGGATTGAAGAAAACTGCATAAACAAACTAGGATTTGTGTCTCCGAATCATGGCTTCAAAAAACCTTCAACAAAGCAACAATAGGAAGGCTTTGATACCATGTAGGAGTTGATGAAATCCAACTCCACAATTGCCAAGATCACCTACATGCAAAAATAACCTTTCGAGGGGAAACCAAGAAGGAAGAGGGGAGCTTGGAAAAACCCTAAACAGACATGAGAGAGAAAATATGCAAAACAATGAAATTATAATTACAATGAGAATGTAATGTGAAAATACAAAGAGAGAGCCAGAATATAAAGGCCTCATGGAAGCTTGTAGAACAAGCTGGAAAGAGGTAGAAGATAAGTTTGACAACCAAACATCCACAAAAAGGTGGAACATGCTAGAAGGGAACAAGCCCCCGTATTGTCAACAACTCATCACTACATGCACTAAATGCTAAATATTAAATGAATGCATTGACCTAAGTAAGATTAAGTAAATAGAATAAATAATTAATAAATTATTTACTCTAATAGAACCCAATTATGAGGCATTACATATTCAAATGACCTAGTTTCCTACCAATTAGGAAGGATAGTTTAATCCCACTAATTTCTATTTCATGTTTTCAACTATAAGAATAATTATTAGCAACAAATTCAATAAAATTAAAATTACATGGAGTTTAAGGCTTTCCACCTATAGGTTCAGAAGCTTGTACACCAATAGAGAGAATTTACAATTATTTTTTTGAAAGAGAGTGACAATGACTTCTCCAATTTTTTCTTTTATAATTTTCTCGCACCAATGTAAATAGGTTGTGAAAAGAAGCCTCATACAAATTTTTAGAAATAATAAGCATGAAATTTATAATAGTATTGGTACAAACACTAGTATAATATTTGTTGGAATTGTTTAGAATAACTGAGTGGGTGGGGGGGGGGGGGTGGGCAGGGTGGGTGAATCAGTCATTCAAGGTCCAAACGTACAATTAAAACTTTTCACAACTTAGTGAACTCATATCCATAAAAAATTTGATCATATATGCATCCATTAGATCATACAATCACTTAAAATTGTAGGTTACTATCAAATAAACTTTGCAAAAATGTAAACATGAAACATAACAGATTCAGTAACACATTTGACACAATGATTTAATGTGAAAACCCAGTTTGAAAAAAACCACCAGTAACATGCTACTCATTCTCACTCTTTTGAAGTGATGCCCTATGAAAGACTAACCTTGTTAAAGGTTACAATGCACACTATTAAATGTGACTTGGTTAAAGGATTTTAATCACCCTATTATGAGTGAGCCTTGTTAGAGGACTCTAGATCATTTAGTTAGAATGTCACCCGGTTAAAGGATTTACTAATGACTATTAGGTCAATCTTAATCCAAAGGATTTACCCTAGATTGGTACAATGATTAGAAAGTAACAGTAAGACTTTCATTTGATAAAAATTTACAATAAACTTACAGCTTATAGATCTTTGTTTTAGTCCTTCGTTCTACTTGGCTTTCACACACTTCAACTCTGGCAGCTTGTTCACCCTTCAAGAATCCATACCCTTAAGCCTTCTTATTTTTCTTGCAAATGAAATATCTTCTCTTAGGCCATTGAATAAAGAAATACCCTAGTCTCCTTGTCTTCCTTAGGTTCTTGCACATGATAACCTTTTCTTTTGACCAACCATCTCTATAAATAGAAAATTAAGATCTTTTTCCATTCATCCTCCATCATCCATTTTAGGGTTAGATTCGATTAGGTAGGATTCAATGAATTTACCCATCATTTTATTTCATTACCTTCTAGAAAATTCTCCTGCAATCCTCTTTGAATTTTCCTCAAAAGAATTCATCATGAATTTTGTCCACCAATTTATCAAGCTTATCTTCCACGCAGTTCACACAATCAAAGAAATCAAACTTGTCAGCTTAGATTAATCAAATTCTTGATCTTTCTCATTATCATGACACTTGGCATTAACTTTCTTCTAATACTCAACACATACTATGTTTCTCGACGTCCACTATCAAAACACTCAGCACAAACTAAATTTTACTCTTGCTCAACATCAACTAAACTTTACTCAACTTATATTATTTCACTCAAGTTACACTGAAATTGACTTTTCTTAGCTCCAACAGATTTTTCACTCGACTTACACTAACTTTTTTCAACACCTACTATGTAGATTGTTAAGCTTGGTAGACATAATTTGTTTAACTTGTTATTGAAAACTTAATCAGCATAACCATCCTTTGCTACCTTAAGTAGATTATCAATGCATTATAATATCACTATCTTAAATGATCCTTGTACTACTTTTTCATATCATAACTCAACCTTTCCTCTAGGTGCTATTGTTATCTCATTTGATCAAATACTCTTCATCAATCAAACAAATTGTAAGAACTTGCCTTAGAGAAAAATACACTAGGAACTAGGAACTCAAACACAAGCACAACTATAGACCAGAAAGAGAGAGTATGATTAGAATGATGATATATTCATTCAATATGCCTTAAGAGTAGACTAGGAGTGCCTATATATAAAGGCCTTTGAGATGCATCTAGAATGCCCTTGAGTCAGCTACATGGTAAGTCATACAACCAGGCACATATCCACTAGATATGGGTTATCCTCCATTAAGCATGGAAGTAAGTGTGATGATGAGAGGATAAGCTTACAAGGGTGTAACGTGCAAATCAATGTTGTAGACAACATGTGCTGAAATAGAGTTGCGTACTTCTATGTTGTCAATATGACAACTCAAAAAGGTACACAAACTCCTAAGTGTCTCACAAAATAAATAATAAGATAATGCAATATAATAAAATAATGCATTAACCTAAGTAAACTTAAGTAAGTGTAAATAGTAAATATGTATTGACACCAAAACCCCCCCTTAAGTGCAACTTAGGGGAATTCCCTAAAGCTTACGAGAACTAGGATGAAATGCAAGATGGGTCTTGACTACTAGGCCATGTTAGGTACCCATGTACACAATGAAATGCAATCTCTCATAAAGCGAAGAAAGAGGGAAAACCTCATGGGAAAAACCCTCCCCTAAAAAGAGAGATAAATAGGGATACATGGATTGATGGAGTAATCAAGACCCCCCCATTACAACATACATCTAATATATACATAAGTGAAGAAACGAGAAGAACAAGTCCTTATAAGAGGAAAAAGTTCCCCTATAAGAAAGAAGAGGAAGAGAGACAAGGTAGTCCCCGCACCCCCGCCCCCCCCCAAAATGAAGAATTCTTGTTAGTGAAGACTGCTCCAAGGAAGAAGCTAATCCAAGAGTGCTAGATAATGTTCCTCCCCTTTGGAAGAAACAAAGGAAAAGGTGCAATACTAAAGATGTATGCTGGTCCTAAAACCTACTCAAGTATCCCTATGTTGATGTGGATGGTCATCCCTTCCAAATGTGCTGAAAAGAATGAATGTAGATCTGGCAAGGATGTCTATTGAACCTATTCCAATGAACCATTTATCTCCTCTACTGATAAAGAGACCTCCTCCAATTTTTGTACATAAGGATGCACAATCACACCAACCTATAAAGATTGATCATGTAGAGAATGGACATGAGGGTCAAAGTGATCCCTGGCAACAACTGTAGAAGGATCATCTTCATCAAGAGAAGATATAAATCATCAAGGCTATCTCCCGAGTTTGCAGTATGTGACTCCAAAAAAAACCCTGCAATGTCTACCATGTAGTCATCAATTGAACCTAGAGCTAGAAGAAAACATGTACCCTACTGTGATAGACCTTTCACTATGGCAATATAAGCATGCGGACTAGATTGATGACATGACCTCTCACTGCAACTGTTGATAGAACCCCACATGTTTAAATTTGTTGAAGCACTATCACTGGTGTCACTATCAATTTCCAATGTATACGAAGTGTGGAGAGAATTAGAGGATAAGCTGGGTGAACTTTCCTCAAAGTGAACATCCTTCTCCACAAAGATCTCATGAGTCCCTAGATCCATAAGTCTATAAGCTTTAGCATTGTCTTTATACCCAATAAAAGTAAAAGGCCTAGGTGTTAGTGCCTTGCAACCCTTGGAAGATAGGTTTACCCATGCTACACAACTAAAGACTCTAAAGTGACAACTAGTTTTCTATTGCACCATGCCTCAAAAGGAGTCTTGCCATCTAAGGCAATATGAGGAGACCTATTAAGTATGTGAGTAGCACTGCTAATGGCTTCAACTTCAAGTGCTAGATCAAGAGACTTGGCTTTTATCATGCAACTTGCCATGGATTTGAGAATCCTAATCCTCATAGCTATAACATCTATCTTATGTGGACTGAATGCTGGTGGATTCTAAAGATCAATTCCCTCATGTTTGCAAAAGTCTTTGAGTCTTTTGTTCACATATCTGTTCTCATTGTCCACCCTTAGAAGCTTGATGGCTTTCCTGGATTTGCATTAACATGAGTCTTAAAAGCTTGAAGCTTATGAACCACTTCACTCTTATGATGAAGGAAGTAGACCCATGTGAATCATGAAAGGTCATCAACAAACGTAAGGATGTAGTGGCCTTGACTGACTGATGTCACTACAAAGGGTCATGCTAAAACCATGTGAACTAATTGGAGAACAACTGGTGCTCTAGAAGACTTCCCTTTATCATGCTTCTCCTTGAGATGCATATCCACTAAACAAGATGAACACTCAACCTTAGAAAATTTGATGTTAGGTAGACCTTTGACCATGTGTTTTGAGCAAAGTTGTTGTAGAGAGTGGAAGGCAAGATGACCAAACTGCTCATGCCATAATGTTATTTGTGATTTAGAGTGAGTCAACAAGGCTTGAGAAGGAGACTTAGGCACAAAGTGGGAGAAAGAATAAAGCCTCTTGTCATCATTGACTTTCCCCATTGCAACCAATGAATCATCTGTTAGACTTCGCACCATCATTGAATTTGGAAGGAACTCAACTTTGTGACCATCTCCAAGGTGAATGATTTGGTAAACTGATAGGAGATTGGAGCTAAGGTTTGGAATGTAGAGAACAGCTTTGAATTCCCCATTGTCCATTTCCACATGTCCTTTTCTTTCAACTTCCCTTTTAGTATCATCTCCCACAAAGACATGTGGTACCTTTGACTGCTTCAATGAAGAAAAGTCTTCCTTTGAAGAACCCATATGGTAGGAGGCACTTGAATCAAGTATCCATTCTGAAGAAGAATTTGAATTTTCCCTAAGTGCTTGCCATTTTCTCTTTGAAGAGGTTGGAGTTGAATCCTTGGAAGTGCTTGGCACTTGAATCTTGTTCTTCCCAAGTAAGTTTTCTAACTCATCAATTCTTTTAATCTTGCAATGATGCTTGTCATGATTTGACTTTTTGTAGTATGCAAAAAAAAGTTTGTCCTCCTTTTTCATTACTTCCCTTCTTGTTAGAAGAAGAATTGCCTTGCTGTGAGGAGGATTGTTGTGTCTTAGATTGTCATTTCTACTTCCACTACTTCTTCTTGTTGTTGCTAAAACTTTTCCCTCCTTGACTTGATTGGTGCTCATCACTATCCACCAAGGCTTTAGTCTTTGATGTTGTGGGAAGTCCTAAATCCATCAAGTGAGATTGTTCAACAATCAAAATTTCTATGGATGCATCAAATGTAGGCTTCTGGTAAGTAGTTTTCATGGTCAACCTTTGAGTATTAAAATTGGAAACAAATGAAGCATACTTTGAAGGTAGCCTCTTCAGGATGTGATGAATCAACTTTTCATCCTTCATGGGATTTCCACAATCTTTAAGAAGTTCTCTATAGTCATTGGGTTTTTTTATGTAATCTTGAATTGTGTCAAAGTTCTTTGGATCTAAGAGAGGAAGATCATCCTCAATCTAAAATCCCTTTTCTTCATCTAGCTTACCATACAATAATTCAAGTTTATCCCGTGCAGGTTTGGATTCTATACAATTGGCAATGTGAAAGAAGAGATCTCTATGTACACAACTCCTAATAATTCCTAAGCCTATTGGTCTTGTTTTTTTCCATTCAATGAGTTCTTTAGCATCAGTAGGTTTGGTAATTATACCATCAACATAAAGACTGCAACCTTTTTCCATTAATCTACTCCATGCAATATCTTTCCACATAGAATAATTGCATGAAGTTAGAGGTGGACATTTAAATTAATCCATGATGTAGAAAATAAAAGGAGCACATGAGAGAGACACAAAAAACATAGTACACGCCTCCCCTTTTCACTCAATCAAAAGACCCCCCCAAAAAAGATGCTTTAGTACTTTATAAGTAGTGCATGTACAATGGGCCACTTATCAAAATGAACAAAGTTGACTTTCTAATTTTGCTTTTACAACTACCTTTTGAGGCCAACATCTATGACTAAGTACTATAGCTCAGATGTACAACAATTCTAAAAAGTAATCAAAGCTTTACAATTCAGAAAAAGCCCTAGTTCAAAAATTGAGAATTTTGTCCACATAACCTTAGAATCTAACTATAGATCTAGAAAGTAGATGAAAAATAACACACTTTCAAAAAAAATGGAACATGAAAAAGTGACCAGATGTGCCCGAATAGAGCATTCGAAGTTGCAAAATGTAGGATTAAGTAGGTACACTCACCAAAAAAGGTAATTTCTAAAAAATCCTTGCACCAAAACCAAAATATAATAACACCATTGGAAAGTTCAAGAAATTCTACCCAATTTCAAAAAAAATTGCACATGAATTGGAGTCTGGATGACCACGCTATGGGCTTGCAAAGTCAGGCTGCCAAATCAAAAAGCAATTTGGAGAGGGGTTTGGCAGGAAAATTGCATGCTTAAATTTGATGATCAAATGACCATTGCAGTAGTTATAAATTGCCTAGGAATGATGGTCAAATGGATGTTAAATTTTTTCCTGTGAAATGCTAAATTGACAATATATAAATTTGATGTGTCAGTCATACGGATGATGTGGAAAAAAGTGCTGACGTGGTAGCATACAAAATTGTCTGCATGTCAAGAGGACACATGGTAGATTATAAGTGGGCTGCATGGCAAGGTCCACCATGGTAGAGGTCTGCACTGGTGGATTGGGTGATGTGGCTGACGTGGGCAGGTTTTGCTATGTGGCGTTTGTAGATTCATCCATGTCGCTACTATCTGATGTCACAAAGGAAACACATGGATGGCTAGGTTGGAGACTTTCTGTGTGTCTAGTGGTGGACTAATGTCACCCGCTGCTAGGTTTTCTACACACTACACTTGAAAGGGATTCCGCGGTGCCAGGAAATGCACTGCTTGGGTTGGTTTTTAGTTTGGCAAAGTTGGTTTTAGTGGGAATTATCCCACATTGCCAAGGGAAACACCTTCCAAGGTGTATAAAAGAATAAAGGCTATGGTTTTTTCAACAAAGAACTTCTATCAAGAGTGTGGGTTGGCTGGGTTTGTTCATCAGTGGTTGGGTACTTGTTGCCGATCAGTTTGTGTGTTCACCACACTTTGAACTTGGCACCAGATTGTGGTTCACTGTCTGCCGAGTATTGCAAGATTATAATGCTTGCCAAAATGGAAGATACTCTTTGTGTCGGGCCAAGATCTGACAGCCTGGTACCTACAAAAAAATTTCTCTACTACCTGCCTGGAGGGAAATTTTTTTCTCTCAAAATAATCTAAAAATAATACAAAGAAAAAAATAAAATTACAGATCTAAAAATAATCAAATAGATCTGCAAATGACCATACCCAAACTAAAAATCGGGGCCTCCAAGTGCTGATTTGCAAATTTTTTTTGCATCATGGTCAACTTTGGGCTAAGGTAGCTGAGTTTATAGTCAATCTTCACCGAATTAGTGTTTCAAACACAATGGTGAGGTGAGATTTGGCTCTAGATGCTCCTAATTTTTGTAGTACTTTAGATTTAGGCTGAGGTACTGAAGCAACAATGGTCTCGAATGACTATGTGATGAGAAAATCTCCAATCTTTGATACCATGTAAGAATTTTCCTTAGGGAAAAATTCACCTAGGAACTAAGAGCTCAAACACAAGCACAATTGTAGACCAGAAAGAGAGAATATGATCAGAATGATGATATATTCATTTAATATAACTTAAGAGTACACTAGGAGTGCTTATATATAAAGGCCTCTAAGATGCATCTAGAATGCCTCAGAGTCAGCTACATGATAAGTCATACAACTAGGCACATGTCCACCAAATCTGGGTTATCCTCCATTAAGCATGGAAGTAAGTGCGATGATGAGAGGATAAGCCTACAAGGGTATAACATGAAAATCAGTGTTGTAGAGAACATGTGCTGAAATAGAGTTCTGTACTTTTGTGTTGTCTCACAAAATAAATAATAAAATAATGCAATACAATAAAATAATGCATTAACCTAAGTAAACTTAAGTAAGTGTAAATAGTAAATACATATTTACACCAACACAAATGATAGTACTAAAATCATCCTAGCAATTCTCTTACCAACAAGTAGCAGGTTTGACATCAGTGACAAAACAATGATTAAAACACATTTTCACACTTGTATCAATTTGTTTTCAACAATCTCCCTCTTTGACATTGATGGCAAACCAATTTGACTAAACTTAATCAATACAACCAACAAAATACCAAAAAGAAAATAATTCCTTGTATTGAAGTCTCTCCCTCTATCAACAACTTTCATCTTTTGAATAGGTTCCTTGTTTTGAAATCTCTCCCTCTATCAACAACTTTCATCTGCTGAATAGGTTAGAAAATTTTCTTTCAATCAATAGACAATCAATCAACTCATCCTTATGACTCCCTCTAGATAACTTCTTATATCTCCTTTGACATTAACTCCCTCTTACTAGGTATTCATGTTTTTTCTATGTTTACTTTCATCTCCCTTAGCAGTTAGGATTTCTCCCTCAACACGATCAAAATTTCTCCATCATTGCTCCCCTAGAAGGATTAGGATTTCTCCCTCATTTCTCCCTCTATAGGATTTCTCACTCTTTGAAAAAAATTCCAATGAATTGTCATCTTAATATGTAGATATGAACATGTTCAATTTATCCCTTTGTCACCTAGCTTGTGACTGATTTGTAACTCTAGCTCTTTGATTACTTTAGGCAACACCTAAAGTAAGATCCACTACATCAATGTGTAGCATATGTCAATTATCTTATTTGATGTAGGGCACTCCTCATGCTTTTTAGATAGCCTTTGATAGGGTATCACCCCTATTTTACCTCTTAGATACTTATGAGCATCCTTAGTTAATGCTTTTGTAAAGATATTAGATATCTACTCTTTTGTGTTAACATATTCCATCTTCACCTCTTTATCTTGAACTAACTCTCTCAAGTAATGATACTTGATTTCAATGTGCTTATTCTTTGTATTCATCACATGATTCTTTGATATATTTATAGTGCTTGTATTATCACAATAAAGTATCATAGGTTCTGTGATTTCTTCCTTCATACCTTTGAGTAGTTGTTTGATCCATATAGTGTTTGTACAATTTACTATAGTAGCGACATATTCAACTTCATCAGTAGATTGAGAGATATGATTTTTTTTCTTGCTAGTCCATTTAACTAGCGTTTTGCCTAAGAAAAATGCTCCTCCCCTAGTGTTCTTCCTATCATCAATATTTCTAGACCAATCAACATCAATGTAGGCTCTCAATTCAAATTCCTCATTTTTCTTATAGTATAGACCATAGTCTTCTATTCCTCTTAGATATCTAATTATTCTCTTAACTACCATCATATGATTCTCCATGGGATTAGTAGAGAATCTTGCAACTATCTCAACAAATAATGCAATATTAGGTCTATTGTGTACTATACATTGTAATTGTGAATCATAGACCTATATAATGATTGATTCACCTCAGCTGAATCATCATTCTTTGAAAATTTATTTCTTGTCAACATATTTGTGCTTACTGGCTTGAAATCATCCAATCCAAAAGTTTTTATTATCTCTTTTACATTCTTAGATTGAGTGATGTTTATACCATATTTCATTTGATGTACTTACAAACCCACAAAGAACTTGATCTCTCCAAACATAGACATCAATATTTCTAGACCAATCAACATCAATGTAGGCTCTCAATTCAAATTCCTCATTTTTCTTATAGTATAGACCATAGTCTTCTATTCCTCTTAGATGTCTCATTATTCTCTTAACTACCATCATATGATTCTCCATGGGATTAGTAGAGAATCTTGCAACTATCTCAACAAATAATGCATTCCTATCATCAATATTTGTAGACCAATCAACATCAATGTAGGCTCTCAATTCAAATTCCTCATTTTTCTTATAGTATAGACCATAGTCTTCTATTCCTCTTAGATATATCATTATTCTCTTAACTACCATCATATGATTCTCCATGGGATTAGTAGAGAATCTTGCAACTATCTCAACAAATAATGCAATATTAGGTCTACTGTGTACTATACATTGTAATTGTGAATCATAGACCTATATAATGATTGATTCACCTCAGCTGAATCATCATTCTTTAAAAATTTATTTCTTGTCAACATATTTGTGCTTATTGGCTTGAAATCCTCCAATCCAAAAGTTTTTATTATCTCTTTTACATTCTTAGATTGAGTGATGTTTATACCATATTTCATTTGATGTACTTACAAACCCACAAAGAACTTGATCTCTCCAAACATAGACATCTCAATTTTTTTCTCCATTTCATTTGCAAAAGCCTTACATAAAATATATTTACCTCCAAATATGATATCATCAAAAAAAATTTCAGAAAGTAAAATACTTTTGCCTTGCTTTGTCTTTAGTACATATTTTTTTTATTATTAGTCCTCTTAAATCCAATCTTCACGAGATAATTATGAATCGTTTCATACCATGCTCTTGGTGCTTGCTTCAAACCGTATAAAGTTTTGTGTAGTTTACATACCATGTTTTGGTTTTCAGCATCAACAAATCCTTCCAGATATTCTATATAAACCTCTTCCTCCAATATACCATTTAGAAATGTAGACTTAACATCCATTTGATAAAATTTGGAACCTTTGTATGTAGAGTAAGCAAGCAGAGTTCTTACTCTTTCCAGTCTTGCAATAGGAGTGAAAGTTTCTCCATAGTCTATCCCTTCTTCTTTTGCATATCCTTTACAAACTAATCTTGCCTTATTCCTTGTGACTTCACCATTTTCATCTAACTTTTCTCTATATACACACTTGGT
Source organism: Cupressus sempervirens (assembly GCA_028749045.1). Lineage (NCBI taxonomy): Eukaryota > Viridiplantae > Streptophyta > Pinopsida > Cupressales > Cupressaceae > Cupressus > Cupressus sempervirens. Next base: position 331,151,985 of record CM053789.1, read on the forward strand.
GCTAATCACAAATTTTTCTTCAAGTCTAGGAACTAGAGTCCACGCCTTATTTTTCTCAATTTGTTCAATCTCCTCTTCCATGGCTTTACTTCAGTCCACATCTTCTAAGGCATCTTTCACTATTTTAGGTTCTTGCATGCTCAACAAAAATGTATCATTTCTTATCTTGTTTGTTGTCATTGGTCTAACATCTTTATCTCTAATGATTTGTGCATTAGGGTGATGTCTCTTGACATACTTAGGCAATCTTGGTTTTGCTATGTTTTCTTCACTTGGTCTCTCAACTTCTAAATGATAGAATCACTAGTGGCAAGTGGAGGAAGTGAATTCAATCAATTTCTTTATTTTGAGCCAATGAAAACCACATTTCAAGGGCTTGTGAAGTTGTTTGTGTGTGCAAAATTTCATTTTATGATCAATTTTCTAGGAAAGCTATGACAAACTCTTAAAATTTTCTTGAAAATCATAAAGATGCATGTTTAAAATTTAGTTAAATTATGTATATCTTTGTTAGGTTTTTCAACATCTCTTCCATGTACACTAATCTCATAATTAGAATGTGCCTCAACTTCATTCTGTGACTCAACACCCAAATGTCACTTAGTTCTTGAATTTAGCTCAATATTCATAGTATGTGATTTGACAGTTACTGAAACTTGCTATTGGTTTGTAACTTGATTTACAACATCTTCATTAGAAGGCATACCTTCATAAAAGTATACAAAATATTTGTATTATTTTGGTTGCTTCATAGGTTGAGCCTCATGTACCTATGTATATTCATCAAATTTCACATTTGCACTTTCCACAACTTTGTTAGTTTTAGTATTTAAACACTTATATAAGATTTAATTTTTGTGGAATAATAAAGGAATATACTTTCTTCACTTTTTTCATCTAATTTACCATTCCTAAAATCCTAGAGAATATAACACTTGCTTTCAAATAACTTAAAATATTTTACATTGGGTGAGTATCCATACTATAGTTCAACAGGTGTTGAATGAATACCTTTCTTGATTTGCACATATTTCAAGGTATAAAAAATTGTACTTATAGCTTCTCTCCATTATTTTAAAGAAATATTTGTCTCCATCATGAGTGTCCTAGCATAGTCCATTATAGACTTGTTCCTCCTTTCAGCAATTCCATTTTGTGGAAGGGTTGTAGGAGCAGATCTTTGTCTTTTGATTCCTCTATCATTATAAAACATCTCAAACTTATTTGATGTAAATTTTCCTCCTTTTTTAGATCTCAAACATTTCAAACTTTTACCTATTTCCTTCTCAACTCTTGGTAAGTACCACTTAAACATTTAGAAAGCATCATATTTCTATTTTGAGAAACATAACTATCATCATTCTAAAATAATAATAATAAAATAGCATAATGTACTTATGTCCTTTGTAGCTTTGCACTTCAATTGGTCCACATAAGTTAGTATGAAAAATCTCTAATATTCCTATAGAGGTTCGAGTCTTACACTTAAAACATGTGCCATTATTTGCAAATTATATTGTTAGGTTTCTTCAACTTAGGAAAGCCTCTGACTCTTCTCATGTTACTGATTCTAACCAAGTTATCAAAATTAACATGACATAACCTCTTGTTCCATAGCCACACATTATAAAATTCTACAATTAAATAGGTAGCATCCTCTATATCAAGGTATAATTTATTGCCTCTAGTTTGATCACCTTTTCCAATTAGTTTTCCATTAGTATCATATATCTTAGCAATCTTGTTCTCAAACTCAACCCTAAAACCTGAATTATTTAGTCGTGACACACTCAACAAATTATATTTAAGTCCTTCAATATAATAAGCATTATCACATAAAATCTTTTTTGTGAGTTTGTTAGAACCTTTTCCTTTTATCAGACATGGTGCATCATTACCAAACCTTATACTATTTCCATCATAAAAATTCAAGGTAATGAGCTTACTTTTATCTCCAATCATGTGATGTGAACACCCATTGTCAGTGATCCATCTGTCATTCTTGTTCACACAAGACACTAGTGCAATTGCCTCATCCTCATTAGATTCTTCCTTCATTATGACATACACCACTTAATTATCATGATCGTCAAATCTATCTTTTGTTTCCTCTTAAGCAATGTAGCAAAACTTCTTGTCTTTTTCTTTGTAATCTTTGGTATCTTCATCTCTTCTACTTTTGTACTTGTCTCAACCTTTTTAATTATTCTCCATTGGATATCTAGCCACAATATGAACAACCTCATTGAAATTGAAACAAATGATAGGTAACTTACCTTTGAACTTGTCTTTATCTCTGTAAAATCTCCTTGCTAGTAATGCTCCAAGTTGATCTACATCTTCCTCATCTATATCACTGTCACTGCACACATATTTTACCTTTTTCTTCTTCTTCTCTTTAGGTTCCTTTAATGAAAACTTGGCTTTGAAAGTAGATTCAATAGTGTCAAGTTTTTAATTATCAAAATTAGAGAGCTCAAAAGTAGTGAGCCTACCTATCAGACCTTCAAGAGTCAAATCCGTCCCAAGTATACATCTTAGTTCTTGTATTGTAGAAACTCTAATAGCATAAATGGGAAACAATGTTCTCAAAACTTTTCTTAGTATAGTCTCATCATCTATTTTACTAGTAGATCCTCTTATTTCATTAACAACATCTTTTATCCTAAAGTAATATTGAGTAATATTCTCACCTTCTTGCATTCTCAAATCATCAAACTTACCTCTAATTCTTTTAGATTTGGCTCTTAATATGTTTTTCTCACCTCCATGGATGGTTTTTAGAGCATCCCACATTTTATTTTCATTGTCATAACCATTTATATCATCAAACTCAGCATAACTTAGGGCAGAGGCAATCTCCAACATTTCTTGGTTGTGTTCTTTCTTATTTTTCAGATCTTCAATAGTTAGGACTCTAGCAGGATCAATGTGCTCACCAACAATAGTAGATTGTGCATGATCTCCTAGATGTCCTAGGTGTATCTTCATCAAACTTTTCCATGCAGGAAAGTTATCTCTATTAAGCTTGGGTACCTCTCCTTTTGACATCTTGATCTTTTTGCTTCTAGTACCTTCAAACTAGTCCTCTTAAGCAAATGACTCTGATATCAATTGTTCAAATTCTTTGGAATAATTGTAGGGTGGGGGGTGAATCAGTTATTTAAGGTCCAAATCTACAATTAAAACTTTTCACAACTTAGTAAACCCATATCCATAATTTTTTTCCAATCATACATGCATCTATTAGATCATACAATCACTTAAACTTGTAGGCTACTGTCAAATCAACTTTGCGTAAATGTAAAAATGAAACATAATAGACTCAATAACACATTTGACACAATGATTTAATGTAGAAACCCAATTTTGCAAAAACCACCAATAACATGCTACTCATTCTCACTCTTCTAAAGTGATGCCCTATGAAAGGCCAACCCTATTAAAAGTTACAATGCACACTATTAAAGGTGACCTGGTTAAAGGAATTCAATTACCCTATTAGGAGTGAGCCTTGTTATAGGGCTTTAGATCATTCACTTGGAATGTCACCCAGTTAAAGGATTTACAAATGACTATTAGGTCAACCTTAAACTAAAAGATTTACTCTAGATTGGTACAATGATTAGAAAGAAAAAGTAAGGCTTTGATCTAATAACAACTTACAACACACTTGCAAATTACAGATTTCTGTTTCAGTCCTCCATTTTTCTTGGCTTTCACACACTTCATCTCTAATAGCTTGTTCACCCTTCAAGCATCTATACCCTTAAGCCTTCTTGCTTTGCTTGCCAATGTAGTCTCTTCTCTTAGGTCATTGAATGAAGCAATATCCTAGACTCCTTGTCTTACTTAGGTGCTCGCACATGACAACCTTTGCTTCTGACCCACCATCTCTATAAATAGAAAATTAAGATATTTTTTCGTTCATCCTCCATCTTCTATTTTAGGGTTAGGTGAGATTAGGTAGGATTCAATGAATCTACCCATCATTTCATTTCATTCCCTTCTAGAAACTTCTCCTTCAATCCTCTTTAAATTCACCTCAAAATGGTTCATCATGAATTTTGTGCCACCATCTTATCAAGCTTATCTTCCACATAGTTCACACAATCCAAGAAATCAAACTTGTCAACTTAGATTCATCGAATTTTTGATCTTTCTCATAATGTTGTCACACATTAACTTTCTTTTGATGCTCTGCACATGCTATATTTCTTAGCATCCACTATCAAAAGACTCAACACAAACTAAAATTTACTGGTGCTCAGTATCAACTAAACTTTACTCAGTTTACACTACTTCACTTGGCTTACACTAAAATTGACTTTTCTTAGCTCCAACTAATTTTCTGCTTGGCTTACACTAACTTTCCTTGGCACCTACTATGCAGATTGTTAAGCTTGACATACAAAATTGATTTAACTTGTTCTTCTGAACTTAATCAGTGTTTCCATCCTTTGCAACCTTAAGTAGATTAGCAAGGCATTATAATATCACTATCTTAACTGATACCTGTACTCCTTTTCCATATCATAACTCAACCTTTCCTCTAGGTGCTATTGTTACCTCATTTAATCAAATCTTCTTCATCAATCAAACAAATGATAGTACTAAAATTATCTAAGCAATTGTCTTACTAGGAAGTAGCAAGTTTGACATCAATGAAAAACAATGATTGAAGCACATCTTCACACTTGTATCAATCTATTTTCAACAATATTTGGGGAAGAAGTTGCCACAAATTCAACCTAAGGTACAAACATGATTATTGCAAATACATTTGCATTACTTTTATTGATGTTGTGTACCTCCATTGTGTTTCCCCATTTAAAAAAAATTGTTTGACAAGAAAAAGAGGCAACAATGTGTATTAGTGAAATACTCATAATTTACCCAAGTTTAAGAGCCCCTTATTTTAACATAAAATAAGCATGATATATCAATAAAAAAGAAAAAGAAAAGAATATTGAACCAAATCCATGAGCTTCTCCTAGAAAGTTATGTCATCTCACTACCTCTCTATTTAATAGTCCTAGCTAGCAATTTTTTTGGGTTCATATTTATGAACAATTCATAAAATTTCTATTGATTTTTGTTTCTTCTTTGAAATCTAGCAGAAGTAGGATGACCAAAATACCTCTTGTCAATTTTTTAAAATGAAGTTTAAGAAATCTCACTCACACTAGGCAAAGCATTATCTACTAGCTTATTTCCTAAAATGCATTATAATTTATCAGATAATAAGACTAATGAATATAATATTGTAAGAAAAAGATAAATAAATTTAATTATAGATAGTAAAAAAATCTTACTAGAATAGGATTATCTTTACTTCTTCTTCTTCTTCTTCATTGCCTGACAAGTTTTTTGGCTTCTCCTTAGAAACTAATGGATAAGCTAGAACCAAATCACCAAAGTCTATCCATCATTTGAAACCAATTACTAATTTAAATTTGGCATCCTATTATGAATCATTGACAATCTAGCACATTAAAGAGAATTCTTACATTGAATTAATGGATGCATGGGAATACATTATAATAACTAGAAATGGGAACCCTAAGTTTTGACATATAATATCATTGATATACATGTGAAATCTACTTAATTGGGGGTCTTCTCACCATACATATAAAATTAGTACTCTAGAATCTAGACTATAGAGATGTGATAAGTAGCAACCAAATGTATTCCAAAAACATGATCAAAGCTCATAATGATGGCACTGCTCAATTTCAATCATTATTTCACCTTCTTTATTTCACCATTTATTTAAAATAAAACAAAATAAATAGCCATAAAAATATTTAATTAGCTAAAATGAAGCATACCTAATGCCCTCCTTTGTGATTGACTAGCATGCATTCGTATCCTTAACATGATAAAAAATGTTTGACTCGACATGTAATATAAAAAATATGCAATCAACTCTACCCATTTTGGCCACCATAGAAACCCATTGAATTAATGTTATAGAACATTTTTGTAGGTTCAAAATATGTCAAGTTTGAATGGGTACTTAAATCATATTCTACAATCTTTTACCTCCTGAGGGAAACGTATTTCTTTCTAGTTACTTTGGAATTTATCGCAGTAATTCTACTAAAACATATATGCACACAATACATATTTAGGAAATATATTATTTTTTAATTAGAAATTTTTTATCAGCAATAATAAGCTTGGTTATAGTTCTCATGCACATGTAGCCAGAGGTAAAAACTATTAAAAAAGTAACAGTAATAACCAAAAGTGAATATCCAACATAGCAATTCAATAAAGCCAAATAAGAGGACTTGCTGTTATTGTGGAAATCCCAATTTTGATGAAAAGAAGTGAAGAAAATTTTGAAGAATAGTACACCTCAATCATCAAACAAGAATAATGGGAATACCAGATATATTTGGGTAGAATTTTTAAATTCCAATAGTAGTGTTTCCTTTGGAAATTTGAAGCTTTTGTGAAAGGAAAAGGTTGTTGACAATTCTTTTACTAACTTCAGTAGCAAAGTTTTTGAATTTTAAAATGAAGTTCTTGCAAGCTTTGAAAATTTTATACTTTATGTAAAACTTTCCAAACTAATTAAGAAGCAATTTTTTTAAAAATGCATTCAATAACTTCAATAGAAAATATGGAACCAAATATTAATAATTTTGTCCTTGTATACCTCAACTAAATGGATAGGCTAAGAAAAACAATCAAAACATGTCCAAAATAGATGTCATTAACATTGAACATACTCAAATTAGGAATCATGACTTGTCTATTAAGAAACCCAACATAGATCATCAAGTGTGCAATTGAATATTTTAGTATGATCCTACAAGGAAGAAATCATTTAAAACTTCATCCAATCTTGTCATGGATTGCTTAGGAAATCATAAAATTCATTAATGACTAGAATAATGAGTCTATCAAAAAAATGGTTGATCAATTTGAACTAAAAATAGATATCATTCTCATTGAATATACAAAAATCTAGAATCATGACACATATACTAAAAACCCAACACTAATCAACAAGTGTACAACTCAATAAGTCAATATGATTCTCTAAGAAAAATATCCCATCAAAAACTTTATCCAAGCTTGGGGGCTTCTATTACACATTATGAAAGTTGTGACTAAGATAATGAGCTAGTCACAAACATGATAAATCATGCTAAATTGAAAATGATAGTATTATTTAAGAGAAAAGATAAATTATCGAGGCCCTAGTAATCTTAAACAATGATCTTGATGATTAGGTTGAAAAATTAAAGCATAGTAGTGGGGTGTTTATATAAACTAAATGCAATAAAGTTGTTCCTATATTCCTAAAATCCAAAGCAACAAAAATTGCTTCTCTATATAAAAAGTAACCAATCTCTCCATGTAATATGAACTTAAAATCAAGTGTTTAACTTGCAATTTCATTCCATAAGAACCACCTCTTTAAAATAATTTATGAGAATTAGTTGACCTTTGTGATATAAAGGTAGATCATACATAATGACATTCCATTCCAGATATCTTCCATTATGCTAGAATTCACAAAAGGCGAGAGGCATTCACAAAGCTTAAATTGTAAAATGCTTTAATATGTGTAGGCAACCCTTCATATTAAACTCCATAAGAGTCTTTATGTCAGCAATAAAATTTTGATTGGGATTTGGAGATCTATAAATTTTAGCCAATACCTCAAGAATGAATAATTATCTAGGAAATTAATTTTGCCCCTCCTATAGCCTTTATTAAGGTGATACACTAAGCTCATAATTTTATAATAATTATTTTGATTGTGTGGAACACAAAGCCACTAAATGAGAAACCAAAGGAGGATACTACTTTCCAATTTGTAGAGAACGCCACACTCTACTCTTCGCTTATGTAGTAATTGGTGGACCATTTCCAATATCATATATATATATATATATAGTTAATGATCAAAAGAAGTTCCATTTTACATTATCAAGGATTTAGATATAGTAATCAAATGATATTTGGTATTAACTGATGTCAATAAGGTTTGAATACTATTGGTAGAATTACATTTGATTATATTATTAGCACAATTATTAATGGTTGAAATGTACATTATATACCCTCATTTGTTTGTAGAATAGGAAACAATGTGGATTTGGAATGAAAGGATCAATGAGATGCTAATGCCATTAAAAAATAAATATTTTATTTAATAAATATTTTATTTAATAAATTACTTATTTATTATTACCTTGGATTGATCTTGGTCTAGAACCAAATGGAGATGAAAAATAAATTAATCAAATTTTATTTTAGTGAAAACTAATCTTGTATTCTAATGCTCAATATTAATATCAACTAGGAATTTGTGTCTCCAAAATTTACATTTGGGTGTGAATTCCCATTAGGTCATATTTTTATTTAAGCCTTTTTGAACAACATTTTTAAAAATTTGATTGGTGAAAAATGGAGCTTTATTGGTTGAAAACTCATGATCTAGATCTTGGTGAATTTTGACAAGTATTTTGGGTGTGAAGGAGGGGATCTGTAGGGTGTACCACCCAAAGGTTAGTTATTACAGAATTCATTTTCTTTATCTTTTAGATTTATCCTTGAGACTTCCTTTTTATTTCCTCCACACCCTTATTAGATGTAGCTTTCTTCTTTCCCAAGTTTCAACATCATTCAAGTTGTTTTTTTTTTTCTCACTATATGTGGATGCATGCGATGGAAAATTTAGAGTGAGATTTATGATGGATCAAGCCTATCCTAGTATATAGTTATTTATAAAGACATATGGACAATTAAGCTTGATGCATCAATTAGTCATTTGTAAAATCAATGTAGATACAAATAAGGATGAATTATTGGTGAATTAATGAGATTTATGGATCAAATGTTAAACTAAACTACATGGTAGGTGGATCTTGATCATATTTTATTCACATTTTATCATGGGAGGACTCAAGTTGTTTGAAATGCTTAAGATATTACATTGATGTTCATTCTAGACCTATACAAGGTAAAGTTCACATAGCCTCACCTCTACTTACCTAGGGTGGCATTTTGGCCTATCTTGTTGGGCAAAACTCTATGATGTCATTGGATGTGATGCATAGAGAATGTTGTAGCAACATCAATAGTAGTAATAGGAATTTCTTATTAGTAAGTTCTCTTGGGGTAATGGGTTTGGATGACCATAAGAAAAAATAATAGTTGCCTGGGCTAGTTCCATTTGGGAAGCAATCTACAAGACAAAGAGTGCTACAAACATGCTAAGGTTTATTTTTAGGGTCATACCTCTTCCAATTTACTACAAATCTATTAGAATATCTATAGGCCCTTAATACAATCCATCACTTGGAAGAAAAGTCACAAGCACACTGTTTAGTTAAAGAAAGGGTTATGTGCACTTTGTAGTGAAGGATGATCCTAGGTCTAGACCTATTTTTCTTCTAAAACTTGCAATATCTACCAACTCCCTTGTGAAAGAGATGACCTCTGGTTCAAACTTGCCTTGGAATTTGAGAGGACTAGTAAAAATAGAGGGACATTGTTTCAAGATTCCATAGAAGGAAAATAGGGTACGTTGTAAGGAGAAACTACTCTGAGACAAACACCCAGATTCTAAGCATGGTTCAGGCTATTTGAATGGGTATTGGAGTGATTCCAATTGAAGAGGGTTCTAAAGGGGAAATAATGTATATGAGAGCTAAATTTAAAATGTTTGTGGCATTGAGAGACTCTAAGGCTTTTTACATTATGAATTTTGATGCCACAAGTGGCCTTGACTTGAGCATTTTCTTACTGAGAACTTGATGATTTGAATTTATGTGTTATTAGGTTATAATATATATAGATGCCCTTATTTTTTTTATTGGGATCAGGTAATGAAAATATGAGGAGGGAAAATTTAATTGAGAATTAATTAGTTATAGCATCATAAATGTTTGGTTTCTTTTACTGTTGATAATCACATTCTAAATGGGAAAATGGAGAAATCTCCATTTTTAAAGCACAACAATTTATGTTTGTTGCAAAGGTGAGATGATCATTTGGGTTATATTGCATTAGGTTATCTTTCCCTTTAGGGAATCAACCTTTGAAATGATTTATATGAGACAATTTAAATTCAATATCTACATGAATCTGAACAGGGGGCAAGAGATGCAAATTGGGTTACTCTATTATAAATTGTTGTGATTGCTGGCTAAATCATTTGATCTAATTCACTACCAAAAAAATATAATTTATGAGACAATGTACATTTAATACTTTATTTTGAGGATCCAATTAAAGGATCCTTGAAAGGGATTGTAAAAACCTAGAATATTTTTCTTTTCAAAAAATCATGTTATGAATTGTCACTTTATATGTTAGATTGTAGAGATAATATCTCTCCTTTATTCTTAAACCTAGAACCTAACTATTTCAAATATGTGATAACAATATACAAATGTAATAATCTAACAAAAAAAACAAGGATAACACATGAAGATTAATAGAACTACAATCAGATACGGGCCATAAAGATGCCTAGGTGAAATATGTCTTTTAGAAAGAACATTTCCTGCATTGTTGGAGCAAAAAAAAACCAAATTTAATAGGAACTAATGCATGAGTAAGAAGAGCGATGACAGTGCACCTACATTTCTAGCAATTGTAGCAAGTGCACTTGTGTTGAATCCATCTGCTACAAGAGTTTCTACATAATATCTAGTCTAAATTTTTTTTTATTTTATAGATTATCGACCAAAGAATAAAAAAATTATTAACAAGTGCATTTAATTTTCCCTAAATTTGCTAAAATTCCCTCTAAACTACATTATCCATCCTTTTGACACCAAATGAAAAATTCCCTCCAAAGTGTCTAGTCATTCTTTTGCATAGAACTAAAAGTGCTTAGATAATTTTTATTATTTATATAATTGTGTGTGGCAAGTTTTTTATATATAATAATATTTATAAACATGTTATATATTGTAATATTTATAGAAATGCAATATATTATAATTGAGGAAGAGAAGTCATTTCTTGGTCTTTTTAACATAAAATATATAAAATTTTAATAAAAAACACAATATTACATATCCAAATTATAATATCATAAATAGGAGAAAAGTGATGATAAATAGACAATAATTTACAAAACACTATTTGGAATTTGGAATTTGTAATTGCATTGAATTATTTTATAGAAAAATAAATTTTTTTTTGATAATATTTAGATATTATATCCATTTTAATTTTTTATTTCGTAAGGAATTATCATAGACAATTATCCAAATGAAACATGCATGACTATTATGTATTCTTATAAATGACATTGCATGTGAAGTAAAGCTCATCAACTACAACACTTCTAAAAGCACCAAATATTGTATAAAGTAAATTGGGTTCTCGTACAAGTACAGTCTTATTTAATTTCACTTATAAACATCCTACCATTTATTTCTATCATATTCCGTTCCATGAGTATAGAAAAAATTATTTAAAAAAAAACATAGATTTCATGCTCCTAGATATGTATATAATAGAATGGTTATTTGAGGAGAAAGACTTAGTTGATGGTTAATAACTAAATTTCTACCTAGACTCAAAGATACCATAAGGAAAAATGTTGGTTTAATACACACAACATCAAGACTTCTACAAATCAATTTTTAAAAAATTAAATCCTAGTCCTTATAACTAATGAATTATGCCAATGTTTGATAAAAAACAAGTTTATCTTCTATATTATAATAGCGATACTTCCCCAAAACATATGGATATGGTTATGAGAATGGACATGTGTTGGAAATATAAGAAGAGTAATTGAGAGGGGAGGGGTAAATCAGTTACCACAAAAATAAATTTCAGATCTATTAGATGTCAATAGAAATCAAAATATAGAATCTAATTAAACTATATTCTATTATTACTCAGAAGACACACATGCACTTGGTTTACGCTAGAAAATGCTGTAACTCGACAAATACTGAGAATCAACTTTAAATTGGCAATAACTAAATATACTGATCTTAATGTGATTTGTTGGAAATAATTAAGACTAACAAGGTTACTGAGAGGGGAGGGGTGAATCAGTAACCTAAAACTTTAATTCAATTATGCATAATAATATTTTTACCATTCATCCATCTAATCTACTGTATGCATGAAAAGATAAACATTTGTAACACATGAACACACAGATTTGGTGACCCAGAAACCTTCCAATTAGAAAGTAAAACTGGGGTGGGGATGATACCCACAAAACTTCAATATTGTAGTATAAAGTTGGCCGGTTAAGGCTTACAATGATCACTTCTGATGATCTTCCCTGTTAGGAGCAAGTAGGATTGCTAGATCCACCTTGTTAAAGGATTTACAAAAATACAATGAAGTATGCACTTTTTAGGAGATTTACAAAAGACTGTCAAGTCTACCTTGTTAAAGAATTTAGCAAACTGATTCACCTGTTAGGATGAAGTAGTGGATCTGGTTACAATTGATTGCCGATAAGATCCTTTGTGCTCTGATCACCTGATGTGATAGATATATCTTTTCTATATCAATGTTGACCTTGCTATATTCCTCTATTCTGCTAGTGATTCGCTTTCCCTCTTCTCAAATTATTGCAACAACAACACAACCAACGATATTCAACATCTCATCATTTCAAATGATATATACCATTCCAATATTGACACTGGCATGGTCGACTAAACACAAGTGAACAAGCACTACTGAGTCGGCCAGGTGGTAGAAAGCTTGGGTTCCACAAACTGACTTGGTGACCTTATGATACTTGGCATCTACTACAATACACTGCATCGTCATGCACTCGGTAAGAGTAGAGGCACGGTCCATACTAATCATTCTAAGTAGCTTGGAACTCGGTAACCATTGGTGACTCAGTGAATATTGTGTCACTCAGTAAAAACTGAATCCATTGATAACCTTCTTCACTTGGTAAACACTGATTCCTTCATTTACCTTGTTTACTTGATAATCACTTACTCCTTTGTTTACCTTGGTCACTCGGTAAACACTAAGCTCTTTGTTTACCTTGATCACTCAGTAAACACTAAGTTCTTTGTTTACCTTGATCACTCAGTAAACACTAAGTTCTTTGTTTACCTTGATCACTCGGTAAACACTAAGTTCTTCTGATGACTCGATGAGCACTGACTGCTTGGTGAACACTGTTCTGCTCGGTAACCACTAACTTCTTGGAGAACACTATTCTACTCGGTAACCATTATTTTGCATGGTAACCACTGTGAACTTGGTAAATACTGCTGAACTTCCCATATGCTCAGTTTCCAAAGGAATGCTTGGTATTAACTATTTACCTGTGGAATTTATAAGGTAACCGCTGAATGCTCGGTGTGAACTGTAGACTAGGTGATGAGATCGATAAGCATTCAGAATTGAATAAGTGTTGTGACTAATGACAAATATATAATAATTTCAAAAATCTCCCCCTTTGGCATTAGTGACAAAAACACTTATGAGCCAAAACTTATATACAATATCTGACATACTGACAACTGATTTTGCTGAATATACATGGCTTCCTTACATATGACTCCCCCATACAATATACATAAGGTATTTACATGAGTTATATAACTTTTATTTATAGTATCTCTTTGTCCATTTTGTACATTTATCTCACCAATAACTCTTTCTAAGTATCTCTTTCTCCCCCTTTTTGACAATAATGCCAAAGAATAAAAAAATAATGTTTTTACATAGAAACACCAAAATGTGAGATAAAATCTAAATGTACCTAAAGAATGAGTTGCAGAGTCTTATCCCAATTCTCTTGTAGGATTTTGCATGTGGATAGAGCTATTTGAACTTCTGCAGAGAGTTCAATCACATGGTCGTCAACGGAGAAATTGTTGTCATGGATAAATGTTTTTGAATGGGTAATGTGCTTCTGCATTGTGTCCATGATGGGAAGGATCATATTTTGAATATATAACAATGTAGATTGGATCCTTGACTCTTCTCTTAGCAATTCTACTTGTTTTTCTGACAAATTTTTTTATCTTGAGGTGATGAGATGAGGTTGAACTAGGGTCAAGCTTCAGGTTTTGTGCGCTTGCCTTCAGATCCTCATCTATCTTATTCAATTGCTCTCTTATCTCCTTAGTATACTCGGTAACATCACAGAGCTTAGCAAAAAGAGATGTTACATTATTAAAAGAATTTTCAATATTGGCCAAAACTATGGTTAATTCAACCTATTTTATTGCTATGTGCTGAGCAATGTGCTCAAGCACCTTATTATCAAACTTGTTTTCTGCCTTCTCTATCAACTTTTCTTGACTAGAGGTATCCTCATTGAATTTATTGATTGCCTCTTCTAATTGTAGAAAAATGTGTTGAGAAGTATCAACATCAACACCCATAGCCTCAGTAATTATATTTTTTACTTCATTAATAATTTTAAACTCTCTATCTCTCTCATTCCTTAGTTGTTTCTGCTTTGCCTTCAGTTCTATGTGCTGACTGAGCAGTCTTAGTTCACCAACTAAAGCAGTATCCGTATCTATCTTTGGAATGACAATTTTAGTATCCAAGTCTACATCCTCATAAATTGTCTTGCCTATAAGCAGAAGTTTTAATGGAGTCTTTGGTTTTTCTGCTGTACTAACATCTTTGTCTTTGAAAACAGAGACAATGGTTGATGAGGTTGGACTGGCTATCAAAATAGGAATAGGACCAACTAAAGGAAGACTGAGAGAGGGGCTAAATGTATCCAAAATTGATATACTTCCTAGAATTGATGTGCATACCAGAATATTTACAATTGAAGAGCTTACTAGTGCAAAAATTTGTGCTAATGTAGCTGAAGTTGACAAAATTGGAGAGCAAACTGGAAAACTTACTGTACATACTGCAGGAGTAATAGATACTTTTGATGTGGTGACTGTTGCAGTGGATGACTCGATAACTAAAGAAGTTGCCTACAGCTCGATAGATGAAGTGGAGGTATGTAGCTCGGTAGATGAAGTGGTAGACACTTTCATTGATGATACCTGGAGCTGAGATGTGGTAGGTGCAGATGATATATCTAATGTAGATGTGACCAAACCTGTTGAAGCTGACTCCAACCTTGATGATATCACAATTTTAGGTGGAGAGTGAGGAAGCGATGCAATAACTGCTGCTACAATTTTCACCAGATCATCTTCCTCCTTATTTGCCTCTTTAGGTTCTTCCTCCTTGTCTTATTCCTCTTTATCTTCCATCAGTGCATGCAACTCTCCTGGTGAGACTGTGACAGATGGAGTGCTATCAAGCTCATCATCACTGTTGCTGTCATCATCTTTGATTTCTACTAGGTCTATACTGGGTTTATGTAGATGATAGATGTTTTTCCACATGTTTGTAGCATCATTTACAACAAGTTCAATGTCTTTAATCAAAATCAAACAAGTGTGGAATTTGATCATCATTTTACCTTCATGGTTTTTCATTTTAGCTTTTACTTCTGCTCTAGTGAGACTTGGTCGAAGATTCTTCAGGGATTGCTCATAAATATCTTTTACTATTTGGGTGGCTAACTCCCATCTTGGTTGCAATCTCTCAAGTAGTTCTTTTGAGATTTGAGGGGCAATCAGGTCTAGGGAGTATTTCCATTTACCCATCTTGCTGAGTACTAGTTCCTCAATCTGCATTTTCTCAGCATCAGTTCTAGTTTCAAATTTCAATGCTTTGAAATTTGTGATGTTAGCTCCTTCCTCCAATTGTTTGAGCCTTTGCTCGAATGTGGGTGCAGGCTTGACTAGTATAGGTTCCTGCTTACCTTTTCTAGTTCTTCTGGTAAACACTGCAATAGGCTTCTTCTTAGGTTTGGTGATGATTACCTTGCCTTTCTTCTTTGGCTATTCCTCTATAGATTCTTCTTCTCCTTCTTCTTCTCCTCCTCCTTCTTCTTCACCTTCTTCATCTTCACCTTTTCCCTCGGTAAGCATAAGAGGACCTGTAAAAGTTTTCAATTTGGCTATTTTCCTCTTACCCTTACTTATGGCTTGTGGTAGCTTGATTTCAAGCTCAATTCTGGCCTTAGCTTCATCATAGGTTCCAAAAATTTGTTGCCTAGGGTCTACTAGCTCATTTACCAGTGCTTCTATAATGTTTCTGGCTTCATCAATATTTACCTCATAAGGAAGAGGTTTTACCCATGCAACTCGGGGTCTGACTTCCTGAATGTATACCTTGTCACAGTCAACCATGAAGCACACATCATCTTTGTAGTCCTCAACAAGCTTAGGAGGGATTTTGAATCTGTTATTCATCCTTTCTTTGAAGTCTTCAAAATAATTATCCATAATACTATCAAAATTTTCACCCATCTCTACTACAAACTCATTTATTTGATACAGAATTGGAATATCTTTTCTCCATACAACTATATCTTTTGAAGGGAAAAAATTTTGTACATTGAAAAATAAACAAACTAACAAAGAACCAAATTTACAAGAGTTGGTTTTTGAGGTCCTTATACTATCCATGTTTTTATTAAGTTGTTTTAGCAACACATCTGCTAGGTCAAACTCCATGTTTTTCTTTACAACCTTATAGGCTAAATCTATGACCTCACAGGGTAGGCTATTCAATCTGCTGGAACTATACATCTTATATGCAATTAAATAAATTCTAAATCTTAGCTCTATATTAGATACTTTATTAGGTTTTAATCCTCTGCCATCGCATTCAGCTAGGGTTAACTTCTGAAGTTGATCCCGACTTAGGGTTTTGGTGGTTTTTGATTTGCTTAACATTGGCAAACTCGTGATCTTATGAATCATTTTCTTCATTATTAGGATGGGTTGCTCTAACCACAACTGACCATTATGCACATGGCTTAAAATGTATCTTATCCATTTCATTTGAAAGTTCCTTGGCAGGTGCAGGATATGGGTCAAGCCTTTAGTTTCAAGATGTTTGAACTCGGGTTTGAGGGTTCCATCCACACATAACTTGACTAGGGCATTATCCATATCTAGTGTCCCTATTTCTTGAACAGTGCATTTGAAATGAGTACAAATTTCATTTATAAGTAGTACCTTTGGTGGAATCTTCGATTGGGCTCCATGTGGATTGAGCGATTCAGCTATGGTGGGAATGAGCTTGAAACTAGGTGCTTTCCATTCTACTCCCTTCACAAGCATTTCAGAGCCTCTCTTTGCCTTGTTGTTGCTGGTGCTTGCGGATGCCATTACTGCTCAGTGTTAAACAAATTCTTCACTAAAAAATCACTTCAAATCGCTTGAACTCACTTTTGCACTCTTGGAAACTTCTTCACCCTGTATATTCTAAATTCGCGATGAAAAATGAGATCAAATTTTGCCTTTTTGATGAAAAATCTACCATTAATGCTTGGGTACAAAGGTAGCTGAGATGACCTAGGGTTTGTCAGATAGTCATCGACTTACTCAGTAAACCTTGCAATTCGGTAAAAAAACAAAACCTTTCACATTACTGACCTAGCTCGGTTAAGTCTGAAACCAACTTTGCCCCGTAGATGCACCATAGTGAACTATGTCTTGTATCTGAAATACTGATTTGTCATTTGCACTTGTTGATTTTGGAACTGCTTTAGGATATTACTTGGAGATGCAGTCCCTGGTCCTTCTTGATGAGTCTAATTAGAAATGGTGGAGTCACCCATTTCTTGAGTGACATAGCCATTATTTGAATTTTCTAGCTCGGTAAATTTTGTAATCCACTGTTGTTTCATCTATTTTTGAATGTTGTCAGCTCTGGCTTTCTTTTCATCTTCAATTCTTCCTATATTCATGCAATTCTTGGATATATGACCAAGTTCAATACATGTATAACATCTTATAGTAGTATCTTTCTTCCTTAGGTGATGCCTTGCACAGTTTATTCCAATGTGTCCATATTCTCCACAATAGTGACATCTACACCAAGTATTATAGTCCCAACCAAATAATGGATTGACAATTTGTTTTGTTGGATTGAATGATTTAGATCTACATTCAGATGCCTTGTGACCTTGTTTCTTGCATTTGTGACATTTGCCTTCAAACTTTGGTTTTTCTTTGCATTCATTTGCTTTGTGACCATGCTGATTGTAATTGTAGCATTTACCATTGAATTTTCCTTTACCATTGCTCCAACATCTATTAGATGTATGAGCTAACTTACCATAGTGATTGCAAGTAGATTTTTGATTCTTTTGGGTACCGTATTTGGAAGATTCACTTTCTTCATTGTAACCAAGGCCTACTTTACCTTTTTGTCTATGAAGATTCTGCTCATTTTGCTGATTCAATTGATCCATATCTGCTTGAGATTTTATCATCCTTTCATTGACTTGTTTTTCAACATTTAAGTCATTTTCCAAAATTTCATTGATTTGTCTTTCAGATCTTAGATCACTTTGTAAGCTTGCATTGATTTGTCTTTCAGTGATTAAATCATTTCTCAAACTTTCATTCTCAGATCTTAGATTCATAATTTCTTCATTTGCATTAGATAGTTGTCCTATAAGATATTCATGCTGAAGGGATAGATTATTTCTTACCTCTAAGTCTTCATTTGCCTTGTTTCTCTATTCCAAAACTTCACATAACCTGATGGATTGAACTTCTTGTTCTCTTATGAGCTTTCTTACTTCTTCCTACAGAGAACCATTCTTTGCTAGGAGTTCCTTGATTGCTTCATTAGCTTCATTTGAACTGCTTGATGGTAAAAGGTCTTCAATCCTTTCTTCAATATACTGATGATCATTCATTTGTCTTGCAAGTTCCTTCCTTCTTTTTAGAGATTGAGAAAGATGCTCCTTTGCTTTTTTGAGTTGAGTCATGACCATTTCCAGATCTAGCTTTTCATTCTCAATAGATTTGTCAAGTCTGAATATCTCCATTGTCCTTGATCTTTGCTCAAGCTTTCAAACTTTATCCTGAGAACCACAAAGCTCTGATACTAATTGTTGGAAATAATCAAGACTAATAAGGTTACTGAGAGGGGAGGGGTGAATCACTAACCTAAAACTTTAATATAATTTTGCATAATAATATTTTTACCATTCATCCATCTAATCTACTGTATGCATGGATAAACATTTGTAACACATGAACACACAGATTTGGTGACCCAGAAACCTTCCAATTAGAAAGTAAAACTGGGGTGGGGATGATACCCACAAAAATTCAATATTGCAGTATAAAGTTGGCCAGTTAAGGCTTACAATGATCACTTTTGATGATCTGCCTTGTTAGGAGCAAGTAAGATTGCTAGATCCACCTTGTTAAAGGATTTACAAACATACAATGAAGTATGCACTATGTTAGGAGATTTACAAAAGACTGTCAAGTCTACCTTGTTAAAGGATTTAGCAAACTGATTCATTGTTAGGATGAAGTAGTGGATCTGGTTACAACTGATTGCTGATAAGATCCTTTGTGCTCTGATCACCTGATGTGATGGATATATCTTTTCTGTATCAATGTTGACCTTGCTGTATTCCTTTGTTCTGCTAGTGATTCGCTTTCCCTCTTCTCAAATTATTGCAACAACAACACAACCAATGATATTCAAAATCTCATCATTTCAAATGATATATACCATTCCAATATTCACACTATCAAGGTCAGCCAAACACAAGTGAACAAGCATTACTGAGTTGGCCAGGTGGTAGAAAACTTGGGTTCCACAAACTGACTCGGTGACCTTTTGATACTTGGCATCTACTACAATACACTACATTGTCATGCATTCAGTAAGAGTAGAGGCACAGTCCATACTAATCATTCTAAGTAGCTTGGAACTCGATAACCATTGGTGACTCAGTGAATATTGTGTCACTTGGTAAAAATTGAATCCATTGATAACCTTCTTCACTTGGTAAACACTGATTCCTTCATTTACCTCGTTTACTCGATAATCACTGATTCCTTTGTTTACCTTGGTCACTCGGTAAACACTAAGCTCTTTGTTTACCTTGATCACTTAGTAAACACTAAGTTCTTTGTTTACCTTGATCACTCGGTAAACACTAAGTTCTTCTGATGACTCGGTGAGCACTGATTGCTTGGGGAACACTGTTCTACTCGGTAACCACTAACTGCTTGGAGAACACTATTTTGCTCAGTAACCACTGTTCTGCATGGTAACCACTGTGAACTTGGTAAATACTGCTGAACTACCCATATGCTTGATTTCCAAAGGAATGCTTGGTATCAATTGTTTACCTGCGAAATTTATAAGGTAACCGCTAAATGCTCAGTGTGAACTGTAGACTAGGTGATGAGCTCGGTAAGCAATCAAAATCAAATAATGTTGTGACTAATGAAAAATATATCATAATTCCAACAATGATTAACCTTAAATTTAACTTAGTTGCATACATATATAAGAAATAACAAGAACACAAGTGACACCAAGATTTAAGTGGAAACCCAATTTGGGGAACACCACCAACTACAACTAGTTATTGATTTTCACCCTTTTGAACTGAGCCCTATTAGGAGTCAACCTTGTTAAAGGTTACAAAAAACACTTTCAGGTATGACCCTATTAGAAGATTTGATCACCCTGTTAGGAGTTGCCTTGTTAGAGGTCTTAAAGACACTTCAAATAGAAATGCCACCTTGTTAGAGGATTTACAAATAGTTATTAAGGAAAATATATCAAGAGATTTAGATCATTGCTACAATGGTTAGAGAGTAACAATGAGATGACCTAATTTTTGATGCAATAGAATTGCTGATTATAGATCTCCATTCTGGCTTGTATATTTGATCCTTTCTAATCGAATGTATCTTTGTAACTCAACAAGAATACTCTACTTATCCTTCTAATTTTCTTCCTCCAAGCATCTTCAACTCTTCTATTATGTTTTACACATTTAATTGTCAACTTGACCTTATATTTATATCTTACACATTGTAAAGTTAGAATGAATACAACTTATAATACTTAATATTCATTTCCTCAGTCAGCTAGAACCAACAATCAAATTAATTGAAATCAATATGCCAAAGCAAGGAAATCCTTTGTTAGCCAACCCTACTTGGTAGACACTAAAGCAAAAACTAATTTTCCTATGTTTACTAAGTGAAATTGGTTAACATTGCATATTCAAAAATTTCCTTTGGTAATTGAGTGAGCTCAGTTAATACTAGTTCTATCCAACATTTCCTTCATTAATTGAGTGAGCTTAGTTAACACTCAACTTCTGCAAACTTTCCATTGATGTATGAGTGAACTTGGTAGACACTATCTTTTAAACTTAGCTACTCTAGAATGCTCGACAAACATAGGAAACTATCTTCATCACTCGAGTGAGCTTGACATACATGAACTAACAATGATATGATATTTTGTGTAACATCAAAGACAATACATAATTAAACAATTATTTTCAAAAATCTCCCTCTTTGGCATTGATGGCAACACAACATGTCACTATACAAACAATTTTTAGAGCAAAATAAATTAAGGAAAATATTCTTAGTTTTATTTTGATTCTCATCCTTGAGAACTCCCTCTGCCTTTAGCTTCTTCCTCTATTAGAAAAACTCTGTCTTCAACATCTTCTCATGATAGAAAACTTACCTTCTTAGATATTAGACCAAGTTCTTCCTCTTTAACATCTCTAAAAATAATAATATTTCTATGAAATATAAACTCTCCCTCTTTAGAAAATTTTTGTGAGATATGATAGAAAACTTCTCTCTCTTTGAAATCTCATGCCAAAGACAATATATAATGAATATCAATGTACCCGTGTATTGATTCATTTTCAATGTGTCTTGTCAATACTACATCAAATATCTTATCTTCAACATGCTTTACTTGATGCATCACTAAACTTCATTTAGTGAACTTCAGATAGGGGAATGACCCAAACTTACCTCTTAGATACAAAAATGCATCTTTAGGTAATGGCTTAGTAAATATATCTACAATTTTCTCTTTAGTATTCACATATTCCAATCTTACCTCTTTATCTTGTACCAATTCTCTCAAAAAATGATATTTTATAGTAATGTGTTTTTTTTGGCATGCATCACAGGATTCTTTGATATATTAATTGCACTAGTATTATCATAGAAGATAACCACTTGATCCTTGATCTCTACCTTCATACCTACCAACAATTTCTTGAACCAAATGACATTGGAACAATTAACTCTTGCTACCACATATTCTAATTCTACTATGGTATGAGAAATACAATTTTTCTTCTTGCTTGTCCAAGACACTAGTCTTTTACCAAGAAAGGATGTTCCACTACTGGTACTCTTTCTATCATCAACACTTCCTACCTAATCGACATCTGTGAATGATTTAAAATCCAAATTGCCTCCTTTTCTATACCATAATCCATAGTCTTCAGTACCTTTTAGATACCTCATGATTCTCTTAATTGCCACCATCTTTTTGATTTGCTGAGAATCTTGCCACCATACCAACTGCTAATGCAATATTAAGCCTTGTGTGCACTACATATTGCAATTTTCCAATCATTGATCTATATGTGGTTTGATCTACCTCTTTGGAATCATCTTTTTTGTAAAACTTATGTCCAGTAGACATAGGTGTCCCAATTGGTCTTGAATCTTCCATTCCAAACTTCTTTAGTATCTTCTTGATATATTTGGGTGGAGTAATATAGATGTCATCTTTATTTTGCTAGATCTATAACCCAACAAAGAATTTTATTTCTCCAAACATGGACATCTCAAATTCTTTACTCATATCTTTTGGAAATTCCTTGCATAAGTCATCATTTCCTATAAATAAAGTGTCATCAACAAAGATTTTTTCCAACATAATATTCTTGTCTAGTCCTTCTTTGATATACATGCTACTGTTATCATTTATTGTTTGAAAACCAATCTTTATTAGGTAGTTATGAAGTCTTTCATACCATGCTCTGGGAGCTTTCTTGAGACCATACAATGCTTTTTGTAATTTGTAGACCATATCCTTTTTTCTAGGATCCACAAAACCTTTAGGTTGTTCTATGTAGATTTCCTCATCAAGAATTCCATTCAAGAATGTAGATTTTATATCCATTTGATAAACATTAAATCCTCTATGCTTTATATATGCTATAAAGTTCTAACACCTTCTAATCTTGTAACATGAGAAATTTTTTCGCCATAATCAATACCTTCTTCTTGAGAATAACCTTTACAAACTAACCTAGGTTTATTTTTTGAAACTTTTCTATCTTCATTTAGCTTATTTCTAAAAACTGACTTTGTGCCAATTATATTTTTACCCTTGGGTCTAGGAACAAGAGTCCAAGTATTATTTCTCTCTATTTGTTCTATTTCTTCATTCATAGCCTCAATCCAAATTTCATTATCCAAAGCATCTTTAACATTTCTAGGTTCAAATTCAACAAGCAAACATGTACCTTTCAATTTGTTTCTTGTCATTATTCCTTTTGATTTGTCTCCAATGATATGCTTAGGTGTATGATGCCTTCTCACATATCTAGCTAACATAGGTACTTTGGATTTAGAACATGTTCCACTAACCTCTTCATAATATTCTATATCAAGCTCAGGTTCCATTGTTTGTGACTTAGGTTCATCTAAATTATTTTTCTTTAATTCTAGCTCGGTAGCTTCTAAGTATGATTTGGGTCCTTCAGACTATGACTTGGGTTGCACAAGTTTCAACTCCATAAATTTTTGAGGTTTTGCAGACTTGGGAGGTGAGGCCTCCTAACTTCCAAATAGTTTTGGCAAAGTATTAGGTTCATAGTAAATAAACCTTCTATAATCCTTAGGTTCTTTGCTGCTTTCCGCTTCACTCTTTTCAACAAACTCATCAATTCTTATATGTGCACTTTTTATGATTTTATGAGTGGATAAATTCAAACATTTATATGCTTTACTTCTACAGAAGTATCCTAAGAATATTCTATCATCACATTATCAGATCAAATTTACCTTTCCTAGATTTCTTCAAGATATAACATTTTCTACTAAATACTTTTAGGTTACTTACATTAGGTGTGTAGCCATACCATAGTTCATAAAGAGTTCAATTTGAGTCTTTCTTTTACTATACTCTGTTCAAGGTATGCACTGTAGTACTAATTACTTCCTTCCAGTATTTGATTGCAACATTCTTTTCTATCATCAAGGTTCTTACACAATCCATGATGGATTTTCTCCTTCTCGTAGCTATACCATTCTGTTGAGGTGTACCAGGTGTTGATACTTGTCTCTTAATTCCTCTTTCAATGTAGAATTCATCAAACTCATTGGAAATGAATTTACCACCTTTGTTAGATCTCAAACATGTTAGCTTCTTTCAAGTTTCTTTCTCTACTCTTACAAAATACCAATTAAATTTTTGAAAAGCTTCAGATTTTTCTTTCAGATACATTACAATTCTAGAATAATCATCAACAAATAATTTTTTTTTCTCCATTATAGCTCTCTATTCCAATATGTCCACATAAGTCTGCATGAGCTAGCTCCAAGACTTCTTTAGAATGATAGTCCTTGCCTTTGAAACTTGTCTTTCCCATCTTACCAATTTGACAATTTTTGCATAGGCCTACATCAAGTTTCCTCAAACTAAGAATACCTCTTACTATTTTTGATGAGGGCACAACCAAAGACAAAATGAAAACAACAGGAAAAGTAGAACATTATTATCAGAAGTGATATGTTATTACATTCAGTACAATATAATAGACTCAATGACATACCGTATGGGCTTACAATGTTATTAGATTCTAGAGAAAAACCCTTCTCATAGTACATTCTCCCAAACTCCACCAAAAATGTGTTTACAATGCAAGAAATGACCTTAAGTAGCCCAAATTAAGTTTAGGGTTAGGAATATATTCTAGAATATGCCATTTGGCATCCACTGCCAAAACAAAAGGTTCTAGAAAATATGTCAGGAGTTGGTGTAAAATTAGAAGAATCCAAAAATGGTAGTCCAACTTTTGGGAGGTATAACTTTTGATATGGGACTCAGATTGACAAACCATTTACATTTCTAGAAAGATCTTCAAGCACTCTATAATCCTATGGACATCTTCTCTTGTACCCCATTTTTTGGGCCTATATGAGGCCATTTAGTGCCACAAATATGACTTTGAAGCACTCTTGGGGGTCTCAAAGCAACTTAAAATTGCAATAACTTTCAAACCATAAAGCCTTTTCACCTGATTCTTTTCTGGAGTGCTTTAAATTACAAGTATAATCATCCCTCTAACTTACACCCTCTAAATCATCATAATAATGGCTCAATCATAAGTAACCTATTTTCTACATTGGCACATATTCCAAGGTACTAAAAACACTAACCCCAAAAACTAATAGTGGAGCTATAAGAGTTGGAATATCTATTTGACCCTAATTGGTATCCATAAATAAAAACAAATTAAACAAAAACTAACACTAAGCATATTTTTAGGTGATACAGGATTGCCCTTACACCACTGGATGCTCGTGCATCACTTTTCTTCTTGTTATCTTGATTAGATTATCAAAGTTCACATGACATAACCTTTTATGCCACAACCATCTTTCTTCTACTTGAGTAATAAAGCATGAACTGTCACTTAGATCTAGGTAGAATAGGTTACCTTTTGTTTGTTTGCTAGACCCAACTAGATTTCCTTTTCCATCCAATAATTTGGTCTTCTTATTCATGAATTACACCTTGAATCCAATGTTATTCAATTATGCAACACTCAATAGATTATACTTTAGACCTTTAACCCAATAAGAATTGTTACATCTATGTTCATTGGTCAGTGAGATACAACCTGTTCCCTTTATGCAACAAGGTTCATTATTTCCAAATCTCACACTTGCATCATCATAATGTTCCATATGTTAAAACTTTGTTTTATCACTAGTCATATGATGTGAGTAGCTGCTATCAATAATCCATCTATCATTTTTGCTAACTTGAGAGATAAGTTCCATTTTATATTCTTCATCATCAGATTCATCTTTTACAACAGTATATACCATTTCATCATCTTCACTAATATATGAATCTTTAGCTATAGAGAAAGATTTCTTACCTTTGTCCTTGTAATCCTTGAAATTCTTGAAATCCTTCATGCCTTTGTACTTGTTGTGCTTCTTTTTATCTTTGTCTTCTCTATTTGGGCACCTTGCAACAATGTGTCCAACTTCTTCACAAGAGAAACATATTAAAAGAATTTTACCTTTATACTTTCCTTTGCCTTTGGGATACCTTCTTCTAGGTAATGCTTCAATGGCTTCAAGATCACTATCAGAACTGTCTTCCTCTTCACTTTCAGATTGTTTTCTTTTAGACCTTTTGACTTTCTTCTTATGATACCTTGGCTTCAAATGTTGACTCAAGATTTCTAGAACTAGGAGTATAATTATCATAGTTATCTATTTCAAAAGATGTCAATCTTCCCACTAGAACATCCAAAAATATCTTGTTATTTGGATCACATCTCATCTCTTGTATAGAAAAAACTCTGATTACATAGATAGGAAGTGGGGTTTTAAATACCTTTCTTACCATTGTTACATTTTCAATTTTTCGTCCAGAGGATTTGATAGCACTACCATTGGCTTTGATTCTTTCAACATATTTTGCAATGTTTTCATCCTCTCTCATTTTCATCTGATGAAACTGGCTTCTCAAGCTTTCTACCTTGGCTCTCTATATGTTATCACCACCTCCATAGATATCCTTCTGAGTAGTAGAACATCCTTTGACTTCATCAAATTCAACATAGTTAAGAGCTGATGCTATGCCAGTCATCATGATATTATAATTTTTCTTTTCAAAAATTTCTTTTATAGTCATTGTACTAGTAGAAGCTGTGTAAGTAGTATTCAAATATTTCAAGCTTGAATTATTGATGGTTTCTAGATGAAACTTCATAAGGTCTTTCCATGCTGCAAATTTGTCTCTATTCAATTTGGTAATCTATCTTCTATAAGACATCTTGATCTTTAGATTAGGTCCTTGAAACCTTCTCTGCAAGCACCAACAGCTCCAATACCAATTGTTGGAAATATAAGAAGAGTAATTAAGAGGGGAGGGGTGAATTAGTTACTACAAAAATAAATCCTAGGTCCCTTAGATGTCAATACAACTCAAAATATAGACTTTGATTAAAATGTATTCTATTGTTACTCGACAAAGAAACATGCACTGGGTTTAGACTAGCAAATGCTATAACTTGACAAATATTGTGAATCAACTTTAGCTTGGCAATAACTAAATATATTGATCTTAATGTGATTAACCTTAAATTCAACTTAGTTGCATACACATAAAAGAAATAACATGAACACAAGTGACACCAAGATTTAACATGGAAACTTAATTTGGGAAAAACCACCAATTGCAACTAGTTACTGATTTTCACTACTTTGAAGTGAGCCTCGTTAGGAGCCAATCCTATCAAAGGTTACAAAATACACTATTAAATGTGACCCTATTAGACGATTTGATTACCATGTTAGGAGTGGCTTTGTTAGAGGTGTTTAAGACACTTCAAATAAAAATGTCACCTTGTTAGAGGATTTACAAATAGTTATTAAGCTAACTTTGTTAAGAGATTTAGATCACTGATACAATGGTGAGAGTAACAATGAGATGACCTAATTTTTTATGCAACTAAATTGTTGATTATAGATCTCAATTTTAGCTGGTATACTTGATCCTTTTTGATAAAATTTATCTTTGTAGCTCAACAAGGATACTTTGATTATCCTTTTAATTCACTTCCTCTAAGCATCTTCAAATCTCCTGTTATGTTGTACACATTCAATTGTTAACTTGACCTTAATTTATATCTTACAAATTGTCAAGTTAGCTTGAATACAACTTAGATTACTTAATATTCATTTTTTTAGTTGACTAGAAATAACAATCAAATCAATTAAACTCAATATGCCAAAATAAGAAAATTCTTTGTTAGCCAACCTTGCTTGGTAGACACTAATTAAACTTAGAAATGATTTTCATATGTTAACCAAGTGAACTTGGCTAACATTGCATATTCAAAAAGTTCCTTTGGTAATCAAGTGATCATGAATAACATTGGTTCCATCCAACATTTCCTTCATTAACCAAGTGAGCTTGATTAACAGTCAACTTATGCAAACTTTCCTTTGACACCTGAGTGAACTCGATATACATTATCTTCTAAACTTGGCAAACTATAGGATGCTTGATAGATACATGAATCTTTCTTCATCACCTGAGTGAGCTCAACATACATTGAATGGAAATGATATGACATTTTGTGTAACATCAAAGACAATACACAATGAACCAATTGTTTTTGTTGGTGTAAATAAGTATTTACTATTTACACTTTACTTGAGTTTTTTTAGGATAATGCATATTCATATTAGTTTTCATGTAGACACCTAAGAGTTTGCATATTCATATGAGTTGTCATGAAGACAACACAGTAGTTTGAACTCCAATTGAGCACATATTGTCTACTATATATCTTTATGAGATACACCTTTGCATTCTTATCCTCTCATTGTTGCATGTATATTCATGCACAATGGAGGATAATCCACTCTTGGTGGACATGTGCTTAGTTGTTATGCTCATCTCTTTGCTGACTCTGAGTCATATCAGTTGCCTTTATATACAAGGGACTTCTATGATGTATTCATCCAATAATATGACATCCATTCTCATTTGATCATTATTTGTCTCTCTTGTGCTATCTACTAAGTTTCTTGATCTTGGTGTTGAATTATTGCCTTAGGAAAATTCTTACATGGTATCAAAGCCATAGGAGTTTCATTGCATAGCCATTGGAGAATTTTTTTTTTTTGCAGGTGAAGATTGGAGCTTGCTGGTGCAAATTAGATGTTGGCATCACATTTAGTAGGTCAAAAACCCCTAAATCAACTTTTGTTTCATCAAAATTGAACATCTAAGGTGAAATCTAGAGTCATTTGATTTTTGAAGGTGCAACAACAATGATTCAGAAAAAATAATTACAAAGGTGATTTTCCAACAATGACATGTCCCTCATACAAACTCCTTTTTCTGAGCAATTTTTGTTTTGTTTTGTTTTGGGGTAGAATTTTGTGATCTATAGATTGGTGTAGGTTGTTTGTGATCTATATTCTTGAATTTTTTTGAAAATTTTCAATCCTGGTTTTTACAACATTAAAGGCTTTGTTCAGGCTCATATGGACACATATTCAAGTGCTATTTTTTTTGAAAGTGCATAATTTTTTGTTTACTTTTTGGATTTGGTATCAATTTGGAGTAATTTTGAGTGGACATAATACTTTCAACATTTGGTCATTTTTTACCTATTTTGGCACTTGTAATTAATTACATCCTTGAGAGGGCTTGTGTCTTATCTTGTTGAGTCATATATAGCTTCATATTTTTATTTTTAAATATAAAAAATTAGAGTTCCACTTTGTCCCAAAATTGGCAATTGGCTATTATACCTGCACTCAATATAAAGTGCCAAATCATCCTTTTTGGGTTGGGGATTCTTTGATTGAGTGAAAGTGGGGTGTGTCTTGTGTTCTTTTATCTCCTTGATATTGTGCTCTTTCTTTTGCATTATGATTTCTTTTTCTAAACTAATACCACATAATTATGCTACATGGAAAGAAAAGATAGAGGAAACATTAGTTTAAAAAGGTTTACTATGTCATGTAATTGGTGTTGCATAGAAAACTGATGAAGGTGGTGTCCTGTGAGTCAAAGTTGAAGGAATATCATCTTCTAGGTCACTATCATCACTATAATCACTTTCCATGAAGGAGGAAGGAGGAGTTGATGGAGCCAAACTTGGACAAGCCTCTTCGAAGTGAACACTCCTTTAAAATAATATTTCATGTGTCTTTGGATTCATGAGTTTGTATGCCTTAAGATGGTCAGGATATCCAACAAGTATACAAAGTTTACTTTGAGGTTCCAATAGAATAATTGCCATTATTTCTAATATATAGAAGGAAGCATCATGTGTTCCTAAATGGGACAAGGCTATGGAGGAAGAATATAACTCTTTAATGAAAAAAAATACTTGGGATTTATTTCCTCTTCCTAAGAGAAGAAAGTTGGTTTGGTGTAAGTGGATCTATCAGACCATGTTTGCAATAGATGGAAGTGTGGATAAGTATAAGGCTAGACTTGTTGCCAGAGGTTTCTCATAGGTTCCTAATATTGACTATACTAATCCCTTTGTGTTGGTAGCTAAGATGAACTCCATTCATTTAATAGTAGCTATTGTTGTAGCTCATGGTTTTGTTTTACATCAAATGAATATGAAGAGTGCTTTTCTCAATGGGGATCTTCTTCAAGAGATATATATGGAGTAACCTCATGGATTCATACAAGATTCTACTATGTTTGTAGGTTAGGGAAGTCTATCTATGAACTTAAGTAGGCTCTTAGGGCTTGGTATGCCAAGATGGATTCCTTCCTACTCTCAATAAGATTCACCGGGTGTCATTCAGATTTGAATGTCTACATTCTTTAGAGGGATGACTCACACTTGATACTTGTGCTTAATGTAGATGAATTAATCATTACAGGAAGTACTTCATCCATCATTGCTAGTGTGAAGACTTCTTTGTAGGATAGATTTACAATGATAGACTTGGGTTTACTTTATTATTTTAGTCTTCACCTAGGATCACACTTTCTCAACCCAAGTATGCTCTTGATTTACTTTCTCAATTTCACATGGGTGATTGCAAGCCTACACCTACTCCCTTTCTTTTAGGTGTTAAGTTAGAGGCTAGGTGTTCCACTCCACTTTTTGATGCTACATTTTATAGATAGTTGGTAGGGAGTCTCATCTACTTGACACATACATGCCCTGACATAGTTTTTTAGTGGGAATGGTTTCTTGCTTCATGTAAAAGCCACATGAGCTTCATTGGGAGGCCACCAAACACATCTTGGATAACATATAGGGTACACATACACATGGGATACACTATGAAGTTTGTACTAGACTTTAGGTGGTTGGATACACAGAATCAAATTATGTAGGAGATCTTTGTTCCTATAAGTCTACTTTATGTTACATGTTTCATGTTGGTTCTGACCCCATTTGTTGGTAGAGTAAGAAGAAAAATCCTAATGCTCTTTGTTTGACTAAGGTTGAGTATAAAGGAGCTATTACTATAGCTACCAAGGCTATATGGCTATGACATATCGTGAAGGAGTTTGGGTCCAACCTTCCATAGTATACAACCATTGATTGTGATAATCAAAGTGCTATTGAGATCTCAAAACATCTAGTTCAGCATCAACAAACCAAATACATTGAGGTTCATATGCAATACATCAGCGAGTTGATACAAGAGTAGGTCATTTAGTTGATGTATTTTCCTACAATAGAGAAAGTTACAAACATCTTCATCAAACCCTTCATTGAGGTTAAGTATATCCATTTGTGAGATCTCTTAGGGGTGTGTGATATTTTAGTAGAGGGGTCACTTGACTTCTCTCCTCTTTCTTATGGGAGGGATCTTTTCCTTACATGAGGTCTTCTTCTCTCTCATTTTCTCTAATTGTATGTATCTCTTTTTTTGGAGGGGAGTTTTTTCCATGTGGTTTTCCTTCTTTCTCCACTTTATGAGAGATTACATTTCATATCATTTGTATTTGCATATTGTACATGGGTACCTGACATGGTCTAGTAGTCGAGACTCATCTTGTATTATTTTCTATCTTTTGTGAGCTTAAGTACATTTCCCTAAGTTGCACTTAAGGGGGTGTTGGTGTAAATAATTATTTACTATTAGATGCCATCTAGACACCTAAGAGTTAAGAGTTTGCATATCCATATGAGTTGTCATGTAGATAACATAGTAGTTTGTACTCCAATTGAGCACATTTTGTCTCCTACATCTCTTTATGAGTTACACCTTTGCATTCTTATCCTATCATTGTTGCATGTACATTGATCCACAATGGAGGATAATCCACTCTTTGTCGACATGTGCTTAGTTGTTATGTTCATCTCTTTGCTGACTCCTAGTGATATCAGTTGCCTTTATATACAAGGCACTTCTATGATGTATTCATCCAATAATCTAATATCCATTCTCATTTGATCATCATTTGTCTCTCTTGTGCTATCTATTGAGATAGGGAAATATAAGGTAGGCAAGGTTACTGAGAGGGGAGGGGTGAAACAACCAATAAAACATTATCTACTTCACCAATTAATTCTTCATATAATATTATGATCTAATTGCATGCATGAAGAATAAAAGCAATAAAAAATTCATAACACATTGACAAAAGATATGGTGACCTAGAAACCTTCCAAATAGAAAGTAAAACTGGGGTGGGGATGATACCCACAAGCTTTAATATTACAATATAAAGTTAACCTTTTAAGGTTTACAATTGACCATTTTTGGTGATCTACCCTATTAGAAGCAATAAGGGCTATGGGGTCTATTAGGATTAAACCATAGACAGAAATAACAATTACATGCAAATAAATAAATATAATAGATCACACAAAAGAGAACACAAGACACAAATATTTAACGTGGTTCACCCAAACCTTGGGCTACATCCACCAAACAACAAGTCTAATATTATTATGATCCAATGATCACAACTTGATTACAATCTATAATCCCTCACAACTCAACACTACCACAAGAAGCAATTTTTACATCACACATAATGAAAACACATAACCCTAAGCTCTATTTACACAAGAATTCTAACCACTTTAGGGTTATAATTAATAATTACATATCAAACCAAAATCTTGATAAAATAGAGCCCCAAAGAATAATGAAGTATGTATAGTACTTCCGTGATTAGTTACCACAAACTAACAATCTCCCACTCGGAGACTGATCCTATAGCAATATGACTACCACATGGGGCTCCCACTAGATCAAACTACCCTAGACTCTTCTATTCTTTTATTCTTGTTTAGTCTAGAAGACCAACCAAAGCTAAAGAGAAGTTCAAC
The DNA here is from genome assembly GCA_028749045.1 of Cupressus sempervirens. Classification (NCBI taxonomy): domain Eukaryota; kingdom Viridiplantae; phylum Streptophyta; class Pinopsida; order Cupressales; family Cupressaceae; genus Cupressus; species Cupressus sempervirens. The sequence continues at coordinate 331,184,914 of CM053789.1, forward strand.
TTCCCCCTTGTTGTTACCTTTGTAAACATATCCACTTGATTGTCATCTGTATGTATCTTATCTAGCTTTAGCTATCCATCATCCAAATTTGATCGAATGAAATAGTAACACAGTTGTATGTGTTTTGTCTTTGAATGTAGAGTAGAATTCTTCACAAGATGAATGACACTTTGACTATCTGTAAATAAATAATTATCCCTTTAAGGGTGCCCCAATTCTTCTAGGAAGAACTGAAGCCATATCATCTCCTTGGCTACCTTTGTAGTAGCAACATACTCTACATCTATAGTGGATAAAGCATTAACCTTCTACAAATGACAAACTAGGCTTACTTCTACCCCACCAATAGTAAATACATAACCTGTAGTACTCCACCTAGTATCAATGTCCCTTACCAAATCTAAGTCAACATATCCCTATAAATTACCAATACATTTGCCAAAGTGTAAAAACTTACTAGATATACCTCTCAAATATCTAAGAATCCATTTTACTACATTCCAATGCTTAATTCTTAGATGAATCATACACCTACTAATGACTCCCATTGCATGTGCAATATCTAGCCTTGTACATACCATAGCAAACATCAAGCTTTCTATAGCTGAAGCATAAAGTACCTTGGACATCTTATCCTCCTCTTCTTTTGTCTTTGGACACATATCCTTAGTAAACTTCAAATGATTAGGTAAAGGTGTGTTGACAACTTTAGCATTCTCCATAGAGAAATATTGCAACACCTTCGAAATATAATCAACCTAAGATAGTGCCAATTTCTTGTTCTTCCTATCTCTACAAATCTTCATAACAAGAATTTTTTTTGCTGCCACCAAATCCTTCATAGCAAATGCATGTGCTAACTGACATTTCAACCCCTTAATATGATCCATGTTAGACCCAACTACAAGCATATCATCAACATGTAAACATAAAATAATGTAGTTGTCATGATCCAACCTCTTAAAGTAAACACAATGATCTAAATGACACCTACCATATCCATGCTCATGCATAAAACTATCAAATACCATTTTTGAGGTGCTTGCTTCAAGCCATAGAAACTTTTTTTTAATCTACACATTAAGTCCTCCTTACTTTTGACCTCAAATCCTTGTGGATAAGCCATATATCTCTTCATCCAAATCACCATAAAGGAAGGCTATTTTAACATAAACTACTCCAAATGAAAATTTTCATCCACAATACTTAAAATAGTATGAATAAAAGTCATTTTAACAACATGAGATAATATCAAATCAAAATCAATGCCCTTTTTCTGTGCAAATCCTTTTACAACTAACTTGGGTTTAAATATTTTCTTACCTCCATCCTCTTCTTTCAACCTATAAACCCATTTATTCTATAAAGCCTATTTACCTACATGCAACTTACATAAATCCCAAGTCTTATTTTTTTAAAAGGAGTCCATTTCATTTGCCATTGTAGACTCTCACTAAATCTTAGTATCCACTTGCATAGCTTCATCTTAAAATTTAGGTTCACCATCATCTGTTAGTAAAATAGAGTACAAAGAAGGAGAAAATCTTTTTGGAGGTCTACTTAGAATTGTTGACTGTTTAAAATTCAATGGGGTTTGCTGTATTTGTTGTTGCAGTTGTTACACATCATGAGGAATTGCTGGAACATCATCTTTTGGAGAATCATCTAGCACTACATAATCATCTTCTTTCTTCTCATGTTGCTGCAACAAATCTTTGTACAACACTTTCTTATTGAATATGACATCCCTACTTCTTACAATATCTTGATTTTTAAAATCCCAAAGTCTATAACCAAATTCATCAATTTCATATCGAAGAAATACACACTTCTTTGACTTAGCTTCTAGCTTGGTCCTATTGTCAGAATCTATATTCGAAAATGCTTCACAACCGAAGGTTTTAAGAAACCAATAACTCACCTTCTTACTAGTCAATGCTTTATTTGGAATACCACAACCCAAAGGAGTGAAGGGACCTTTATTAATCAAATATATAATAATATTGATAGCCTCTACCCACATGTTTAAGGGCAACCCAACATGTAACCTCATGCTCCTTGCACACTCCATTATTTTCTTTTTCATGCATTTAGTCACTCCATTTTCCCATGGAGTCCTTGGAACAATTTTTCTATCTATGAATACCATTAGTGGAGAAATAATTTTCAAATTCATGACTACAATACTCACCACCATTATTTGATCTCAAATATTTTAATTTCTTTCCAGTATCATTTTCAACCAAGTATTTCCATTTCTTAAAAGTTTGAAATAAATTATATTTTTGTCTAAGGAAATAAACTCATACTTTTCTAGTTGCATCATCAATAAATGTAACATACTAATGAGAGCCACCAAGGGAAGATACCTGAGTTGGTCTCCATATATCTGTATGCACAAGCTCTAATCTCTCACTTTTCTTTTCCTTCTCAATCTTCACAAACTCACTCTCTTTTTTTTTCCATACATACAACTTTCACAAAAATTAGTATTAACACTTTTTAGACCTAGTTAAACTTTCTTTGAATGAAGTACTTTCATACCTTTCTCACTCATGTGCCCAAGTTTGTTGTGCCACAATACTGTATCAAAATCTACAATAGTTATTTGTTCTCCCTACTCAATTGTAACAATAGTTTCTAAACATTCATTTTTTTCTAAAACAATCAAAGTAGAAGAAATAGTATGACCTGTACAAAGATATAAGTTGCCTAATTTCACACCTTTTTCTACTACAAGTGAACCTTTTGAAACCTTCCAAATTTTATCATTAAAAGTAACTACACAACCCTCATCACCGAGTTTTCCTACTAAAATTAAATTCTTACTCAACCTTGGAACATTTCTTACCTCATGTGGTAGCCAATGATTCCCATTATGCAACTTAATATTAACTTTTCTCTTTCTAAAAATCTAACAAGGTTCATTATCCCCTAAATAAACAAGCCCAAAATCTCCTTGGAAATAATCAATGAAATAACCTCTCTAAGATGTAGCATGAATTGAAGCACCATAATCTAAAACCCATGAATCATCAATACTTTCTAAAGAAAGAAGCAAAGCATCCTATTCAAATTTGTTACTTACCACATTTGCCTCCTTGTTCCCTTCTGGTTTATCTCCTTCATTGTTCTTTCAAGTCTAAAAATATTTCTTCTCATGCGTAGGTTTCCCATAGTAACAACAATCTGTCAGTCCTTTGGATTGAGACCTCTTCCCCTTTGACTTTCCTCTTAATTTCCCACAATTTCTAGAATTGTTTCCTCTCTCAGTTGTTCCACCCCTACTTTGCATGTTCAAAGCACTTCCAAATGAAGATCCACCTAAGGTTTGCCTACGATTTTCCTCACTTAGAATAACACCAATCACATCATCATATTTTAGTGTATTAGATCCATAAATAGAATTAACTAGTAACATTATTAGTCTCATTTAAATGATCTGCAATAGATCATATTAAATAAATGCTTCATGAGAAATACCTTATTTGAAGTACAGGTCTTTTCATACAATTTTGCTAGGGTTTCCATCAACTCTTTCATTGTCTTTTCTTTTGTAAAGTTAAATGTCACCAATGGTGCCAGGCATAATCATATGCTTCCAAGGGTCTTTTTGTCTAAAATCTCCCAGTCCTCATTTTTCATAGTTCCTTGGTTCTTAGTTTTCCTCCCAATGGCTTCCATAAATCCTTCTAATAAAGATAGTCCTCCATTTGCATCTTCCATAATTTAAAGTTCTACCTATTAAACTTTTCAACCCTTAGCTTACCCTCATCTGCATTGCTCTCACTCAACTGTGAATTCCTACTCAATCGTGGGAATTTCTTGCAAAGGATAATTGAAAAACAACCTTGCTCTAATACCACTTGTTACCATTAAATCATAGACATAAATAACAATTACATGCAAATATAAATAATATCAGAAAATAATAGATCGTGCAGAAGAAAACACAAAACACCAAGATTTAACTTGGTTCACCAAAACCCTGGGCTACGTCCACCAAATAACAAGTCTAATATTATTATGATGCAGTGATTACAACTTGATCACAATCTATAACCCCTTACAACTAAATACCATTGCAAGAAGCAATTTTCACATCACACATAATGAAAACCCCTAACCCTAAGCTCCTTTTTATTCAATTTTTTTTACCGCTTTAGGGTTATAATTAATAATTAGATGTCATCCCAAAATCTCAATAAAACAGGGCCTAAAATCTTGAGCCCCAAAGAATTATGAAATATGTACAATACTTCACTGATCAATCAACACAAACTAACAAGGTCCACCTTGTTAAAGGATTTACAAACATACAATGAAGTAGGCACTTGGTAAAGAGATTTAGAAAAATACTGTTAAGTCTACCCTATTAAAGGATTTGACTAATACACTTGTTAGGATGAACTAATAGGTGATCTTTGATCTACAACTCTAACTTTTCTAAATGGGATTCCTTGTATTACAATGATCACCTGACTATGGTAGATAAATCTCTGTTGTCTCTTATACTACTTGTAGGCTTCTTCAATTCACACTCATATACTTCATATTCTTCTTCTCATTCTTTCTTGGCTATGATACAATGCAGTAGATATATACCAATCAAAATCAAAACTTACTAGAGTAGGCTACAATACCAATTTCATCATAATTCACAAAGTTGGCCCAACTATTGTAACTCAAACTCTAAAGACAAACTTAGTGATGTTTTGATACATAGAAAACACTATCAACACTTGGCAATCTTTTGCACTTGGTTGAACTTGAAGCTCAGTCCATACTAATCACTACTGGAAGCATGAATATTGATGATAATTTTATGGGGGGGGGGGGGGGGGTATTGTAGAAACATGATTAGATCATTATCATGATGATATGTTACATTCATGACTGTGTTTGTCATTGATGTTAACATAGTAGTTTTATGTGGTATCTGATAGAAGAACGATAGTAAAGATCAAGTTGGTACAGATAGATAGTAGAGAATTTTCACTAAACGAGGTTAAAGGGAGATAATACCAAGTGTCTAGTATACAAAACTAACCTGAGAAGTATAAAATATTAAGTCTAGAAGAAGTTATGCAAGTTTTGGTGAAGACTATTCTGAGATAGAATTTACAAAAGCATGTTCTCGTAAACTTGTTAAATCTCTTAGTAGAGTTGTTATTTTGAGAAGCCAAAGTTAAAGATGTGAAGAAGACATTCTCAAGATGACATAGTTAAGCTCACTCATCATAATGTTACATGTATGAAAAGTTATTCAAGTTACAAGGAAAAAGATTAATGTTATTGCTAAGTGTAATGTGTTCTTAATGAGGTCACATAATAATTAATTGAGAAGGTGTATTAGCCAACTTAGGAAATTGTTTTATGGATTCGATATAAAGGAAGGACATTTTCCTTTATCATGTATGGAATGTATGAATTATTTCAAGAAGTGCAAAGAGCAGAATGCAAAGATAAGTAGAATAGAGAAAAGGTGAAGAAAAGTTCATTGTTGAGGTTTTATTATGAGATCCAAAGATTGATATTTGGATTCTAGTTTTGTGATCTAGTCTACAAGGTCTGACAGTGATTGCTTTAGTTGATAGGACAGAGGAAGGAGGTTAAAGTATAGTATAGACAATTATTCTATAAGTAATAGTTGAGAGATTAGTTTGATAGTGAATTTAGTGGTCTTTCCCTAGAAGCTATTTGGATAGTGGGTCCTTCTACTTTCTACAACTCCTAACAAGGTTGGCACAACTCTTAACAGGGTTAGAATCTCCTAATAGGGATGCATAGTCTCCTAACAAGGACCCATATGTACTAAATGTTGTAATATACTCCTAATAGGGTCCATCCTCTAACAAGGAATATTTACATTAGTACATCATCTTGTGGGCATCATTCCCACTGGGGTTTTCCCTCTAATCAAGGGTTTCCCTAGTTAAGAAATTTGGTGTAATTATGTACGTGCATCTTAGTATGGTTACTATTTACTTTGATTGAAAGGTTTAGATTATTTAAGGTTGATAATTATTGGATAAATAATTCACCCTTCCCTCTCAGTTATCTTGGTGGACTTTTGTTTCTAACAATCACTTCTAAGTAGCTCAAACCCAGTCAACACTATGTGACTCAATGAACATTGAAAAATTTGGTAGTTGTTGAATCACTCGGTTGATACTGCATAACTCATTGAATACTAGATTCATATTGTTAACACTAGGAGCTCACTAGATATAGTAGAACTTGGTTAACATACCACAACTTGGTTAACTCTACAATTTTCTTCACTTCTACTGAATAGCTCAGTAGCCTCTGTTACACTTGTTTTGCATTGTACATTGTGTTTGAAGCTTGATGAACATTGTGTAGCTTGACAAACACTACAAACTGACGTTGGTGCTTAGTAGACATTTCATTTTGACTACTTACCTCAAGAACAACTAAATCACTTGGTTAACACTTTAGGATGAATGATAAGCTCAGTAGAAACTGTAGAGCTTAGTAGCAATGTAACCATTTGACTAAGTGTTGAGTCACTAATAGAAAAATTGACCTAATTGTCAATAATCTCCCCCTTTGTAATTAGTGACAAAAATAATTATCAAACCAAAAAATAACCATTCAAAACTATAAGTCAAAAACTTCCTTTATCATCATTCTGTGTCTTCAATTTAGTTTTGACTTCCACTTGTTGTTGCTCGATAACTTACTTTGTTTTTCTAATTTTTCCAAATTGGTTTTATAAAGATATTTTTTGCTTATCTAGACAAGTATCTACATACTACTATACTACTCCCCCACACACATATATATCTCCTATATACATACAGTTGTAGTATAGTAATCTTTTCTCCCCTTTTCAATATCTTCTCCCTATTTTAAACATAAATGCCAAAGATGTATAATACTTATATGTTAATACCAAAATGTGATAAGAAATCAGAATGTACCTTCAAAATTAGTACCATAGTCTTGTCACAATTTTTTTGTAATAACTTACTTGTATGAAAAGTAATTGTAACTTCTACTGATAATTCCATCATGTGGTAAGCTATGGAGAAGTTGTTATCATGGACGAGAGTCTTTGCATGTGCATGTGTTTTTGCAACGAATCCATGTTTGGAAGAATCATGCCCTGAATGTCTACAAGTGTGGCCCTAATTTTGGCTTGTTCCTTCAATATTTATGCCTGTAGATTTATCAAATATCTAATCTTTGTGTAATGTGCAGAACTATAAATTGGATCAAGTGATAGCTAGTGTGCACTTGCCTTCATATTTTCATCTATCTTGGATAGTTTATCCTTGATCTCCTTTGTGAAGATAGATGTGTCACTCAATTTGAAAAATAACAAAACAAAATTACTTACAGGTGTTTCTAGAGAAGCAAGAATGTTAGATAACTCTATTTGATCCATTGCAATTCTCTGTGCAACTTACTTCAACACTCTATTCTCAAATTTTGTTTTAGTTGTTTTTTAGTAGTTTATCTTGTCCATTAAAGTCTTCATTTAATTTGTGGATAATTTTAGCTAATTGGTCTAAAATAGGTTATTTTCCATCAACCTCAATACTTAGAGAATCAATAAATATGGTCTTTATGTCTTCAAGATTTTGATTTTCTTCCTTCTTTTCTTCTCTAAGCTTCTGTTGCTTAGCCCTCTTCTTCAATGGTTCACCCATGGTATCCATTTGATTAGGGGTGTGGGTAGAGATATCCCAATTTAGAATATAATATCCTCATTCATATCAATTTCTTTTGCTTCTTCTTTACCATTTTCCTTTAGAATGGTAGAAATAATTTGTTTACCCTTATCTAAGAATTTATGCTCGATTGAGGCTAGTACTCAACTGTCATTGCACTAGATATGGATACACTTGGAATAGAAATAATTGTAGAAATAGATGGAATGGAAATAAATGTAGAAATGAAACTAACAACAAGAATACCTTTCTGTTGCTTAGTCAAGTCTAATGATGGAAGAACTTGCTACTTGGCAGATGAAGTGTTGTGTACTTCAATCAATGCAATAGTCAACATAACAAATCCAAAGATTGGTTGGGTGCTTGGTGTAGCACTAGTATCTACAAGTTGGTAGAAGCTTTCTTTGAGCCTGATTGCACTAAGGCTTTTCTTGGAGAGATTGAAAATGAAGTCATTATTGCTGCTACAATTTTCTCTACATCAGTTTCCTCAATGCTTTGTATCTCTGGAAGGATTGCTCTAGTAGCTTCCTATTCTTCCTCCTTATCATCTAGATTGACATCATCTATCTCATCAACTTTTATTTCTACTTCTTCTTCCTCATATTCATCATCCTTGTCACCGACATGCACAAAAAAGTCACTGGGTTGATGCAATTGATAGATGTTTTTCCATATTGTAGTAGCTACCTTTACCACATATTCAATATCCTTAAGAAATATCATGCATGTTTTTAACTTGAGAGTGAACTTCTTCTCATTTTTCTTCAAGGATTCCTTCACTTCCTTCTCACTAAGATTTGACATGAGTATCTTCAAAGTTTGTTGAAAGATGTCCTTCACAATCTTCTTTGCATTTTCCCATCTAGGTTTTACTACCTTCATAAGTTCTTTAGGAATTTTCTATGCAAGCTCATCCAATGAGTACTTCCATTTGCCCAATTTAGTCATAAGTGTATCCTTAATTTTCCTTTTCTCTTCTTCATTCCTTATCTCACACTTGAGAAACATGCCATGATAGTTCCTCCTTCCATTTTATTCAATCTTTCTTGGAGTTTAGGTATAGATCTTTTGAACATAATATGCTCAGCTTCATCTTCACCTAACTTCAACTTCTTTTTAGATTCAGCTACCCTTGTAAATACAATAGGATAGGATTTGGTAGGTCTAGTTATGATAACCTTCCCCTTCTTCTTAGGAGGCTCTTCCTTCTTAGATTTAGATTCATCTACTTAATCCTCTTCATTATCATCTTCTACATCATATCCTTTACCTTTTTTTAGCATGAGAGTAGAACTTTCTTGCTTTGTGTTTTTCATTAACTTTTCTATCCTCTTCCTTCCTTTGTTCACTGTTTGAGGCAGCTTGATCTTGAGCTCAATTATTTCCTTTTCTTCATCATATGTTTCAAAATAGGTGGATTTGGGACCCATAGGCTCATTCAATAGAGCTTCAATGGTATCCTTTGTGTCATCAATGTTAACCTCATAGTCTAGAGGTTTAACCCATGCCACTCTAGGTCTGATTGCCTGAATGTATACTTTGTCATAGTCAACCATGAAACATATATCTTGCTCATTGTCTTCTACAAGCTTCCTAGGTATCCTAAATCTATTTTTCATATTTTCTTTGAATGTTTTAAAATAATTATCCATGATGCTATCTAAATTCTCAACCATTTCTTCTATATATTCATTGATTTGATATAAAATTGGAACATCCTTCCTCCATGCTACAAAACCTTTAGAAGGGAAAAACTTATGAATGTAAAAGAATAGATATGTCAAAACAGAACCAAACTTACATGGGTTATTCTTTGTCACTCTGATGTTGTCTATGTTCTTGTTGAATTGGTCCAACAACAACTCGACAAGGTCAAAGGATAGATTATTCTTTACCACCTTGTATACAGGATCAACAACTTCACATGATACATTATTCAATGAACTAGAGCTGTATATTTTGTGAGAAATCACATGTATTCCAAAATTTAGATCCATTTTTATCATTCCATTAAGCTTCATGTCTCTTTCATCCCATGCAACAAGAGTCCTCTTGGTCACTTTAGCCCAACCTAGGATTTTGGTCTTCTTTACTTTGTTTGGCATTGGCAGCCCAATGATTTTATGAATCATATTCTTTGTAATATGAATGGGTTGATCCAACCATAATTTCCCATTGTGAACATGACGTAGGATAAATCTAATCCATTTGACTTGAAAGTCCCTTAGCAAATATGAAATACGTGTCAAACTCTTCATTTTCAAATGTTGATGCTCGGATTTCAATACACCATCCACACATAATTCATTAAACACCTCATTTATTTCTAGGGTTTTGAGTTCCTAAATAGAATAGTGGTAAAATGAATGGATATCATGCATGAGTAATAAATTGGGTAGAATTTGAGACTGAGCACTAGTTGGGTCAAGCGCCTCTACAATTGATGGACTCAACTTGAAAGTAAGTGCATACAATCAACTCCACAAACCAACATTTCAGAACTTTTCTTGATTTTACTACTTGATTATGCCATTTCTTTATAGGGTTTCTAAAAATATAAGAAATATTCAACAATAAATACTCAAATCACTCAAGGGATTTGAATTTGCTCTTCACTCTATGCTCTGCAAAATTTGTCATGAAATAATGTATTTGATTTATTATTTCTAAGAAATTTCATTTTCTTGATCACCATTAATGCTTCATATTTCATACTTTCTCGATGACTAGCTATCCTCCACTTAGTTTATTCTTTAATGCTCATAAGACATTCACAACATGGTAGAGTCACCATCACTCAGTAGGAACTAGCAATTCTATGTCTACAACCTAAAACAATATGCAACCTAACCTTGCTTAGAAAGGTCTTGCGAGCTGACCTTGCTTGGTAAGGTCTTGTGACCCAACCTTGCTTGGTAAGATCTCCTACTTTCCATCATGCTCGGTGATCCCTGTGCATCTTGAATGCTGATATGGATCTTTCTTCTTATTGGCTGGAATTGATGTTAGATGAAATTTTTTGAATCATAGTTCTAGTGATCTCCATAGGGAATTAAGTTAAAATGATTGTAGCACCCAACTCATTGACTTGGGTGTCATTCACTTCATGATTTTGGTTTGCATTTTCTAGAGATTTTGGTACCCATTGTTGCCTAATTTTCTTTATGATGTTGTTAGCTTTGGCTTTTTTTTTTTTTAGCTTTAATTCTACCTATGTTCATATAGTTCTTGGCAAGATGTCCAAGTTTTCTATAAATAAGACATCTTTTTGAAGTATCTCTTTTCCTGATATGATATTTCACATAGTTTTTTTCAATGTGTCCAAATTCACCACAATAGGGACATCTACACCACACATTATAATTCCATCCATATATTGCTTTCACAATTTTTTTGTTAGGTTCCACTTCTTGGTTTTGCACTCTGAATATTTATGTCCTTTCTTCTTGCAATTGTGATATTTTCCTTCAAACCTATGTTTCTCTGTGCATTCACTTGCTTTAGGACAATGCTTGTTGCAACTGTAACACTTTCCATTGAATTTTTCTTTACCATTTCTCCAACATTTGTTTGATGTATGATCTATCTTATCATAATGATTGCAAGTAGGCCTTTTGTTCTTTTGATCTCCTTGTTGAGATGATTCACCTAATTCTATATATCCTAATCCAACTTTTCCTTTGTGTCTATATTGATTTTTCTCATTCAACTAATTCATGCTTTCTTGAGATTTCATCATTCTTTCATTGGTTTGATTTTCAATACTGAGATCATCTTGTAGTCTTTCATTCTTTGATCTTAGATTCATAAGCTCTTCATTTACACTAGTGAGTTGATCAATAAAGTTTTCTTGCTAAAGGGATAGTTGTTGAATTTCATTATCCTTTTATTCTATCACTTCTTTGGCTTTGTCTTTTTCTTCCATGACTTCACATAATCTGACTGATTGGATTTCTTGCTCTCTTTTCTGCTTTCAACTTCTTCTTGAAGATTGGAATTCTTTTCTAATAGGTGTTTGATTGCTTCATTAGCTTCATTTGAATTTATTTCTATACATATGTCTTCAATTCTTTCTTTAGTGTAAAGATCATCTTTCATCTGCACTACAAGATCTTTCCTTCTTTTCAATGATTGAGAGAGTTGCTCCTTTTCTTTCTTGAGTTTTCCAATGGCCAATTCTAGATCCAACTTTTCATTGTCAACAACCTTATCTATTCTTTATACCTCTGTTGCCTCTGATCTTATCTCAAGCTATTAAAAATTGATGTGAGAACTAAATGCTCTGATACCAATTGTTAGAAATATAAGGTAGGCAAGGTTACTAAGAGGGGAGGAGCAAATCAAGAACCAATAATTTTTTTATCTTACTTCACAACTTAAACCTTCATATAACATTATGATGTAATTGCATGCAAGAAATAATGAAAGTAATAAAACATTTATAAAATTTTGACACAAGATATGGTGACCTAGAAAGCTTCCAAATAGAAAGTAAAAATGGGATGGGGATGATACCCACAAGCTTTAGTACTACATCATAAAGTTATCCTATCAAGGCTTATAGTTGAACACTTTTGGTGATCTACCCTATTAGGAGAAATAAGGACTGTGATGTCCACCTTGTTAAAGGATTTAGAAACTTACAATGAAGTATGCACTTAGTAAAGAGATCTAGAAAAATACTATCAAGTCTACACTGTTAAAGGATTTGACTGATGCACTTGTTAGGATGAACTAGTGGCTAATCTTTGATCCACAACTCTGACTTTTCTAAATGAGATTCTTGTATTATAATGATCATTTGATTGTGATAGATAAATCTCTATTTTCCCTTATACTTCTTGTAGCCTTCTTCAAATTGCACTCATGTACTTCATATTCTTCTTCTTATTCTTAATTGGATATGATACAATGCATTAGATATAAATGAATCAAAATTACAACTTACTAGAGTTAGCTACAATACCAATTCCATCATAATTCACAAAGTCAGCCCAACTGCTATAACTTGGGCTCTAAAGAAAAACACTCAAAAATCTTTGGCACTCGGTTGAACTTGAAGCTTAGTCCATACTTATTACTTCCAAGTATCTTGAACTAAGTTTGCACTGTGTGACACGCTGAACACTGAGAAACTCAGTAGCTGTTGAATCACTTGATTAACACTATATAACTTAGTCAACACTAGCTTTATACTATTAACATTGGGAGCTTGATAGATCCAATACAACTTTGTTAACATAAGAAAACTTGATTAACACTATGATCTTCTTCACTTTCACTGAATAGCTTAGTAACCTCTACTATGCTTAGTTTGTACTATATATTATCTTTAAAGCTTGGTAAACACTATGTAGCTCAATAAACACTACAAAATGACTCAGGTGCTTAGTAGATACTGCATTTTGACTACTTAGCTTAGGAACAATTGAATCACTTGGTTAACACTACAGGATGAATGATAAGCTAGGTAGCAACTACAGAGCTTGGTAGCAATGTAACCATTTCACAAAATGTTGAGTCACTGATAGACAAATTGACCTAATCAAGTAGTTTTGATGAAATAGATGCTGAAGGATATCATAATTGAATTTTCAAAACCTATTATCATATGCTATGATAACATAAGTATAGTGAGTATGTCTAAGAATCCTATCTTGCATTCTAGGACTACAAATATAGCTATTAAGTATCATATCTTGAGAGAGAAGCAAAAAAAAGGAGATTAGATGGGAATATGTGAGTACTAAAGATTAGATTGTAGATATCTTTAGGAATCCCTTATCTAAAGATACATTTGAGTACCTAAGAGGTGTTCTTGGGATTATGCCCCTACCTACTTCTGAGTATGTGATGCAATAAGTGCATCAGTCCAGTGGTATAGAACACTATTATTAGAATGGACTCAATGATGATGTTTCCTATATGGGGGAGTATCTCTGATGAACTAGGTCATTGAGGACTCTTAGTATTTGGTCTTAAATAGTGTCTTTGGACACTTGAGCTAGTTGAAGACTTGGAGCACTAAATTGAGATAATGAGGCCTTTGTCATTGATTTCAATGGGGGATAATATGCATGCAAAAAAATCTCCTATGTATGGGGAGAATGCAACATCTCCTAGGTATTTATGGGGAGAGTGCATGAAAATTTCTACTTTATTAGAGAGATTTAGAAAGATTCATGTGAAGAAGAAGGAGGAATATCTCTATGGGGGGAGATATGCAACATGAAGAACCTTGGTGCATGGTGAGTTGTTTACTGTAAATAACTCTTTCCAATCCTAACGAAGAAGAATAATAGGGCAATGTTCCAAGGATTTTAGATTTCATTAATGAAGAGGATTTGAGAAGATGAGAACAAAAATAACAATAGTAGAGTACTATCTTCATATTCATGGAACTTGGAAATTTTTTATTTATGTTGCCATCAATGCCAAAGGGGGAGATTTTTAGCATGAATGCTAATGATACTACATTGGGGGAGTATCATAAATATTGGAGTATTGACATGTTGCATTCATGAATATTTTTGTCATTGATGTTAACATAGTAGTAAGTTTGTGAAGATTGGTAGAGTAATAGATAGAGATAATAGTTGTACATATATGGTTTTGAGTATCTAGTGATACATGTTCATGGGCATATTCAATACAATGTCCCAATGATGAGGCTTAATGTACAACACGTAAATCAAAGATCTATGAAAGTTGTACCTAATTTATAGAGAGTAGTATATAGATAGAGTGCTTGGAAAATAGTTTCTAATGTTTGTATTATATCTTTCATCTAAGTGTAATAAGAAGATGCATGGTTAGATAGTGACACAATAAAGTCTGATGATGATGTCAGTAGATGTGCAAGCCCTACTCTCACATGTGTGAATTTTTGTATAGACTATGCATTGATAGTGCTATTATAATTATGATTAATTAATTATCTTATTATAATTAATTGAGAAACCCTCAAGGTTGACTCAAGGAACTATTTTGAAGATATGGTATAAAGGAAATATGTTTTCCTTGTCTACAATGTGTTGTGATCATTGTATGAAGTGCAAATTGTAAAAAGGAGCAGAGTGTTTACTGAATGTGAGTAAATGATCCAAGGGATTATTCAATGTGAGTTTTGTGATGTGGTTAGAAGATCAAAATGAGAAAAGGTCCATTTGATAGGACATAGGAAAAAAGTATAATTCATTTCTATTATTCTGCAAGGAATAATATAGATATCATTTTGACAGTGGGTTCATTGCTCTTGCCCTTGAAGATATTTTGGAAGTGGGTCCAGATGTCTTCCACAACTCCTGACAGAATTGGCACAACTCCTTATAGGGTTGGAATCTCCTATAAGGATTCAAAGTCTCCTAAAAGGGATTGATATGCATCAAATGCATTTATAGACTCCTAACAGGGTCCATCTTCTAGCAAGGAAATTTTATATTAGTACATCATATTGTGGGTACCAGCCCCACCAGATTTTTCCCTTTGATCATTTCCATAGTTCACATATCTAGTGTTATATTGCATGAGTATCTTGTTGTGATTTTTGATTATATTTCTCACATGGTTAAGTCTAATTAAGGTTGATAATTGTGATAATAGTTGGATAACTAATTTATCCCCCTCCCCCTCTTAGTTATATTGGAGGACTATATATTCTAACAACACATACTAAGATTTCTTCACTCAAAACCTACTAGATTTCTCTTTGCTTAAAACATAGTGAACTTACTTCACTTGACTTCAACTAACATTTTTCTCTAGTTGTACTAACTTTCTCAACTTTTTCTATTTTCTTAGTCAAGATTAGCAAACACATTTCTTTACTTAGCCTTTTCTAGTCTTTACTAAAGTATCCTTTCATTATATCCTTAGGTAGATAAATAATACACTATATCATCAAAGTCTTTCTTGGTCTTAGTGATCCTTTTATACACTATATAACTCAACCTTTCTCTATGTTCTCTTGTTGTCCTTTCTTTTCAAATCCTCTTCATTATTTAATCAAATGATAACATTCAGACCAAAGTAAGAAATTGTCATACCAAAAAATAGTAGGTTTGACATCAGTGAAAAAATAATGATTGTTCCATGATGGGTTTCATCAATCTTCTTCATTTCAACAATCTCCTTTCAACAATTCATTAATATAATTCTTAGAGGAAAGCTGAATTAGTTTACAATATTGATGAAAGAGATCAAGATGGTATACAAAATCTCCCAAGCTATTTAACAAAGTATCATGTATCCTAGAAGATGTGAAGTGAAACAAAGATTATTATGAGAATGACAAAGTCAAAGAGCCATGAGTTATTTATGGAAAACAAAAATAACCTAATCCATAGCTTAGAGAATATGAAGAGAGGAAGTACAAATGACTAATTATTAGTGACTAATTATCCAATTACTTATCTTGTCATTTTTTTGATAGTTTATTTAGTCATTTGTATTTAGGTTGACTAATTATCTAGTCTCTTGTTTAGCTATTTATTTGATAGTTTATTTAGTAATTTCTATTTGGCTTATCTTGTGATTTTACTTGGTGATCAAATTAGTCACCTTTCTGTAATATATAACCAACCTAACTCTAATACCACATAACATAGGGATGGATGGAAAATTAGGTCTAGAAGCACACCTAACTATCCAAAAATCTCATTGAATAAACACAATAGAAGCAAAACACAGAGAAGACTATCAATTAGAGAGAGAAAAAACAATATCTTTATTGATTCATCAAAAAAACTCCACACATTCTTGATAGTGAGGCCTTTTGTGTTTCCATTAGAATGAATTGGAATAAATAAGAGGGAGGTGAATTAGTTATCCAAGGTCCAAATGTACAGATAAAACTTTTCAGTACTTAACAAACTAATGAAGGAGCATCCTGGGCTTTCCTGCAATCCTGCATGTTTGGAGGGATTTTGGTTAAGTTTTGAGGAGAATCAAGCTTGAATCTTTGTGAAGGTATATTTTCATGGTTAGGGATGTGTTGGATATACATTGAATAAACTTTCATCATGATTTCATAGAGATTAGATGGATTGAGTTGAAGTTTGAACAATTTTTACCTTGCTGTTGGAACTGTGTTTTTTCTAGTTTCTGGGTGTCTGTTACAAAGCATGTAACTAATTTTTCATTAATTATTTAGGGGATAAAAACTTTAGGGATTGAAGAGGGCCCAGAGTACTATCTATTATCTAGAGCACAAGTTCTAACTCTTTATAGGTTGGGAGATATGGCAATTATCCTACATTATTGATTTCTAATAAATTGCACAATAGGTTTTTGTGGGTGACTTTTAGGATGGATGCACACTTTTACTTGAGGAATTAGCTTTTTTGGATTTAAGGGTTTGTGGAGGACCTATATTTCTACCTATGATTTGAAGCTCAAGTTTGAATTCAATCAAAATTAGGAGATATCATGATTTTACTTGGATATTAATTTTTGGATATTTAATTTTTGTTGCAGGCTAACTTATGGCATTTAATTTATGTATTTGTTTTAATTCATGTTTTGGGAAAACTTGTGGCTTATATTGGCTTAATTAGGGGTCTTATGGAGTATTTTAGGCATTATGGAGTTAAGATGAAATGAAGGATAGATGCAAATTTCAAGAGTAGAGCTAAGGTTGCAGCTAGAAAAAAAGGAGATTGCTTGGTAGGCTTGTGAGCATAAGTTTAGATTTCCTTGGCAGTTTTCTTCCAGATTGTTGTTATGTTATAGATCTAGAGTAGCTGAGATTGGTTGTAAGTTGGATCTTGTAGAACTAGTTTTGTAATTGCTATTTGTATTGGCCCTAACCTGGAAGTTCTTATAGCCTGGTATATTGCATGTAATCAATTATGTTTTATGAATGAATTATTGTAATTTGGTACCAGACCTTGCATTATTATTTATTTCTATTGTGTTTCCACTATGTGCTTATATTTCTAGGGGCTAGGACATTTCCTTTTGGGATACTTTTTCCCTGCACTACATCACAAACACATGTACATGCATTGATCATCCAATACCTCAAACCATAGTATATTACTGTGCTAGGTCAAATGAACTTTGTAGAAATGTAAACATGAAATATGACAAAATCATTCACACAATTTGATAGAAGGGTTTCACATGGAAACCCAATTTGGAGAAAACCACTAGTAACATGTTACCTATTTTGACTCTTCTAAAGTGGGTTTTGTGAGGAGCCAACCCTGTTAAAGGTTACAATCCACACTATTAAATGTGATCTTGATTAAAGGATTTCAATCACCCTATTAGGAGAGCCTTGTTAGAGGAATTTAGAACACTGTATTACAATATCACTCTATTAAGGATTTACACATGCTTATTAGGTCAACCTTAATCCAAAGGATTTATCTAAACTAATACAGTTGTTAGAAAGTAACAGTAGGACTTGATCTAATAACAAAATAGCTCACTTGCATATTACAAATATCTTATTGAGTCCTCCATATTGCTTGGCATTTAGTCTCCTTCCTGTTTAATAGCTTGTTCACCCTTCAAGCCTTCACCTGCTTAAGCCTTCTTTCTTAGTATGAAAACTATAGATTCATCCCTTTGGCCATCAAATGAAGCAACACATAATACTTCTTGTATCTCTTTGGTTCACACTTTGACACTTTGGTTTTAGCTTGTTATCTCCTTATATAGACAACTTATATCTTTTTCCACTTAACCATATTTGTCCATCTTAGGGTTAGGTTAAATTCATCGAATCTACCCTCTTTTCTATTTTGTTACCTTCTAGAAAACTCTCTTTTACTCTTCAAATTAATCTCAAAATGGTTTATCTTGAATTCTATGCCACCATTATGTCATCGCACTTATCTTCCACACACTTCATATAATTTAAGAAAACAACTTTGTTAGATCAAATTCAAAGCTTTGATCAAACTCATTTTACTAGCACTCGATAATAACATAATCTTTTCTCACCAATCATTTTCTTCTAATGCTCAGTCAACACTAGGTTGCTCAGCATACACTGAGTCTTTATTGGTGCTCAACACACACAAAATTCCTTCTCTCAACACCTAGTAGATTTATCTTTTCTTGACACATACTAAATTTACTTTGCTTGACTTCAACTAACTTTCTACTCAACTTGCATTAACTTGCTTGGCTTCCACTATTTAGTCAATCAGGCTTAATAGACACATTTATTTGCTTATTCTTCTTCTTATCTTAGCTCAAGTATCCTTTCATTGTGGCCTTTAGTAGAGAAATAATATACTATATCATCAAAGTCTTACTTGGTCTTAGTGCTCCTTTTATGCACCATATAACTCAACCTTGCTTGAGGTACTCTTGTTATTCATTCTTTCAAATCCTCTTCATCAATCAATTAAATGATAACATTTTGAACAAATTAGATTTTGTCTCACCACCAAGTATCAGGTTTGACATTAGTGATAAAATAATGATTGTTCCATAATAGGTTTCATCAGTCTTTCTCATTTCTATACTTCAACAATCTTCTTCAACAATATCCCTCTTTGGCATTGATGAAAAACCTATACCAATAACAATACCAATGAGAAACTTAATAACTTATATTGAAATCTTTCCCTCTATTAGTATCTTTCCTTCTTCTATATAGGCTACAATCTCTCTTCTCTTCAAATATTTTGTGTAACTCTTTTTCTTTCTCTTGATAAAACTCTCTATATATTCTTCCTTAATATATTCTCCCTCTTTGACAAAAATGCCAAAGACTTGACATTTTGTCATGTAGATATACACAATTTAGGTTCTCCCTCTATCACCTTGCATGCAACTATAAAACTTATGTTTCAACTCCTTCCTTATTTCAAGTTGTTCCTAAAGTAAGATCCACTCAATTAAGTTGTAAAATATGCCATTCAAGTTGGTTTATGTAGGGCACTAATCTTTCTTCTTAAGTAGCTTTAGGTAGGGGTATCATCCCTAGTTTACCTCTGAGATATTCATGTGCATCCTTAGGTAAAGCCTATGTGAATATATGAACTATCTATTCCTTTACATTCACATATTCCATTCTTAGTTCTTTGTCTAGAACCAACTCTCTTAATTAATGATACTTGATTGTAATGTGCTTTATATTTCTATGCATCATAGGGTTCTTAAATATGTTTATAGCACTTGCATTGTTATAGTAAATGACCATAGGTTCAATGATTTCTTCCTTCGTTCCTTTGAGTAACTATTTGATCCACACCAGATTTGTGCAATTTACAACAACATCCATTGTTAGGATAAAACCACAGACAGAAATAAAAACTACATGCAAATATAACCAATAATAGAAAATAATAGATCACACAAAAATTAACACAAGGCACCAAGATTTAACATGGTTAACCCAATCCCTGGGCTATGTCCACCAAATTGCAAGTCAAATATTATTACAATCTAGTGATTATAACCTGATTACAATCTATAATCCCTTACAGCTCAATATTGCTGCAAGAAGCAATTGTGCATCACAACATAATAAAAATACCTAACCCTAAACCCTTTTATGAAAATATTTTATGCCATTTTAGGGTTACAACATGTCGGCCATATGTTGGCCATATGTCACCACAATCTAACAATCTCCCACTTGAGGACTGATCAAGCTCCACACTAAACAACAATCTCCCACTTGGAGACTGATCCTATAGCAATACCACTACCACATGGGGCTGCCATTGGATCAAACTACCCTAGACTCTCCTATTCTCTTATTCATGTTTAGTCTAGAAGACCAATTGAAGTTGCAGAGGAGTTTAGATTCTCCCTTGTTACAACCTTTGTCAACATATTTGCTGGATTGCCATTTGTATGTATGTTCTTTAGCTTTGACTGTGCATCCTCCAAAACTGACTGAATGAAATGGTACCACAACTATATGTGTTTAGTCTTAGAATGTAGAGCTGAATTCTTTGCAAGATGAATGGCACTCTGATTATCTATGAACAAATAATTATCCTTCTGAGGATGTCCTAATTCTTCCAAGAAGAACTGAAGCCATATCATCTCCTTGGCTACCTTTGTAGCAGCAACATACTTTGCCTCTGTAGTGGATAAAACATTAATCTTCTGTAACCTAAAAATACAACTCATGGCAGCCCCACCAATAGTAAAGACATAAATTGTAGTACTCCAACTGGTATCAATATCCCCTACCAAATCTGAGTCAACATAGCTCTGTAAATCAGTAGTAGAGCCCCCAAAGTGTAAACACTTATTGGATGTTCCTCTCAAATATCTGAGAATCCACTTGATAGCATTCCAATACTCAAATATTAGATGACTAATGTACCTGCTAACAACTCCTATTGCATGTGCAATATGTGGCCTAGTACATACCATAGCATACACCAAGCTTCCTACAGTTGAAGCATAGGGTACCTTGGATAGCTTATCCTCCTCTTCTTGTGTCTTGGGACACATCTCCTTAGTCAACTTCAAATGACTAGGTAAAGGTGTGCTGATAGCTTTAGCATTCTCCATAGAGAAATGTTGCAACACCTTCTCAACATAATCAGCTTGAGATAGCATCAATGTTCTATTCTTCCTATCTCTGCAAATCTTCATACCAAGGATTTGGTTTGCTGCCCCCAAATCCTTCATAGCAAATGCATGTGCTAACTAGCATTTTAGCCCCTTAATATGATCCATGTTAGACCCAACTACAAGCATATCATCAACATATAAACATAAAATAATGTAGCTATCATCATCCAACCTCTTAAAATAAATACAATAATATGAATGATACCTGTTATAGCCATGCTCATGCATAAAATTATCAAATTTTAGATACCATTGCCGAGGTGCTTGCTTCAAGAAATAGAAACTTTTCTTCAATTTGCACACTAAGTTCTCCTTACCTTTGACCTCAGATCCCCATGGCTGAGCCATATATATATCTCCATCCAAATCACCATGAAGGAAGGTTGTTTTAACATCTAGCTAAACTAAATGCAAATCTTCAATAGTCACAAGACTTAAAACAATACGAATAGAAGTCATTTTAACAACAAGAGAAAATATCTCATGAAAATAAATTCCCTTTTTTTGTGCAAATCCTTTTACAACTAACCTGGCCTTAAATCTTTTCTTACCTCCTTCCTCTTCTTTCAACTTGTAAAACCACTTATTTTGTAAAGCCTTTTTACCTACAGGCAACTTGCACAAATCCCATGTCTTATTCTTCAACAAAGAGTCCATTTCATCTTTCATTGCAGACTCCCACTGAATCTTAGTATCCACTTGCACAACTTCATCATAACTTTTAGGTTCACCAGCATTAGTGAGTAAAATAGAATACAAAGAGGGAGAAAATCTTTGTGGAGGTCTAATTTGCCTCGTTGACCATCTAACATTCACCAGTGTGTGTGGTATTTTTTTTTGCGATTGTTGCACATCATGAGGAATAGCTGGAACATCAACTTTTAGAGTATCAGCCAACACTACATGATAATCCTCTTTCTTCTCATGAAGCTGCAACAGATCTTTGTACAACACTTTCTCATTGAATATGACATCCCAACATCTTACAATTTTATGATTTTCAAAATCTCAAAGCCTATAACCAAATTCATTAATGCCATATCTAGTAAAAACACATTTCTTTGATTTAGCTTCTAGCTTGGTTCTATTTTCAGAGTCTATATGAGCAAAAGCTTCACAACCGAAGGTCTTTAGAAAAGAATAACTCACCTTTTTACTAGTCCATGCCTCCTCTGGAATACCATAGCCCAAAGGATTAGAGGGACCTCTATTAATAAAATATAAAACAATATTGATAGCCTCCATGCACATGTGTAAGGGCAACCTCGCATGCAACCTTATGCTCCTTGCACACTCCATTTTCCTGCGGAGTCCTTGGAATAGTTCTCTATCTACCAATACCATTAGTGGAGCAATAATCTTTAAATTCATGACTGTAATACTCACCACCATTATCAGATTTAAGACATTTTAATTTCTTACTAGTCTCATTTTCAACCAAGCATTTCCATTTCTTAAAAGTTTGAAATACATCAGATTTTTGTCCAAGGAAATAAACCCATACTTTCTAGTTGCATCATCAATAAATGTAACATAATAATGAGAGCCACCAAGGGAAGATAACTAAGTCGGTCCCCATACATCTGTATGCACAAGCTCTAATTTCTCCTTTTTGTTTTGCTTTCCAGTCTTTACAAAACTCACTCTCTTTTGTTTTCCATACACACAACTTTCACAAAAATTCATATTAACACATTTCAGACTTGGTAAAACTTTCTTTGAATGAAGTACTTTCATACCTTTCTCACTCATGTGCCCAAGTCTATTGTGCCATAGTGCTGTATCAGAATCTATAGTAGCTATTTGTTCTCCCTACTCAACTACAAAAAATGTTCCTAAACATTCATTTTTCTCTGAAACAATCAAAGTAGAAGGAACAATATGGCCTATACAAATATATAAGATGCCTACTTTCACATCTTTTTCTACTACAAGGGAACCTTTTGAAACCTTCCAATTTTTATCATTAAAGGTAACTACACAACCCTCATCACCAAGTTTCCCTACTTAAATTAAATTCCTACTCAGCCTTGGAACGTGTCTTACCTCATGTAGTAGCCAATTATTTCCATTCTACAACTTAATCTTAATTTTTCTCTTTCCAACAATTTGACAGGGTTCATTATCCCCCAAATAAATAAGCCCAAAATCCCCTTGGACAAAATCAATGAAATAACCTCTATGAGGTGTAGCATGAAATGAAGCACTAGAAACTAAAACCCATGAATCATCAACACTTTCTAAAGACAAAAGAAAATCATCCTCTTCAGATTTTTTACTTACGACATTTGCCTCCTTGTCTTCATCTGATTTAACTCCATTTTTCTTTTGATTCTAGCAATCTTTCTTTTTATGACTTGGTTTCCCACAGTACCAATAGTCATTCAGTCCTCTCAATTGAGACCTCTTCCCCTTTGACTTTCCTCTTGATTTCCCACAATTTCTAGAGTTACTTCCTCTCTCAGTTGTTGTACCCCTGCTTGGTGCATTCAAAGCACTTCCTAATGTAGATCCACTTAAGGATTTCCTACAGTTTTCTTCACTCAAAACAACACCGATCACATCATCATATTTTAGGGTACTAGATCTAGGAATATAATTACTCACTACCATTACCAAGCTATTCCGGCTTTCAAGCAAAGAACACAAAATCAAGAGAGCCCTAATTTCTTCATCAAAATTGATACCCACATAAGATAACTAACTATTAATAGTATTAAATAAATTTAAATGATCTGCAACAGATCCACCTTCTGCTATTTTCATATTAAATAAATGCTTCATGAGAAATACCTTGTTTGAAGTGGAGGGCTTTTCATATAGTGTCGCTAGGGTTTTGATCAACTCTTCTATCATCTTCACTTTTGTAATATTAAATGCCACTAATGGTGCTAGACATAACCAAATGCTTCCAAGTTCCTTTAGGTCTAAAAGATCCCATTCATCATTTGACATAGATCCTTGATTCTTGGCTTTGCCTTCCAACGGCTTCCATAAATCCTTTTGATAAAGATAGTCTTCCATTTGCATCTTCCATAACTGGAAGTTCTTCCCATTAAACCTATCAACCCTTAGCTTACCCTCATCTACCATCACTTCCACTCAATCATGAGACTCCCACTTAACCGTGAGACTTTCTTGCAGAGGATAACTAAAAAACAACCTCGCTCTAATACCACTTATTAGGATAAAACCATGGATAGAAATAAAAACTACATGCAAATATAACCAATAAAAAAAAATAATAGATCACACAGAAATAAACACAAGGCACCAAGATTTAATGTGGTTCACCCAATCCTTGGGCTACATCCACCAAACTGCAAGTCCAATATTATTACAATCTAGTGATTACAACCTGATTACAATTCGTAATCTCTTACAGCTCAATATTGCTGCAAGAAGCAATTTTGCATCAGTACATAATGATAATACCTAACCCTAAACCCTTTTATACAAGTATTTTATGTCATTTTAGGGTTACAACATGTCGGCCATATGTCAAACCCAAAGAATTTATGAAGTATGTATAGTACTTTCCTGATCAGTCACCACAATCTAACATCCACATGTTTAGCTTCAATAGTAGATTGTGAATTATAATTTTATTTCTTGCTAGTCCAGGTAACCAATCTTTTTCCTAAGATAAATGCTCCTCCACTTGTACTTTTTCTATCATCAATGTTTTCAACCCAATCAACATTTGTATAGGCTCTCAATTCAAACTTGTCTATTTTCTTGTAGTATAGACCCTAGTCTTCTATACCTTTTAAGTATCTCATAATCCTTTTAACAATCATTAAGATATTCTCCTTAGGATTTGCATAAAATCTTGCAACAATCCCAACAACTAGTGCAATATTAGGTTTATTATGAACTACATATTGTGATTTTCCAATCATAGACCTTTATAATGTTTGATTTATTTTAGTAGAATAATCAGTTTTGGATAGTTTATTTCCTATCACCAAAGGAGTAATAATTGGTCTTGAATCCTCCATACCAAAATTTTTCAAGATTTCCTTTACATAATTGGATTGGTTGTAAATACCATATTTCATCTAAGAAACTTGTAATCCAACAACAAACTTTATTTCTCCAAACATTGAGATCTCAAATTATTTCATCATTTCATTTGTAAATGTCTTACACAATACATTTTGTCCTCCAAACATGATATCATTAACAAATGTTTTAGCTAGTAAATTTCCTTTACCTCCTTTTTTCTTCAAGTACAAATTTCTATTGTCATCATTCTTCTCAAAACCAATCTTCACAAGGTAGTTGTGTAGTCTTTCATATCATGCTTTGGGGGCTTTCTTTAAACCATATAAATCTTTGTGTAATCTACACACCATGTTCTTGTTGTTTGGATCAAAAAATCCTTTAGGTTGTTAAATGTAAATCTCCTCTTCTAGTATACCATTTAGAAATATATAATTAACATCCATTTGATAAAATTTGAATATTTTTTAGGTAGAATAAGAAAGAAAAGTTATTACTCCTTCCAATCTTGCAACTAGGGAAAATGTCTCTCCATAGTCAATTCCCTCTTCTTGTGCATAACATTTGCAAACTAACCTTGCATTATTCCTTGTTAACTTACCATTCTCATCGGATTTTATTTTTGTACACCCACTTGGTTCCAATAAAATTCTTGTCCTTTGGTCTTGGTACTAGTGTCCATGTTTTGTTCTTCTCAATCTGATCAATTTCTTTTTTCATGACTTGAATTCAATCTTCATTCTCGGATGCATCCTTCACTGATTTAGGTTCATGTATGCTTAAATTTTTTTTCTCATTCCTTAAATTTTTCCTTGTCATTAGTCCAACCTCTTTTTCTCTAATGATTTATTCAACATGATGATGTCTTTTGACATATTTTGATAATATTGGCTATGTTATTCTTTCAAAAATAGGTCATCCATGAAGTTCAATCTCAAGTTCACTATGTACCTATCTGTTAGGTAGCTCAACATTATTCTCTTGTAAATTGATCTTGGCATCATAATGTATCTCAGCTTCTGATTGTAACTTATCTCCCTATTGCAACTCAACATCCATTATATGTGACTTGCAAGTCACCGATCCTTGTTGATTAGTAGCTATATTATCATCAACATTAGTAGACATGCCTTCATATTAGTACATAAAGGTTTTTTAATTCTCTAGTTCCTTCTTTTGTTCATGTTCATGTATTTTTGTATGTTCATCAAATTTTACATTTGTAATTTCCATAACTTTATTAGTGTTAGTATTTAAGCACTTATAAGCTTTAGTTCTTGTGGAATAACCTAGGAATATACCTTCTTCAATTTTTGCATCAAGTTTACCATTTCTGTTGTCCTTAAGAATGTAACACTTGCTTCCAAATACTTAAAATATTTGGCATTAGGTGAGTATCCATACCATAATTCATAAAGTATGAAATTTTTACCTTTCTTGACTTGTACTCAGTTCAAGTTATAGACAGATGTATTGATATCTTCTCTCCAGTATTTTAAAGAAACATTCTTCTCCATCATAAGTGTTCTGGCATAATACATCATAGATATGTTCCTCTTTTCAACCATCCCATTTTATGGAGGAGTCCTATGTATAGAATTTTGTTTTTTGATTCTTCTGTCATTAAAAAATTTATTGAATTAATTTGATGTAAACTCTCCACCTCTATAAGATCTTAGAAATTTCAAGCTTTTACCAATTTCATTTTCAACTTTAGCTAGATACCACTTAAACATTTGAAAATCATCATATTTTCTCTCTCAAAAACATAATTGTCACCATTCTTGAGTAATCATCAACAAATAGAATAAAATAATTTTTACCTTGTAGCTTTATACATCAACTAGTCCACATAGATAAGTATGAATTAATTCCAAAATTTATTTTGAAGTATGAGTCTTACTCTTAAAACTAGACTTTGTCATCTTGCCTAATTGACATTGTTTGCAAATTACATTATTAGGTTTCTTTAGTTTTGGTAAACCTCTGACTCTTTTCATCTTACTGATACTAACCAAGTTGTTAAAGTTTACATGATATAATCTTTTGTGCCATAGCCACACATCATCAAATTTTACAACAAGACAAGTAGCTTCATTCATGTCAAGATAAAATAGATTTCCTCTTGTCTGATACAATGAGTTCTCCATCAACATCATAGATCCTAGATTTCTTGTGTTCAAATTCAACTTTGTATCCTGAATTATTCAATTGTGACACACTCAACATAGTATAGTTAAGTCCTACATAGGAAGCATCATCACACATGATCTTGTTTGTCAATCTTATTGATCCTTTACCTTTCACTGGATAGGGTGAAATTCACCAAATATAACACTATTTCCATGGTAATTCTCAAGGGTAACGAGCTTAAATTTTTTCATCAGTTATGTGATGAAAACATCTACTATCAATGATCCATCTTTCACCTCTAGTTATATAGGATACTTATGTAGTTGGCTCATCTTCATCTGAATCATCTTTCACAAAAACATACACAACTTCATCATCATGACCATATGATTCTTCATTAGATTCCTCTTCAGTAATGTAACAAGATTTCTTTGCCTTCTCTTTATAGCCTTTGTTATTCTAATCTTTTCTACCTTAGAATTTATCTTCATTTTTATCATTTTTCTTTCTTAGAACACTTTGGTGCATAATGAGAAACTTCATTATAATTAAAACACATGATGGGTAACTTACCTTTGTATTTTCCTTTTCCTCTATGAAATATCCTAGCCAAAAATGCTTCTATTTCTTCAAGATCTTCATCATCTATGTCATTATCACTAGCAATATGCTTGACCTTTTTCTTTCCTTTAGGTTCTTTGATAGTCAACTTAACTTTGAAAGCAAAATCAATATTCTCATATTTGAAATTATCAAAATTTGAAAGTTTTGAAGTAGTGAGTCTACCACCCAATCCTTCAAGGGATGGATCACTATCAGGAGTACACCTTAGTTCTTGTATAGAAGAGACTCTAATAGAATAGATAGGTAGTAGCATTTTTTTGATCATAGTCTCATCTTTAATAACTCCATTTTCTCCTATGATTGCATTTACAAGATCTTTGTTTCTTGCACAATTTTGGACTATAGTCTCACCTTCTTGCATTCTCATTTCATCAAATTTCCCTCTTAGACTTTCTACTTTGGCTCTTAGCACATTCTTGTCTCCTCCATATATCTTCTGTAGGGCATCCCACATTCCTTTAAAAGTGGTACATGTTTTGATGTCTTTAGACTTTGAATAGCTTAGGGCATATGCAATCTCCAACATTTCCTAATTGTGTTCTTTCTTCTATTTGATTTGTTCAACGGTTGGGGCTCTAGTTATCACAACATAGTCAATGATGACAATCACTTGTGCATAATCTCCAAGTACTCCTAGATATAGCTTCATCAAACTTTTCCATGTAGAAAAGTTTTCCTTGTTCAACTTGGGCACCTCCTTTTTGTATATCTTGATCTTTAGCTTTAAGTACCTTCAAACTTTTTCTTTCACAAGAAACAAAAACTTTTATTACCAATTGTTGGAATACTTTAGAATATTTGAAAGGGAGGTGAATCATTTATCCAAGGTCCAAATGTACAGATAAAAGTTTTTAGTACTTGACAAACACATGCACATGCATTGATCATCCAATATCTCAAACCATAGTATATTATTGTCCCAAGTCAAATGAATTTTGCAGAAATATAAATATGAAATACCACAAGATCATTCACACAATTTGAGAGAAATATTTTATGTGGAAACCTAATTTGAGAAAAACCACTAGTAACATGCTACCAATTTTCACTCTTTTGAAGTGATCTTTGTGAGGAGAAAACATTTTTAAAGGTTACAATGCACACTATTAAATGCAACTTTCATTAAAGGATTTCAATCACCATATTAGGAGTGAATCTTTTTGGAAGTCTTTAGAACATTCCATGAGAATTTTACCCTATTAAATCATTTACTCATGACTATTAGGTCATCCTTAATCCAAAGGATTTATCCAGAATAATACAGTAATTAGAAAGTAACAGTAGGACTCGATCTGATAAAAAAACAACTCACTTGCAGATTA